>OY759231.1:1802500-2318330 GCA_963662185.1 Eilema griseolum
AGATGAGGGAGCCTTAAACCGACAAATTAAAAAGCTGATTAGATGCGACCTCCGACGCTACAACACCCATATCGTCCAGGAGGCGATTGAGCGAAATAGGGGGTCGAAAGTGTTCGCTCAGCAGTTGGGGAGGCCCCATCTGACGAAACTTAAAACTACGGATGGTGAAATGACTGCCTCAAGGTTCGAGATTCTCGATGAGATCGAGAAATTCTATGGACAGCTATATGCATCACGGACGAGTAAACCGACGGGACACAGCGATGATGACCACAGAGCCCCACTCACGCGCCATTACACCGCGGAGATACCCGATATCGAGCAATACGAGTTGGAGGCGGCTCTCAAACAACTGAAAAACAACAGGTGCCCAGGTGATGATGGAATTACTACTGAGCTCCTGAAAGCAGGTGGAGCTCCAATCCTGAAAGAGCTAGCAAGCCTCTTTAATTCCGTCATCCTACAAGGTCTAAAACCTGGGGCATGGAGCGGGAGTACGGTGATACTGTTCTTCAAAAAAGGAGATAAGACCTTGCTGAAGAACTACAGGCCCATCTCACTCCTGAGTCATGTCTACAAGCTGTTCTCGAAAGTCGTCACAAATCGTCTTGCGGGTAAGCTCGACGAGTTCCAACCACCGGAGCAAGCCGGGTTTCGATAAGGTTATAGCACCGTGGACCACATCCATACTGTTCGGCAGATTATAGAAAAGGCCCAAGAATACAATCAGTCGCTGTGTATGGCGTTTGTGGACTACGAAAAAGCCTTCCACTCCATCGAAACCTGGGCAGTTCTGGATGCCCTGCAGCGGTGTGTCGATTGGCGATACATCGAGGTGCTGAGATGCTTGTATGACACTGCCACAATGTCCGTCCAGCTCCAAGACCAGAAGACGAAACCTATTAGCCTCCAACGTGGAGTGAGACAGGGAGATGTTATATCCCCCAATCTATTCACCAACGCGCTGGAGGACGTCTTCAAAACTCTGGATTGGACTGGGCGGGGTATAAACATTAACGGTGAGTATACATCTCACATCTTCGGTTCGCCGACGACATCGTCATAGTAGCGGAATCGTTGGAACAACTGGGCGAAATGCTGCATAGCCTAGATGGAGGTTCTCGACGCGTCGGCCTCGGTGTAAACTTGGATAAAACCAAAATTATGTTCAACGAACATGTTGCACCGAGACCGATTGCCATCGAAGGGGCGACACTCGAAGTTGTTCAAAAATATATCTACCTGGGGCAGGTTATCCAGCTCGGTAAAAACAACTTCGAGAAAGAACTAGCCAGAAGAATCCAACTAGGTTGGGCAGCATTTCGCAAACTACGTCGAGTTTTCGCTTTACCCCTACCGCAATGCCTCAAAACAAAGGTCTTTGAACAGTGCGTCCTACCTGTTATGACTTACGGTGCCGAAACGTGGACACTTACAGTGGGGCTGGTCCATAGCTTAAAAGTCGCGCAGCGGGCTATGGAGCGAGCTATGCTTGGGGTTTCTCTGAAGGATAGAATTCGGAACGAGGTCATCCGACCGAGAACTAAAGTTACCGACATAGGCCACAGAATAAGCAAGTTGAAGTGGCAGTGGGCTGGCCACGTTTGCCGAAGGACCGATGGCTGTTGGAGCAAACGAGTCCTAGTGTGGAGACCGCGAGAAGGTAAACGAAAGGTAGGACGCCCCCTAGCCAGATGGACGGACGCCCTGAAAAAGGTGTCTGGGACAGACTGGATGCGGAAGGCGGAGGATCGGAGAAAATGGCGCACATTGGGAGAGGCCTAGGTCCAGCAGTGGACTGCGGTGGGCGGGCTGATTGATTGATTGATCACTGCAACCCATGTGATGGACTTTTTTTTACCTTCTCATATTTTCCTATACCGAGTAAACACACTAAGCCACCAAGAAAGCCAATCTCACCTGCAATCCGGAACATCTTCGGAACATCATCTTTAACGGGTAGGACTTTCTCTCAGGATTCGAGGCCTTCTCCTCGGAATTCGAGGTTCGCAATTTGTATTTAGTTTTTTGTGGATGTTGGCTATATTGGGAGTGACTGCCACTGATCTCCCATATTGAGGTGTGGTTGTTCAGGTCACCAATTACCTCCGTCTTACCCTAACGACTACTAGACAACGGGGTCCGATTTATTAAGTCCGAAGCTCAGAAGCGTCCTATGAAATAGGAGTAAGCGGTCACCCCTCTAAAAGACAACAAAATATATCTAATGCTTAGATGAAATAAAAAGGAATGATTTGAAACATTGACTCGGTGAAGAGAACAATATTTTCTCAATAAATAAAAGCATCGTACAGTTTCTATCAATGCGGATGTTTAAAAAATAATCTAGATTCGCGCTCTCCAGCGTTTTATTTTTAGATAATCAATGACAGATGACGAAAGAGCGAGTGAGAGAGCGCTATCGCTATCCTGTTTTATAATTGGGCTAATTTATAATAACTTCATTGGTTGTTTTGTGTTTGGTTAGCGCGGAATCAGATCGCCAACATTGTTTCAATAAAATAGGCACATTAAATGATTAATGGTTTGTACCATACAGAGAATTCTGGCCACCCATCTCTTCCTATGCGGTGTCGTACAAGGCGACTAAGGGATAGAGCTGTTTAACATATACAGCCCAGGCTCAGCCTCAGATATATGACTTGAGTCAACATTAGTGCCCGGAAGACGGCTCACCCCCTATTACGTGGAACCGATGATTGATGAAATGTGGGTGTTAATTCACCTCTGCCTAACCCTCCGGTGATAGAGGCTTGATTATAGGTATGTATATAATTAACTACTTTACACATAGTAGTAATGTAGTACACCTGAGTAGTCCGACTGGGGAAGTTACTCCTCCCTACAAAATACCGCGGTCATAATAACCTCCTGTAGCCAGAGCTCACTGGAGAGTTTTTGTGCTATCAGTGAGAAGATCAAAAGCTTGTCCTGATTTGTCTTTTACTGACAGCACACTAACTCTTTGTGCTTACAGGGTTGGCAGCGCGAGTGTGACTCCCTTGGTGATACACACTTCCATAGAACACAGTAATCACTTTCCATCAAGTGGGCCGTGTTCTTGTCTGCCACCTACTTTGGTACAAAAAGAGCACTTTCACGTAAAATTTTCAAGTAACAATATTGATTAGAAATAGACCGAACAATTATAAAGTGATGCCTATCGGATACCGTGCAAAGCAAACGCGTTAATCTCAAGCTAAACTTGTAAAATAGTAGTTCGTTTGTCAAAAAAGGTCATTCCAATCATTCACTACTACTGAAGGTGTCAAATCTGGGTGAATCCCATGCGTTATTTGAAAATTAAATAGTTACAAGAGTGAGTAAGAGTGTCACCATTATCACACGGTATGTGTAAGTAATGGTGACCCTCTTTTCTGGGACTTTGCCTTCAGCTTACCATCAGGCAAGGCGAAATCCAATTGACGTGTCCTATATAAAAAAAAAAAAAAGTTACGTAAAGGGGTGATCGGGATTTCAAATTATGCCACGGCCGAAGCTGGAGCGGTTTGGGTAGTCTCCTTTTATAATTATGAGTTGCAGACAGACTGGAACTATTAGATGTTACACTGACAAAACATGTGCAGACGTACGACGTCATACTATAACTTTGAATAAAACAATGGACTCGTTGAAATCAAACATAACTATTGAACACAGTATATTAAACAAACTAATGAATATAAGACATTATGACGAGTGGACCAACTTCTAAATATAGAATCTACCTATACTATAGACAAGCAATTCTACAATAACTCATCATTCTCTGAATTTTTTCCCAACTTTCCTTTGTCGCTCCATTAAGCCCTGGAATTCATTGCCAACTCACGTGTTTCCTTCTTCTTACAATCCCGAGTCCATTAAGCGGGGCGTGAAAAAGCATATAAAGAGGCCGTCAATCTGAGTGTCACCATTGATAAAGATAAAGATAATTTATTTGCGGAAACATGTGTAGGTACAGGTGGAATTTTATAATATAATACATTACAAGTTTCAACATGTTCTGTCAATGTAGACGTACTAATTTTTTGAAGCTCGTAAACTGTTGTAGCAGCTCAAAATACTTTATTTTTTCTACGTGCGCAAAATCTCCACGGATACCTCCCCACTGGAGCCGGTGGAGGAGGTTATGTCGGACTCGAACCGACTAAAACGCACGCCGCCTGTGGGTCGTTTTGGTTGCCGAAGGTGAGGTTGACAGGCATATCCCTCGCACCCAGGGCCATCTCTCACGATCATCGACCTCCGACGCCCGAGTTGCCTTCGTACGCGGGCAGCTTGGCTTGCGATCCTTCCTCGCTCCCGCTGCCGCTCCCGCCCCAGCTCGAAATACTTGTAACATGATGATGATGATGGTGTAACATAGTATATTATGTATGGAATGGTGACTCTCTTTTTAGAGACTTTGTTTCAGTTTTGTTTTAGTCCAACTGCGGGTTTAGCTGTACTTCGTGATTTTCTATGAAGCAACTGATCTCCACAATCCTAAGTCGACATCGAAGCATTGCAGTTAAACCATTTGTTGGACGTTTTAGGGCTCCAACTATCCGTAACGATATACTTACGATATGATATATATATATTTACGTATGGTCGCCAGGACCGACGGCTTCACGTGCTCTCAGAGGCACGACCAGACCAATGCAAATACCCATATTCGTGCATACAAATATTTGCACTGAGTGAGGATCGAACTCGCGCCTCCAGCGTAGCGTCCGTGTTCTCTACCGCCACGCCATATAAGCTGTATTGTATTATATATAATACTAGCTGACCCACCCCAGCTTCGCCCGGGGTATATTTTGAAGCTTCATATCCCTTTGAGCCCGTATGTTTTTGTCTTCAAAATATGTACGAAAAATTGCCGGATTTGTTAACATTTATTATCAATGCTCCGCTCCCTTAAGTAGTAGCGTGATGATATATAGCCTAAAACCTTCCTCGATAAATGGACTACCCAACACTGAAAGAATCATTCAAATCGGACCAGTAGTTCCAGAGATTAGCGCGTTCAAACAAACAAACACTCTGCAGCTTTATAATACACTCGAGAGCAATGAATCCGGGTCACTTAAAGAATCCTAAAAATCTCGGAAACTAAAAATGCTAGGTTAATGCAATAAATTGTATTTAATAGACAATGTAATACTCCTTAAATGAAGGTATTAAAACTTCTTAGTTATTGTAAAGTTATATCATAAAAAAATCAAATTTGAAAAAGGGCCACTTTCGAAGATGGAACTACGAAATTACAGCATTTGGTGTTGCTTTTGTTTGTAATCTGTCATTTATGTGGGTACATAAACCATGTTGATAGTGCTCTATATTCATTAATCAAGCTGAAATTATGTCGCTTACGCCTGAAGAATGCACCAGAATACTTACAATGCTGGAAACCGGCCGGAGTCAGCGCGATACAGCCAGGACTGTCGGTGTGTCGCTGTCAACAGTACAAAGAGTTCTCCGACGTTACGAAGAAACTGGTTCTAACCTACGCAGACCAGGAACGGGCAGAACCAGGTGTACCACAGCACGAGAAGACCGATACTTGGTGAACACCATGCTTCGAAATCGCTTTCTCACAGGAACTGAACTCACCAATCAGTTTCGACGCCTCGGAGGAAGTAACCCAAGTGCATGGACAGTAAGACGTCGGCTTGCTGAATCTAACTTAAAACCCCTTAGACCTGCAAACGGCCCTAAACTGGAGCGTGGGCATCGTATTTCGAGACTAAGTTATGCCCAGAGCCACGTAAATTGGAGTATTGAAGATTGGTCAAAAGTTATGTTCTCCGACGAATCAAAATTTATGCTCTACAAGCACGATGGAAGACACAGAGTGTATCGAAGACCAGGGGAAAGATTCAAGCAAGCATGCATCGAAGAAAAAGTAGCCTACGGTGGTGGGTCTGTACTTGTGTGGGCCGGAATTTCTTCTGAAAGTCGCACAGAGCTGGTGATCATAGAAAACGGCTCTTTAACTAGCGTAAGATATGTGGAAGAAATCCTCAATGATCACGTTGGTCCATTTATGGTCAATTTAGGTGAGGATGCTATATTTATGCATGACAATGCCAGACCTCATACAGGTAGGATTGTGAATGACTACCTTCAAGAGATGAACATTACTCGTATGGAGTGGCCAGCGCGCAGCCCGGATATCAACCCGATCGAGCATGCTTGGGACGAGCTAGGCAGATGCGTAAAACAACGAAACCCTCCCCCAATCACGCTTCGTGAGCTCAAAATTGCTCTCACAGAGGAATGGGAGAATATTCCCCAAAATCGTATAAGGAACTTGGTGTACAGCATGCCAAACCGCGTAAACGCAGTAATGGAAGCACGAGGAGGCAATACGAAGTATTAAAATTCAAGAAAATCGTAATAAAGTTCAAAAATTTCATGTTTCCTATTTTTGTTTTAAGGAGAGATCAGCAGTTTTTTTCTTTATGTAATTTTGTGTTAATAAAATGTATGGTGACTCATATTTTTTTTACTTTCATTTAAGGAGTATTACATTGTCTATTAAATACAATTTATTGCATTAACCTATCATTTTTAGTTTCCGAGATTTTTAACATTCTTTAAGTGACCCGGATTCATTGCTCTCGAGTGTATTAGGATAGATTGGATTGTACTTTTTCTATTTCGATTTAAATCCATTCTTTTACATACATAACATAACATAAACTCACGCCTATATACCCAAAGGGGGAGGCAGAGGTGCTAGCATCCACATTTCGACAGTTTATGTTTAAGTCCCAACGTAATAGGTGGCTAAGCCTATTGCCATTAACCCGGAACTTATGAACCTGTAATAAATTCGGGGTGCGAGGGATATGCCTGTCAACCTCACCTTCGGCAACCAAAGAGACCCACAGGCGGCGTGCGTTTTAGTCGGTTCGAGTCCGACATAACCTCCTTCGCCAGCTCCGGTGGGGAGGTATCCGTGGGGATTTTGCGGACGTAAAAAAAAAACCTGTGATAAATACACACATAACTTCGAAAAGAATCGAAAAGTCATCATGTCAGTCATGACAAAGTCAGTCATGTGTGCCATGGTAAAATCTGGAATCGAACCATTCTTTTAAATGTAGATATATAATTAAATTAACACCCATATTTCACTAATCATTGAATTCGCTCCCACTTACTAGGGGGCGAGCTTTCCGGGGAGTATTGCTGACTCGAGTCATGCATTTGATCCTAAGTTTGAGCGGTATATATCTGTCTGATGTAAAACAGCCCTATCCCTTAGTCGCTTTGTACGACATCGCATGGGAAGAGATGGGGTGACTCTAATTCTATTCTGCCACTCTACTCTTTTATTCAGGGCTCGTATCTAAGTAATAACCGAGAAGAGCAGGGCAGGGCAGTCATAGGAAGGATGACCAAGTCACTATACTTAATACATTGAGACCCAGCCGTGCCACAGAAAGCACGCTTTGCAGTCGGCACTGACTGCCATACAGACATATGCCTCTCGCCATAGGCAGGGAATTCATCCTCACACATTGCGAACTGGGACGGTGCGCACTGTGCGGTATGAAAGAAACTTCATCCCACGCACACTCAAGCTGTGGAATGACCTCCCTGCTGCGGTTTTCCCAAGCACCTTCAATATGGGGTTATTCAAGAGGGGCATCAGAAGGTTTCTTCATGGTCGGCACATCGCGAGTGTAACACACCTGGTTGCATACGTCCATAGGCCACGGTAAACACTTCCCATCAGGTGGGCCGTGTGCTTGTCTGCCACCTAAGTGGTATAAAAAAAAAGACATCTGTGGCACTTAATTTCGATATTGTCATTGGGCTATAGAAGTCAGAAGGCAGTCACTTCACCCCAATCGAGTTGGATAAAGGCTCCGAGGATGAGAATGACAGATAAGTTCAATCTGGGAATCTCAGTATACTTATATACACTCGATTTCTGACTAATAGTTTTTCACTATTTTTATTGAGCGTCTGACATAAATGTGCGCGCGATTAAACGGCCATGCGAATATGCCAATCCGTCCATTTAACCTGAAATATTAAATCTTTGGTGAATTTGTGAGTTTACGTTTTCATTTTTTATACCACTTAGGTGGCAGACAAGCACACGTCCCACCTGATAGAAAGTGGTTACCGTGACCTATGAACGTATGTAACACCAGCAGAGTCACACCCTTGCTGCCGACCCTGTAAGAACAGAGAGCTTTTGTGCCGTCAGTTCAGAACACGAAATCAGGATAGGATCAGGATATTGGCCACAATGGACGTGTGCAACACCAGGGGCGTCACATTCGCGCCGCTTACCCTCTAAGAACCTTGTAATAACCTTCTTGAAGAATCCCATATTGTAATTGCTTGGGAAACATACGGCAGGGAGTTCGTTCCACAGCTTAAACGTACGGAGGATGAAGTTCTTATCATACCTAACTGTGTGTACTGTATCAATTCGCAATATGTGGAGGTGCATTCACCGCCTGTGGCGAAAGGTGTGATGATAGAATGTAGCCGTGGGCATCATGTCGAAAAATTTGTCTAAACACAACATTATACAAGCGGTAAAACACACACAGTGATGCAAAGTGTTAGCATATTCAATAATAAGGTTCATAATATTTATTGATACAACACCAATTTAATATCTTTTTCCATTTTTGGTCTGGCAAGACGGACTAAAACAAGCGAATATGAAGTAGCCGCCATTTTTGTACATTAATCAATTTTGTCCACTTTTCGACGTTGAAGATTGTCTTAGAAGTTATAAAATATATATTGTATATATTGTATAGTTAGCATAGTTTTTAGTTTTTAATTTGTAAGTAATTGTATATTATAATAGCATAATATTTTATTTAATGTAATTTTGTTTATATAATTCAGGTAAACAGAACTAAAATATTTGAGTAGTTCAATCAATCAAAGAATCAATTTCACTTATTCAATTTAGGCACATAAATATATTATAAGTTGAAGAAGTTATATTAGTTGTGATACAAGTAAATAAAGAGATGAAAATATGCAAGTAATGGAGTAGTATTATTTCAAGTCTCTCCTAAGGCTGAGCGGTTCCACACTGTTAATTAAAAGTACCCGCAATTACTAATATTCCCGTTACCCCCCTAGCTAAGCTAAATTGCTTGAGTTAGAAGTGGGTCCCACCTTGGTAGTAGATTCGAACTCGCATTCCTATCAATTATACAACGATTAACTTATTTTCAGTTAGTTATATTATGGTCTTTTCACAAAATTTTTTCATCTCAGTTCTTCAAATATTTACAGTACTGCCTACCATTAATTTTATTGAAAATTAAGCTCAAGTATCGCGTACCAATTACCCAGTAGACATTACTTTTGGTCTTATAGAAAACTCATGCGGTGTAGGTACTCCGTGATCCTGTTTTATAATCTACGTATTTTGCTTAGATTGTGGGTACTTTTATTGTTTATTGATATTATTCAAACGCATATCAATCTCTAAATATGTGGATATATCAGTTTAACTAATTGCACCAACGTTGTATCTTTGCGAGGCCTACAGTTTTGATTCATGTTTTCATTCATTTATATAGTAAAAGAAACACATAGACATACAAAATAAAATCATTCTATCTACTAAATCAAGTAAATAATGTTCTGTATTGCTCATAATCGACTGAAAAATCCACACTAAAGATTAATAAAGCTATAAACATTGCAATGAAAACAAATATCTGTACTCAAACCCGCTCGGAAATAGGTTGAAATTAAATGGAACATTCAAATATCGAACCACAGATAAAACAATATATTCTATAATTGAACCTCAGTTTGAATCGTTATATTATACGATATATCGATATTCGTTACCTTACACACTTGTGTGTAAGGTAGTAGACTGCAATTAAAGACGTACTAGCCGTAGTGGAATGAATCACTCACTATCTTCTTAAATACGAGGTCATAAATCTTTCAAACGATTTTTATATCTGTAATCGTTTGATCCCGGGGTGTGTTTAGCTGTTAAAATCTGAACAAAGACCTTCAAAGGCGATTTGTGTTCTCACCTTGTTCAAAAGCCATGTTTTTTCAAGAGTAAGTTTGTTAGTCTCTGGCTGCTCTGTAATTTAACTGCAGCGCGTCAGCTTTGTTTATTTTGTTTTTAATAGAAAATTTTACATATAAACTGCTTAGAATAATATATCATTCGTCGTAGTTATTTCTTGTAAGATGTACAGTTGGATTTAATGCTGTCTGATTCAAACTTTACTTGCATCTAGTATGTTTTAACTCAGTAATATTATGTAAATTTTCGGTTTCAGTCGCTCGATACATTCCAATTAAGGCTTTATTTTGGGTGATATATCTAAATTATAGATACAGAATTCTTAAGAACGTTTAAAATAAAGTACAACTTAAAGAAGGTACACGTTATTTATATAATATAATAATCTATAGCTATGAATTCTAAAAACGTATACCTAAAAGTACATTTAATGAATTCTAAGTAAAATAGTAAAGATATTACCATCGCGTCCAAGCAAAATCTTCCACGTAGATGGAACCGGACACTCGTGAAAACAATCGATCGAATCCAAGTCACACGACAATATCGATAAATCGATTCCTTTCAAATGATAATCACACAGCACTAGCGGATTAAAAAAACACTCGGCAATACAAACGCGGTTTCGAAATTCAAAATTTTTCAAATGTCACTCGCGGTCGCTAAGGCGGGAAAACTGTTGGGCGGTCCGGCCGGCGCACGCGCGCTTGCCACTAAAACTGGCGGTTACGTGCCAACTAATGCCACATATACGTCACACCAACATTTGGCATATACGCCAACACACCTAACTACCGATTTCAATACGTCCGACTTTGTTTACATAGCGGCTTATAACAGGGCGTATTTGTAATTTGTCGGGTTGGTGTCACTCTTTCGGCTCAGAGCGTTTTGGCTTGAATTAATGACACATAAAATCGTGTTATTTTGATGTTAGTCTTATAATACGGTTGGTATCGATGCTAAACAACGCTTATGAAGGTTTGTGCTGAATTGGAGTGAGGACGACGCGCCGTCAGCATTCACAACTAGACGTGCAGACTGTAGATATTTCTGTTGACACGTTTGTCGCTGTTTTCATAGAAAGTTACACTAAAATAAGACCAATTATATGAAAGCGGAAAGCTAATCGCGATGAAAGTGGACCAACAATAGACCTACTTTTGGGACTGGACCAAATTGTTGTGCTCTGTTATTTGAGTGACGGATTCAGAACTTTTATTGTTATTTTTTAATTGCTGTGACTGTTTTCGAGTAGTGGTCTGAAACAATTTAGTAATTGATAAATGTTTCACGTTAGGTATAAGTATTATTGTGAGCAATGGGGTAACTGTGAGGACAGTATAATTTACAGCACTTCCACAGGTGAGCATTGTTTGCAGTATATGCCAGGATCGTAGTAAGTGGAAGCATGTTGCCTCTGCCTTACATAATAACATACCTTTCACTTTTTACAAAACCCCGCGAGGTAGGCACAGACTACAGTTCGCCGCCATTTGCTTCTATCATTACACACTTGACAAGTTCCCTCTGCGCCCTCGTTAATCCTTTGATACAAGTCTACCGATTTCGAGTGTTTCTCACCTGCTATTTTCTTCAATGCATTATCAATCATCTGTGTATCCCGGTAGAGTAGAATTCGGGCCACCCCATCTCTTCCCATGTAGTGTCATACAAGGCGACTAAGGGATAGGGCTGTTTAACATCAGACAGATATATACAGCCCAGACTCAGCGTCTCTAGGGACTTTGCGATCCCAATACCCGAGGAGGGCCAGATTGAGAGAGATGGTCCTGGGTTGGCTGGGCTGCGAGGTATATGCCTGTTAGCCTCACCTTCGGCAACCAACAACGTCCCACAGGCGCCTTGAGTTTTAGTTTATCCGAGTCCGACATAACCTCGCCCACCGACTACGGCGGGGGAAAAATGCTGTAATTACGGCATTATATCGTATGTTTTAGGCACGTGACTTTTTTTGTATTTTACTATTATGACACGAGACTAATTTAAATTCATCCATATTTAGTCTTTAGAAAATACTACTTAATTGTAAATTGACGTCTCGAAAATGCCGCAGTGGAGTTTGTGGCTCCGTTACTTCTCCACTAGCGCCTAGGAAGAGGTGGTAAACTTAGTTTTAAGTAGAATTTGACGTCAAAAAGATGTACTTTTTTTTATACAACTTAGGCAGGCAAGCACACGGCCCACCTGATGGAAAGTGGTTACCATGACCTATGAACGTGTGTAACACCAGTGGAGTCACATCCGTGCTGCCTACCCTGTAAGAACAGAGATTTTGTGCCATCAGTGTAGAGGACAAAGCAGGACAAGCCTTTGGTCATCCCACTGACAGCACAAGAACTCTCCAGTGAGTTCTGGCTACCCTACTCACCGCCAGGAACACAACACGAAGTTATTATAACCGCGAAGGTACTTCCCCAGTCGGACTGCTCAATTGGGCGGAAATACCGCCGTGTCCTACCTCCTCAGGAAATATCACTTAATAACGTTACACTATTTTGAAAAATAAGGAATTTGGAATTTGGATCCGTGGGGATTTTTCATAAAATCGCTTTGTAATTACGAAAAAAATCCCGAGATCTGGGAAAGAACATGGTCTACTCTTACCCCTGACCTCGACGGCATCCGCGACAACAGACATTCACACAGACTAAGTCACGGACAAAAGTTGATTAATGACAAACGTATGGACTATTAATGAAAATATAACAGAAACCATGACCTTCACCCAAGGTCTGTCGTGAGATGGAGTGCCGGGATTCAATCAAATCGTCCAACTCAATGTCAACTGAGAATACCGATCTGAACAAACATTTGATGTATGGAGGGAAATAACATTTTGGCGGCATCTGTAGCAGTAAATAAATATTCTACAGCATTCTACGCTGCGTTCTCTACTCTCAAAGCATTTTAGTATCTTAACGAGTTTATTTAACGGGATCTAGAACGCGGATAAGCTCACCTATTAATATGCCTTTTTTGTCAATATATACATAATATTTGTTAGTTGATATGATATAGATATTGTACATAGAAACACTCAGAATAGACATTTTCATGTATATTAAATAGCCGCGTGGTTCCCAGCAGAGTAGAATTAGGGCCACCCCCATCTCTTCCCATGAAGTGTCGTACAAGGCGACTAAGGGATAGGGCTGTTTAACATCAGACAGATATATGCAGCCCAGACTCAGCTTCAGATGCATGGTTCTAGTCAACAATAGTGCTCGGAAGACGGCAATAGGCTCGCCTCTTATTACATGGGACCGAATTCAATGATTAGTGAAATGTGGGTGTTAATTCACCTACCCCTCTAAGGATAAAGGCGTGATTATATGTAAATATTTACACTGAGCGGGGATCGAACCCCCGTCTCCTGACGTAGCAGTTAAATGTACTACCTCCACACCACAGAGACCTGACTTTTTTTTGACGTTTTTAAAAGAATATTACTAACTGAAATTACTAAAATTGTAAGCTAGAAGTAAGCTATTAGTGTAATGCCCAGGATTCGAACCTGACACCTATATACATCGGCAATTCTCAGCAGCATCTTGTCATCAACAATGACTGCCACTTAACATGGTGTATTAAAAAAAAGGAATATCCGATATTACTAATATTCCCTCTAACCTCTCCAGCTAAGCTAAATCGCTTGAGTTAGGAGTGGGTTCATGTCGGTAGTGTAATGGCCAGGATTCGAACCCAGACCTCTCGATCGTAAGGCCGACTCCTTAACCACTATGCTACTGTATCTTTAAGAGGGAAGTCAGCGCCACAGACTCATTTACCGGATTTCAGGTGAAGTTAACCTCTAAGGTCTTGGTAAAGGTCAAACACCCTTTAAAATGTCAATACTCCCGAATCGCAATAACGACTTACGTTGACCAAATTCCCTGAAAAATGACACATGCGCTTGAACAAAATTCAATTTTCCGATATTCTTTTATCCACATAAAGATATTTTTACAACTTATTTCCTCGTATAAGCCTTACGCAATATTGTTCCTGAAATCATACGGCATCAGAGTCTTTGTCCTATATGCCAAGAAGCTATTTATCACTTCAACAATCTCATTCTGGATGATTTAGGAGTGTCACCTCCCGTTTCTTGCGAATATTGTGGCTAATACAAGCTCTCAGATCAGCTGTATTTTTCTTAGAATGTAAAAGATACAAAGCAGATTCTGTTCTGCGAATGAAGATTAGGAAAGTAGATATTTTTTTCTCGAAATCAGGTTGAGTTTTATAAAGACATAAATTAAGTGTGATGTAAGGATTTATTTTACAGTGTGAATTATGAAGTATACTTATTCTACTTTAGTTGTGAAATATGGGCCGAATGCTAAAATATTTAAAAAATAAATTTTCTTTTTCAAGGAAAATAATCGTTATTTATTTATTTGGTGAAACTCCTCGAGCTTGGAGCGCCGTAGTTAAATGGTGTTAGTGGTGGAAGTGGACTGAACCGACTAAATACTTTCGCGGGTTCTTGAGAAGGTCTTGACAAGAACGAAGAGAAGAGAAGACAGTGAAGTGTTAGTATAATTAAGTTTAAAAAGTATTAAATTTAAAAACTAAAACCCGACTAATGAAAAAACACGATTACTGAAAAAGTGTTAACAAGAAACTATCTAGGATAGCCGTGGTCGTATGCCACTTTTCCCTACAATGTATTGTTTTGTTAAATTAATAAGTTCATAAGTTTTGAGTTGTAAATAAATATAGTAGTGTTTATAATTTGTGTTTTAACCGGTAAGTTGAATAGTTATTTTGCAAACGTTTTTGGGCGCTCCAGTCTGACAAAGTGATACTTTTTTTGTTTTATACATCTTGGTGGCAGACAAGCACACGACCCACCTGATGGAAAGTGGTTACCGTGGCCTATGGACGTTTGTAACACCAGAGGAGTACAGTCGCGCTGCCAACCCTGTAAGTGTAGAGTTTCTGTGCCGTCAGTAGAAGAAAAAGCAGGACAAGCCTTTAGTCTTCCCACTGACAGCACAAATGTACCTACTACTATAAGAAGATACTAGTATAAGATTTGTAATGAACTGCTATTAGATAGCAATTACATGTGTATCTAATTATTGTGCAATAGAGATCATTTAAAAACAAACATGGGTGGTTCACGGCAGAGTAGAATTTGGACCACCCCATCTCTTCCCATGTGGAGTCGTACAAGGCGACTAAGGGATAGGGCTGTTTAACATCGGACAGATATATACAGCCCAGACTCAGCCTCAGATGCATACCTCGAGTCAACAATAGTGCCCGAAATACGGCAATAGGCTCACCCTCTATTACGTGGGACCGAATACAATTATTGGTGAAATGTGGGTGATAAATCACCTCTGCCTAACCCTCCGTGGATAAAGGCGTTATTATATGTATGTATATAAAAACAACGGTAACCAATGAACGTGTGCAACATACTCATGCTGCCGACTCTGTAGGGACCTTCTTGAAGGATCCCTTATTGTAGTCAATTGGTATAACCACAGCCGGGAGATCATTTCTCAGCTTGATCATTCCATACTTGTATGTACAGTTCACTACTGCAGGTCTCTCATCTACACCAGACTCCATTTCCGATGCACAGTACAAATAACAATTTTATGCACTTCTGTTCAAAGCAGTAAACCACATCAAAACAGTTTTTAATGTGCCTTTATCTTTGAACTTTTATTTAAAAATAAAAGTATCTTGAATTCGGTATCGAATAGGTACTTACATTTGATTACATATCCATTACTTTATTCTTCAAATATATTTGATTATCTACTTACAATAAAAACAGTTTTATAAACCTTTCAATGAATCAATAAAATAATAATATTTTTGATTTGGGGCATTGCGTCAGATCGTCCAGGTCATAGGTACCCGTGGAAGGTCGATGAATGATCTCCACCTCCCATGAGCGCAGGCCTAGGGGTGATGACTGGATCCGCCTGTCACAGAAGCAAGCTACCTTGCGCGCCTCCCCGTTTCCGAGGACGAGTTGGGGTTCCCAAACCTGAGGTGGTTGGCCGGGGTGCGAAGGATAAAAACGACCCACAGGCGCAGTGCGTTTTAGTCGGTTCGAGTCCGACATAACCTGTTCCACCGGCGGGGGGAAGGGCACCTGCAGCTGGCTAAATCTGATGTTGCTAGAAAGCGTAGAATGCGCCCGCTTCAGGTGCGCTCAACGCAGCAGACGGTTTGAGAGTCTGTCTAAGATCATCTTATTTTGTAGATTAATTAAAACAGTTCGTGTTTACACAAATATTAAAACAAAAACTTCGGTTTTACTTACTCTAAGAAGATATTACCTAAGTTGTAGCCATTCGTAGGTGAAAGAGAGAACGCTGGAACTGGAACAAACAATCTTTAGACAAACTGCCTGTCATGTATGAAATGTAGGAGGTTGGTCTGGGAAAGTGCCACCACCCTACAGAATACCACGACTATAGTAACCTCGTGTTGTGTTTCGGCAGTGAGTAGGGTAGCCAGCTCACTGGAGAGTTTTTGTGCTGTCAGTGGGAAAACCAAAAACTTGTCCTGATTTTGTGTTCTGCACTGACGGCATAGAAACTCACTGTCCTTACAGCGTCCTCAGCACGGGTATTCACGTTCATAGGTCACGGTAACCACTTTCCATTAGGTGGGTCATGTGCGTGTCTGCCACCTAAGTTGTTAAACGTTAAATCTGATCTTAAAATCATACGTCACCAGTAAATATATTTAATAATATTAATTCCCTTGTAGCATTCATTCGCTTCACACTATTCGCGCAAATTCAAGATATAATAATAGATTCTAACCGCAACAGACAATCCTGACTCAAATGCTAAATAAAGCGCTAAGGAAAATGACCAAAAAGGCGCCTAGCTAGGCCAATGACAGATAACAAAATGAAAACAAGTGTAACGGCCGAAATAGACGGGCCACTTTTAGTTGCTAAAACAACTGAGTTATCTGTTACTTTGCATACTTGTTAATGATTTGCTGTCCTTCATAACGAACAAGCGGCAGGTGATAACAAAAGCGATAGTGATTTTTCAGCTGTGAATAAATACAGCCATTACCAGCTACATCCAAAATTTAGACGCCACTTGATACCATTGTTACATAACGACTCGGAACTTTTTGCGATTAACTCATGGAACTTACTATTTCTGCCGACGTTTCGGATCCGTTGCAGCACCCGTGGTCACGACTTGACTAGCTTGCGAAGGTCGAGAGGCATGCAGGAACATTTTGTGTGCACCTATCGACCATTACTTTTATTATGAACGGTTAGGCTGGCAATACAACTCACTATGTACGTTTTTAACGGCACTGTGTTTTTTAGCTTTAGTAAATTAATCACTGGATTTCACGTACCGGACAGTTAAAATCCCTATTGAAATTTAGGATTTTGGATTTTGGATTGATGAAGCTCAATCCAGTGATTGGTACCCGAATCAAGATGTTCTGCTACTGCCGATTTGTTGAACTGACGGTTTTTCACAGCTGCGATATGTTCTCGGACTCTCTCTGCAATGGTTCGCTTGGCCTGGCATATGTAGGAACTACCGCAGCTGCAATCCACTTGATAGTTAAATAATTGAAATAATTATTACGTGGAGTGAGTGAGTGAAGAAGGAGGAAGCGTCGTCACGCTGCTGTCGTTCACGTAATCAGGGCCATAATACACCCTGATTATCCAAAGCTATCAAGCCACTTCTAGCATCCACATCTTGAATTTTAAATCAAGGCGTCCGCTCTTCAACACCTCCTTTCTAAAGATTTTACCAAGCAATTGCCGTCTGAAACCCCCCAAGTCCAATGTAAAGAGGAAAGCCTGCAGACCATATGGACGAGATTCTCGTCCGTTAACCAACAGGTGTGCCGACTGCAAATGGACTGGATGGACTGAAAATTTTGACGCTACACCATGCTAGTCTATACCTTCTCCTTCATCATCCCAGTCGCATCCGAAGTTCTCACCTTGAAGTCACCAGTCTAACGGCGGATTTGGCTGAACTTCGATATTTTCCGTGAAGCGACACCTATCTGATCTTCACAATCCTAAGGCGAAATCGAAGCATTGCAGTTAAACCAGTTTTTGGAACTTCTTAGTGCTCCACCGTGCTACCCGTGACATCTACCATGTTCGTTTGGGAACAGGGACCGAGTTAACGTGCTCTCAGACGGAGACACGATCAGACCAATGCATATACCCATATTCACACATATAAATATTTGCATTGAGTGGGTATTAGTAGGTACTCTCACGGCAATATATCAGCAACTAAAAATCGCCTCACAAAAAGTTGCCGGTCCTTGTCATCATTAAAACGAAGAAGTCGACGCCGTGAGACACGAGGGCCAACAGTGGATGTTGAGTTTGGCACTCCTCCAGCAGAATTAGCTCGGCTACGTGTAGACGCGAAGGGTGGTGATCAGCGGTAATGACTTTGAACAACAACAGAATGTTGTCAATACGAAAACACAGATGGCGTACTTCCGCTGCTTGTGTTTTAACAATGCAACAGTAAATCTTACTTCCTGCTAATCTTATAAATAAAAAACCGGTCATTTGACTGGTTTTTTACGCGGCTATTTACGAGTTGAACTCGCACTCCAAAGGTTCCGTTCAGGGACGAAATGCATTTATCAGTGAAAACCGTAGTTCCGATTTTAGCCACTTCACAAATCGTTGGTTCACCGGGTTGTCAAATAAGACAAAATTCTTTTTTTGTTTTCATGTCACTGATAGTATCTCCAGCCTACATAATACCACGGCTATAATAACCTCGTGTTATGTGCCGGCGGTGAGTAGAGTAGCCAGAGCTAACTGAAGAGCTTTTGTGCTGTCAGTGGCTTGTCCTGTTTGGTCTTCTGCATTAACGGCACAAAAACTCTCTTCTTACAGGGTCGGCAGCACGGATGTGATTCCCCTGGTGTTGCACACGTTCATAGGTCATGATAACCACTTTCCAACAGATGGGTCATATGCTTGTCTGCCACCTAAGTTGTATAAAAATACATCAATTGTTTATGGTCATTTATCACCATACTCCTTTATTGGAGTCATTTAACACATGTTAAGATTTAACTCAGTGTCAAATAAAGTGCAGATGTTCTCGGCACTCAGATCACACTAGCCTGTCTCTTTGTTCTCGTTTCCTCTTCACAAAATCTCGAACAATGTTGTCTTTACTCCAAACTCATAACATCACAATTTATTGTCCAACTGTGTTGAGTGATTGATTTTTCTCAGAAAGCAACATTATTGTGTTCTTTAAGCGACTTAACGAGAGCTAAGTGCAGACGTTTACTACAGTGATAAACATGCTGGATCTAAGGGGTTGTTTAAAAGTTTTATATACGGCGATAAATATAAATCAGAAATCATCTGCTCTGTTTTGTTGACAATCAAACAAAGCCCATAACCTGATCAGCATAAAATCGTGATTTTATTACGTCATCAGACAATCACACTTCGATTATCATCACATGTCATTTACGAGAGAGATATTACCTGTAATACGTCACATGAAATTTCAACCCACTTGTTGTGACTTTCCACCATAGTTGTTCGTTTTATCAAGTTCTACACTCGTAGAAGCTGCAAGCTGTATGGTGGACGAGGCAAAACGTATCCATAAGAGTCCTACAGTGGAGACCGCGAGAAGGTAAACGGAAGGTAGGACCCCCCTAGCCTGATGGACGGACGACCTGGAAAAAGGTGGCTGGGACAGGCTGGATGCGGAAGGCAGAGGATCGGATTAAATGGCTCACATTGGGAGAGGCCTATGTCCAGCAGTGGAATGTGGTGAGCTATTTGATTGATTGATCCATAAGAAAGGAAGGAGATTGGTCCCCAGGTACTAAAGTGCCAGCGATCATGAACATTACACTCACAAAATACCTATACGATGGACAGTTTGATCATATTATGATCACCTCTTCAATATAAAATAACAAACAACTAGCCCATCGCAGTCCATTGCTGGATATGGCCTCTCCCAATGTTGGGAGGCTTTGGCCTACTGTTTCCAGGCTGGCTACACGGGTTGGTACAGTACTTCAATATATAGGGCATGTATATGTATACTATTAAAAAGTCTATAAATATCGCAATGCTTAATCGTACTCCGGTATCAATATAGGGACGAATTGCTTTTGCACATCAATTATAATAGTGATGATGACCAGGACCTAACCTTTTTTTTTTAATGTGAACAAAACTCCCTCGGATTCCCCCACCACCAGGGTCGGTGGGGGAGGGTATGTCGGACTTGACCGACGAAAACGCAAGCCGACTGTATGATAATACAATACTGCTTGATATCTTAGCTTTTACTGAAAATATATGCATTGCAAAATAAAATATTGCTAACTAAACTGAAACTATGACTTTTTATTATTTTTAACTCCCAAAGTAGGTCAAAATATAAACAAATTGAGTCCAAATTTATAACTTTTTAGATTCTTTATTCAATTTCAAATGACTTTTATTACAAAAATATACGTGCAAACGCAAAAAAGACCGAGATAGATGCGATTTCTCTTGCGCTCTATACATTAGTACTACGTGACGTAAGCGTGACGTCACGTTTTTGTAACGATTTTGAGAAATTGAATATTCTAAATCAAAACTATTTGCTATAATAAAATTTCACTTTAGCAGTTCATTATATTGTTACAACGGACGTCGATATCTCGAAAACTAATAATCGAATCTTCAAGAAATAAAAACGTATTGTTAGTGACGAGGTACTCTACCGATTGGTATAGAAAAATCTAGAATCATCAACAAAAAGTCACAACCTACCTACGAGTACCTACTGAATAAAAACAAACAATAGGTAAATATCGAGAATGAACTCGAAAGTCAGCGACGGCGGTAAACTTCAAAAGACAGTAGGTATTTATCGCTCGTGAATTTTCTAGATGATTCGACCCTCCTAATTGAGAGGTATAAAAACACGCTCGCATAGCTACAACATTCATTCTGTCTTTGAGACCAAAAGCGAACACAGCGAGCTTAAGCGACTGAAGAGGATTCTTCTATCTGCGACCTGGGCAACGATTGTGGACTACTGTGAACTACTGAGCGACTGGAACTGTTGAAGAGTACTATGTATACTAGTGATTTAATTGTCTAGTTTGTGGTGAGCTAATAAATCTCTTCGTTGAGTAAACGGCATTTAATTGTACCCCGTGCACGTAACAATATTTTTATAAGCTGTTCATTTCTCGAAAGTAAAAAAAAGGAAATCATTATGTCTATTGACGGGACTTTTCGCTATTAAATCATGGCATAAACGTCAGCAGAAATAATAAGTTCCATGATTTAATCTCGAAAAGTCCCGAATCGTTGTATAATTATACATTCCCATCGCGATGGTTTCTCTCCCCTACAGAATAAATAAATGTTAAACATTTCGAAGTGTTTCCTTATGATTTCCGTTGTCAAATCTTTTAAACGATGATTTGAAATAAAATACAAGAATTGTGCAGTGCGAATAAAAGCTGTCTTCAGCCATAATGTGACTAAATATGTTGTACACTACAAGCGATGAAACATTTTATTAGTGGCTTTACAAATCCATTAAATCACGCATCCGTTTACGTACATTTTGTCGCGATTATACAAAATTTAAAGCATTCCCATTTATTGTATCCTTTGTCCTCGTTTTAGCTTATACTATTATACAAGTTGATACAAGTGAAGATTATTTATTGAAGCCACGTTGGTATACAATGTTCAATTTCCGGGCTGAACACAAAGTACCTATCAAATGATGAGAAATATTTGTTACCCTCATAAGGAACGTGCGTATACATGGTTTCAATCACTTGCATCAACGTCGTATAGCTTTTAACCTAAATCTTTTACTTCACATAACATAACATAAACTGACGCCTATATCCCCGAAGGGGTAGACAGAGGTGCTAGCACCCACATTTCTCCAGTTTATATTTAGGTCCCAATGTAATAGGTGGGCGAGTCTATTGCCATTAACCGGGCACTTATAAACCTGCGATAAATACACATAACTTCGAAAAGCATCGAAAAGTCATTGGTGTCTGCCATGGTAAAACCTGGGATCGAACCCTCTTTTACTTCGTTTACCCAAATTCTACTGTGCCGGGAAACACGCGGCTCCTAAGTATCTAATTGGTCATCTATGTTTCTAACGCTATTATAGGAATCTGTACCGAACTATAAACGAGTGCGCCACTATCTATATTGCTAATTTAGTGATAGTTTACGTGTTCCAAGAATAAACGAATTCTTAGATATAAGAAACAATGCGTGGATCGATTGCGAAATACAACAATCACTATTTAAAGGCAGGATTATTTAAAAGTATTTTTAAATAGTCGTCTCCATCATCACGTGTAGGTCGGCGCACGCGTCGATAGTCTTTTACACCTCACGATATAGTAATCCGATTTTTTATGGTAGATATTTTAATATTTTCTGCACGTGTAATTATTTTTCAGTAGCGCAAACGTCGTGTTGAACAAAACGATTCGAGACACGTGATACGCGACTTTCTTTGACGCACGATTAAGAACTTTATCTGTACTCTCTTAATCTGCACAAGTGTTTCCTTCTTATCATGATCGTTACCATGAAGAATGGTAACCTGTATCTTTTGGACTTCATAGCATCTTATCATCCAGAGATGTGGACTACATAATAAAAAATAATTTCTAGCACCTGCGATCCACCTGGCTTCATTCAGTAAGAAATTATACTTTAGCTACTCCTGTGCTATGGGTTTTCCGTAGATACAATACTCTTTTTATATTTATTTGGGAAAATAAACAGTCAAACAACAAATGATTATAAAACATGACTTAAAATATAGAAAAATCTCTGTGAAATCAATATTTTCCACATAATATAAAAATAAAGTGAAATCGCTTACGCTAGGCGTGGGCTCATGTCGTTAATATTATTCTACCGACTAGAACCTTCACCTAGTACAAGCGGCTCCCATCAAACATCTTATTCATTATCACAAAGTAAAACCTACGGACTTCTTAAATCTACATCTTTGCCTGTGTCGTGTCGGAGTCGTGTCGTCGCCTATAAAATATTATTTTATTCCTCGTGTATATCTCTCAACAGCAAGTGTTCGGGAGAACACAAATCCTACCAAAATTTATATTGTTCATGTTTTGACTATATTTTACAATCCTTATCTACGGTTATTTAAAACATGTTATAAGTTATTAGAATTTAATTTAAATATTTGTAATGCACTTCGCTCGTTTTAGTTCACTGTAGAACTGAGTAGGCGGCAGTGGCGAAGGCTGGATACTTTCAGCAGGCAAGCCGATAAATTTTGTACATTCAGCAAAAAACGAGATTAACACTCCCCGCTTTTTACCACAACTCAGACTCAGCCTCAGATGCATGGCTCGAGTCAACAATAGTGCCCGGAATACGATTATATGCTCACCCCCTATTACGTGGGACCGAATACAATTATTGGTGAAATGTGAGTGTTAATTCACCTCTGCCTAACCCTCTAGGGATAAAGGCGTGATTATATGTATGTATATATTGTTTTAACAACGTTGTCGTACACTAGAATGAGTAGGTAGGCATAGGCCACGGTAACCGCTTCCCATCAGGTGGGCCGTGTGCTTGTCTGCCAACTAAGTGGTATAAAAAAAAGTATAATACGGAATACATGTGTCGATCCATCAGCGAGGTCATAGTTTTTATTAAATTAATACACTTTCTTAAGTTCATTATAAACATTTATTATGAAAGAAACATTTCAATACAAAATACAATGATCGTTACAAAAAATGGTAGACTACATTCTTGATTTATATATACCAACACTAATATAAAACAATCATTTAAAACACAATACAAGCCCCCTCCTGTCAGTTGTACCTTAATTGGTCAGTACTAGTCAACAGAATAGGTCATTTGAATGGGGGTGACAGGTGGAGCCGCCTGTCACCCTGGCAGAAGCAGGCCGCGGCGGTGGCGTGCCTCGCGCGCCTCCCCGTTTCCGGGGACGGGTGGGGGTCTCTGTAGTCCCCACACCCGAGAAGAGGGCCAGATCGTGAGACATGGCCCTGGGTCGACCGGGGGGCGAGGGATATGCCTGTCAACCTCACCTTCGGCAACCAAACCACCCACAGGCGGCGTGCGTTTTAGTCGATTCGAGTCCGACATAATCTCCTTCACCGGCTCCGGTGGGGAGGTATCCGTGCGCACGTAAAAAAAAAAAGAGTATAATATAATGAACTTTTAAAGAGAATTTTTCTTACGACAAACAGTTTTAAAGATATTTGATTTTGAAAATTAAATTTCTCAAGCCGGTTGTAAACGCTCCATATAAAATCATACTTGCTAGTGACGTCACGCGCCAGTTGCCCGTAGTGCAAATGTATGGAGTGCAAGAGAATATCGCATTTATCTCGTAGCGTTTACATGCGTATAGTTAATAATAAAAGTAATATGAAATGTAATTAGGAATCTAAAAACTTAAAAAATGGGACTGAATTTTTTTTCATACACCTTAGGTGGCAGACGAGCACACGGCCCACCTGATGGAAAGTGGTTACCGTGACCTATGAACGTGTGTAACACCAGTGGAGTCACACCCGTGCTGCCGACCCTGTAAGAACAGAGATTTTATGTGCCCTCAGTGCAGAACACAAAATGAGGCCAAGCCTTTGGTCTTCCCACTTATAGCACAAAAATTCTCGAGTGAGCTGTTCAGAGTGAGAGAGTGATTGTATTATTTTGACTTACTTTGGGAATTTATAATAATGAAAATTCAGAGTTTCAGTTGAATTAGGAAATATTTTATTTTCCAAGGCAATAACAAAGATATTGAGAGGTATTGGGAAGAATTGGATCGACCTTGTCAAACAGCCTATTGACGAATAAGATTACTACCTCGTCAATTCTGTAATTCTTCAGTTTTTGGTCATTAATGTAAACAGCGTAACAGTTGTGTAACAGTTTACCTGACCAATCAATTTACAAGATCTGTCAGTTTGATTTATATAATTTTTTTTTAGCCAATTTGACATCACCTCGTCTGATGGTAAGCTAAAGGCACAGTTTCAGGAAAGAGGGTCACCATTACAGACACTGAGATATGTTACAGTAGTGACCACTATGGTAGAGACGGTAAAATACAGCCAAGGAGGCAAAACCTTTACGCATCTGCAAAGGCTAGAGATTATTCGTGATCTCAGGAATCCCAATAATACGGACCGCGCGTTGCTGCAACCTGTCTAGAGCATCTAGTAGGTATTTGGCGGAGCTTTCCCTGAGGTGCGAGCAGTATTCCACCAAGGAGCTCACTGGAGAGTTTTTGTGCTGTCAGTGGGATGACCAAAGGCTTGTCCTGCTTTGTCCTCTACACTGACGGCACAAAATCTCTGTTCTTACAGGGTCGGCTGCACGGATGTGACTCCACTGGTATTACACACGTTCATAGGTCATGGTAACCACTTTCCATCAGGTGGGCCGTGTGCTTGTCTACCACCAAAGTGCCTTTCATTTCAATTATACGTCCACAGACGAATTCTGTAAACAGACTAGTTAAGAATACTGACAAATTCGGGAACCTGTCGGGTTAACCTAACTGACCAATTGACCAAAAAAAATCTGACTACGACGACCAATTAAGGTAACTGACTGGCCAGCTCTTTTAATCGTATCTATAGTCCCTTTTAATAAAGCCTCTCGCCGTCATAAGGCGCTCCATCAAGCTCCGGTTGCCTTACTCCCTCGGGTGGCAATCCCCACCGTGGTCGGCACCCGTTGTGGGCATGGTACCGTGGGATGCGATCGTCTCTGATCATCTCGTATGCAAGTCTTGCTGTACTGTGCTGATATTCCGATAAACCAGTGTGCCAGAGGTAGGGTCTGCAGTAACCAAGGGCTGCAGACAAAAGATATTAATGTATTATGTGAAAAGAAACGAGAGAAGGAAAAACTGTACCAATCCGTCTAGCCAGGGTGGATACAATAGACCAGGGATGGCGAACCAATGGCACGCATGCCAAAGATGGCACGCAGCACAATTTTTTGTGCACGCCCCCACGAGGTAGGTATTACGCAAAAATATGCGCCCCTGCCTTAACTTAAGCATTAAAAAATTAACGAACGTACAGGCAGATTTTAAGAAACTATTATATAAAGGTGGACTATGCAATATCCATCTTGGTACCAAATTTCTTGACAAAGAAAGCGGTTTTTCCGGTGGTGATCTGGTACAAATCATTAAAAGTAATCAAACTTAATTGATGGTACATCTAGGGGTTCATTACACGTTTTTTTGAAAATGTTTGCACGTTGATACATATGAAGCGCTGGATGCGGGCTGCTTTAGATCGGTCATTCTGGAAGTCTGTGGGAGAGGCTTATGTTCAGCACTGGACTATGTGTGGCTGACATGATGATGCATATAGACCCTGCAATAGACCAAAGCTTCCAGACATTGGGAGAAGTCTTTGTCCAGCAGTATACTGCGATAGGCTAATTGATATTAAGTGATAAGGTAGGAAGGATCCGGGTGGTGATGGAGAAAGAATTACTACTCCATCTCATACGAAGGGTGTCGTAAGAGGCGACTAACGGAACAATACGCAGATGATATCACTACGAAAGAAGGAAAGCTTAAAATAGAACCCTGTACCAACCCGTCTGGCCAGGGTAGAAACAGCAGGCCAAAGCCTCCCAACATTGGGAGAGGTCTATGTCCAGCAGTGAATTGCGATGGGCTAGTTGTTTGTTGTTTGATAAGGTAGATAATGAATGCGAATATCAACCCTGTATAAGTTAGGTCTGATTTGATTGATTTTCACCAGTGAAAATAGTCGCGATGAAGTAGATCTCAACTAACGTTATTATGAGTTTAGTGGAACCCACTTGAGCCGTAGAACCCGCTTGAGCAATTGTTAATTGTACCAATAGTCAATTGTACCAATAGTCAATTGTACCAATAGTCAATTGTACCAATAGTCAATTGTACCACTCGCAAATTGGACAGATCGCGAAATGGTTAAGTAAAGGAAAAAGGTAAAAGGAGAGCTCGTTAATCCGTAGGTCCCAGATGCCAAACAAATATCTGTGGCTTTCGCTACGAGAAGTCCTAAAAAGTTCCACGTAGAGTTCGGGAGTCGGCCTACTTATAGAGCTGTCCAATACCTAAATGACTTTTTGAAAACGAATTCAGAAGCAGAATTATTCCATGATAAGCCAAGTGTCATTGGTACGAGTGTTACAAGAGATTTGTGTGATTTATAGCACCTACTTGTACCTAAAAATGTAATTACTTAATGTATTTCATTTCATAATATTAGTGTTTTGAATAATCTTTTAATTTCAAGGAATGTGCCATTTACTTATTTTATAATTTGATCTCCCAAGGAACCTTTTCTCACAACGTCATTGGAACGGGCCGCTCTGCAGATTAGTTGAAAAAAAAAAACTAAAAATACAATGCTGCTGAGTGTGCCCGTTTACTGGCGGTTGGAGTGTGGGAATCGGGTCTTTGGTTACAAGCTCTTCCGTCGTCTAACGTAGGGACTATGTTAGATGACACTACCTTCCGCATCGCAACTTGTCTCTGTTTAGGTGCGCCGTGTCCGCATCAATGCCGTTGTGGAGAAGCCGTTGACAGGCTCGGACACCATGGCCTGTCGTGCTGCAGGAGCGCTGGGCGAATTCCACGGCTCGCCAGCCTCAACGAAATAATCCGCCGTGCCCTTGTCACCGCCGGTGTACCAGCTGTAACGGTTTGGCACGCGACGATGGCAAGAAACCGGATGGCTTGTCGTTAATGCCATGGAAGTTGGATAGGACTCTGGTGTAGGATGCCACATGCTTTGATACCATTACTCCTACCCATGTAACTAGCACGGCTGGCTGTGCTGATGCTGCTGCTGCTTCTGCAGCGGCTCTCAAGCGGCGCAAATACTCCAATCTCATCGGAGATTATAAATTTGTGCCGTTTGGAGTCGAAACTTTGGGGTCATGGGGTCCGAGCGCTCGCAATCTCTTCCGTGAGATTGCAGAGCGTATGGTCGACGTTTCTCGTGACCAGAAGGCTGGCCTCATTTTAGGTCAGAGAATAAGCATTGCCATACAACGTGGCAATGCTGCCAGTCTTCTGGGACCGCTACCACAAGAGGCATGCGATGCGGAGTATAATAGTTATTTTAGTTTTATTGATCTAATTTATGAATATCTAACAATGATTACTTAGCTACAGCAAATTTATATATATATATATTAGTTTTATTATTTTATTACGATTAATAAATTTGAAAAAATCTAATTATTATAATCAATGTAATGTACTGTATAATGTATCTATTTTTGGCAGGATTATACTCAATCAATTACTTTATATTACATCTCTTATCCTTAGACAATGGGATATTATAACAATGTTACAGTTGTTATGCTTAGTGCCCACACTTGCTGACGTCCGTGCGATGTTATTATAACGAACAACAAACACCCGGTATTTTCACCAACTCGCCATCTCCTGCGCAAGTGCTAATTCAGATGCACTTCCTTTAGGCACTTTTGTCAATAATAATTGTTTGATGTTTTCCCTTTGTTTGGACTCGTATGAAATTATACTTTGTTGTTGTGTTTATGCAGACGGTACAGATGCAGGCAGCTCGGAACACAGTAAGAGAAAAGGAAGTAGGGATATTTATTTTTTGCTACTATATATATACTAGCTATACTAGCTTATGCTCGCATCTCCGCCCGCGTAGATATGAGGTTTTGCGTCAGAAAGATAACTAAATTAGGAGAAATGATAAAAAAATAGCTAATGTTATATGTGTACAATATTTATATTATGCAATATAATAGTTATTTAATTTTATAGATTATATATGAACATTTTTGCACTTAATTGTTTATTATTTATCAACTATTTTAATGTAAATTCTTACTTTATTCTACTCATTAATATACATAAACAGCTGAATACATAAACTAAATGACTATTCTAATTACTCACAATACTTACATTATTAATCAAATATATTCGTATTTTTATCTACCAAATAGATATTAACTTTATGTACAATAACTAAAATTATAAAATACTAATTATATAGGAACTTATACTTAATACTAAAAACTATAATTATATATCTATAAAGATAGGAAAAAAATTGAATCGGTTCAGGCGAGATTCGAACCCGCGATCTTTCCCTTACAGGGGGAAATATCCCCGAAGAGGTAGGCAGAGGTGCTAGCACCCACATTTCGCCAGTTCATGTTCAGGTCCCAATGTAATAGGTGGCAAACCTATTGCCATTAACCGGGCACTTATAAACCTGCGATAAATACACACATAACTTCGAAAAGCATCGAAAAGTCATTGGTGTGTGCCATGGTAAAGCCTGGGATCGAACCCGAGACCTCGTCTCAGCAGTCCATTACCCATACCACTAGGCTACCGCGGTATTTATGCATACATATATTTTGCTCTGAGCGGGAATTAAACCCACGCCTTTTGCATAGCAGCCGCATTCACTACTGTCGTAAATTTATGAATAAAATCTAACTTCTGAAGTGCGTCTTCAATGGCTTCAAGGTCGGTTTGCTGAGGTCCAACTCGTACAGTTCTTCAGCCATCTTCATCAGCACTGTGTCCTTTATGGCCAGCTTGGGAGGTTCCTCAACCGGAGCCGGTACTTCCTCTGTCACCTTCTTCTCAAACAATTCTGCGCAGGGCCTTAGCTTCTTCACCCGGGGCTTGAATACGCGATATTTGAATACTAGGAAACAATTACTGAGTTAATATCAATTTAAATTTAAAAAATACGGTCTCTGTGCTAGCAAAATCGGACTTGGTGTATTTTTGTTTTAATTATTTATATTAATTACACACACACTGACAATAACTTTACAGGGAAAACCTTCTGCGATAGTGCTGTAATATTTACAAACTAATTAATATAATGCCTTTACATTAACCCCACTACTTTTCCGATAAATAAGAATAAACAGCCCTTGTGAATATAGGTATTTAAACTATCATGGTCACTCACATCAGTATCAGAATAAACGGGATATTTACCATGTTTCATTATTTTGAGTTTCCGATATTTCGGTGCTGTTGCAAGCACCATGATCACGGAGGAACTGGAGTAGTGGCGGTGAACAAAGAAAAAGTTTTTTCCTAGGAGTAATTACATCGATCTACCCTCTTTCGAGTTCTTTTACTACGCGTATCTGCACTACTATTGGTTTCACTCTCACTACAAACTCGAACCCGATCTCGATCACGTTCACGACATACGATGCTCACTGTATCCACTCGCGATTTTGTTTTAGCTTGTTCCCGATTGTTTTTGCAAAGACGGACGACTGGATGACAGACGTTCGGCAGTTGAAACTCATCCTCACGATTGAAATTTTTATACTTTTTTATTTCAATTGCTTCCCTAACCAGTCTTGGTATATAGTGGCGTTCTGTCGAGAGCCCGTAAATATCCCGTATATTCTGATACTGAGCCCTTGTGAATTCATTCAGAATACACGTATACATATCTATAGACTCGCTGCGACACCGCGATGAGCGCATACAGCGCGCGCGTCAGCGATTGATAAAGATAGGAAAATTTAATATCTTTATGGATTTGAATAGTTAGCATACTAAATGCTTTAAAATTTAATTTAATTGCAATCTTAATATTTAAACTATTTCATGGTCATTCGCATACTATTAGAGATACCGGCATATTTACAATGTTTTGTTTAAAGTTTCCGATATTTCGACGCTTTTACAAGCACCATAAGCATTGAGGAACTGTGCAAGGGATATCAAAGAATTAAAGAATCAATTTCATTTATTCAGTTTAGGCACACAAAGAGCACATATGAACGTCAAAATTGTACAATTATGTATGTCAAGAAATAATATAAAAATATTAAATAATGTAAAAATAAACCATTGGAAAATGATTCTTTCGCTGGTTCGGTAGATTAGTTCTACTGAGAAGATACCAGCAAGAAACTCAGCGAACTAGATTATTTTCTCTTTTAAATTTGCTTTAGTTAACAATTTATTTTGTGCGAGCAAGCAAGAGACTTATGTTGACCACGCATTAACATCATTAAGGTACTCATCCAATTTATAGTAACCTTTACCCATTAAAGTTTTTTTCACTTCTATTTTAAATTTATTTATTGGCATATTAATCAAGTTCTGAGGTAGGAGGAAGTATATGCCTGTTGCGAGGGATTTGCCTGTTGCGAGGGATATGCCTGTTTGCGAGGAATTCGCCTGCCAACCTCACCTTCGGCAACCAAAACGACCCATAGGCGGCGTGCGTCTTAGTCCGACATAACCTCTTCCACCGGCTCCGGTGGGGAGGTATCCGTGGGGACTTTGCACACGTATAAAGAAAACTGCATGGAGGAACTGAAATACTGACAGTTAACGGTGAAAAAGTTTTAGGAGTAAAAAGTAAGTAAGTCAGTAAACGTCGATAGCTTAGTGGTTAAGGAGTCGGCCTAACAATCGAAAGGTCTCGGGTTCGAGTCCTGCTCATTACACTACAGACGTGAACCCACTCCTAACACAAGCAATTTAGCTTAGTTGGAGGGGTTAGAGAGAATATTACTAATTTCGGTTCTAATATTTTAAAAAAAAAATCATATCGATCTACCCTCAAAGGTGCTTGCAACAGCACCGAAATATCAGAAACTCCAAACATGTATAGTAATAGCAACGTTAATCAGTTTAAAATCCTACCAGTGTCCTGTCAACGTCAATCTAGTGTTAACATAAGGCATAGGTATACTACTGATCCCCACGAATACCCTCACCACAGTGGCAGGTGGTGGGGGGGGGGGGGGGTTATAGTTATGCCGCCTAGGACAAGATGGCCAAGCCAATCTCACCTGTAAGGCGGAACGGATTAGACATGCTATTTATTTTTTATACAACGTAGGTGGCAGACAAGCACAGCTCATGGAAAGTAGTTACCGCTACCTATGACCGTGTGCAACACCAGAGTAGTCACACCCGTGCTGCCGACCCTGTAAATGCAGAGAGTTTCTATGGCGTCAGTACAGAAGACACAATCAGGACAAGCCTTTGGTCTTCCCACTGACAGCACAAAAGCTTTCCAAAAAGCTCTGGCTACCCTACTCACCGCCGGCAACACAACACGAGGTTATCATAGCAGTAGTATTCTGTAGGGTGGAGGTACTTCCCCAGTCGGACTGCTCAATTGGGACGGAAACACCATCGTGTTCTACCTCCTCAAAATGCTATGCTTTGATTATATCCGTCAGTCTAAAAATGAACATACTTTGGTCTAGATGTGAGCAGTAATCGTTGAAGTAGGTGGACTGTCCTCGGATGCTCTTCATCGTGGTCTTGATGAACTCCTTTACCTCTTCGTCCGTCCATTGTTTCTGTGTCAAAGGTAAGATAAGATAAGATAGATAAGCAATCCACAAGAACACAAATATTATTTAAAAAATAAAAATATTAGCAACCGCAGTTACTAATATTCCCTCTTACTCCAGGAGTATCGAGAGGGCCAGGATTTGAACCCTGGACCTCTCGATACTGAGGCTTATACACCTGAAATGGATTCACAATCTCCAAATGTTTAAACAGAACGACACAAATTTTAGTTAATATTGACGAACAGAAGAGCTTCCCTTTTGAAGGTATGATAGGAGCAACATGTCATATTAGATTGTAAGGTTAAAGGTGAAACCACACTAAAGTGATACTGCAGCGGAGAGGCTCGGCGCGTTGGCGGAGCGGCGCGGCCTAACCAAACTGTACAGTACTGCAGCGGTGCTACAGTGAGCGGCAAAAAAATTCAATTAATTTATTGGTTGCCTGACGTACATAATAGACGAAAAAAAAAACTAGAATGACAATAAAAACTGTTGCCATGGGTGCATGATATTCTAAATTCTCGAAATAAAGAGAGAGAATATTAATATCTCTTTATCCAAGACTCATTCAATAAGAGACCCTGAACAATTACATGCTTACTTCAGGATGACATGGATGATTTTAAAACTTAAACCCGACTACTGCAAAATCACGCTTTAAAAAACATTAAATAAGAAAATATCAAGGATAGCCACTTTTTCATAGAATGTAATGTTTCGTTAGACAAGTGGCATACGACCACGGCTATCCTTGATATTTAAAGCGTGATTTTTCAGTAGTCGGAATTTAGTTTTAAACTTTTTTTTATTTATATTATTTTGAAGCAGCAACGGCTATAATTTATACATATTTATAATGTGCTAATTAAGCCCTTTCCGATGATATTAAACACGGTACATTTATGTCAAGTTTATTTTTAACACAGCTATGACCGCTAGAGTGCGTCACATTAGCCTATAACCAGCAAACGGCCAAGACGCTTTTAATGATACCTTATTGGTCTCATAGCTTCTGAATTACTAATACTAATAAGTAATTCAGGAGCTATGACGGAACAGATGAACCTACATACATACATAGCCGGTCAAAATCATTACCCTCCTTTGGCTTCCCCGTAGTCGGGTAAAAAGAGAAGTTTTATCAATTGTTGCAAGTTATAAAATCTCATATAGCACTACAAAATAATATCTTAAGCAAAGGTCTCTCCGCCGCGTTACCGCGAGCCATATTGCAATAGCGGCAGCAGAAAGCAGCGCGGCAAAATATTCTCCAGGAGTTAACAATTTCAAAAATGCCGCGACGCGCCGTGCCATTACGCTACAGTACCGCTAGCTATGATCCACCTCGATCTCACTGACACTAAACTAGAGGATTTATGAAAAAACTCACATCCTGTGTCCCGACTTTTGGATCTAACCATTGACCTTCCAACTCTGCCCATCGGTTTTCAGGACGGCACCTGCGAAAATTTATAATTTATCACACCGAATGCCACTTGCACACATAAGAAAGTTTTTTGTTATGAATTTTATATATCCGGTAAGATAGTCGGCAACAATGTCAACAGGAATTATCGCGACCATGAAATAGCTACATGTACATATTTACCTATGATTTTATTTCGTTTCAACCATAACACCGATCGCGGTCACTGGCTGGACATACATACATACATATAATCACGCCTCTATCCCCGGAGGGTTAGGCAGAGGTCAGAGAGAACACCCACATTTCACCAATCATTGAATTCAGTCCCATGTAATAAGAGGTGAGCCTATTGCCGTATTCCGGGCACTATTGTTGACTTCAGTCATTGGTCTGAGAATGATTCTGGGCTGTATATATCTGTTTTATGTTGCGTATGCGGGGAGAGATGAGGTGGTCCAAATTCTACTCTGCCGGGAACTACGCGAAACCTGTGTCACAGGCTGACTGAAGTGTTTATGTACCTATACCATCATGGTATGGGTACATAAATACATCGTTAATTATTAGTACAAGCGTTAATTCCCTTTAACATTATAGTATCTCATGGAACGCTATAGTTTAAAAGTTATTATCTCAAAGATATGATTCAGATTCTGCAATTTTTAATATACCTATAGCTAATACTAAGTGAAGTGGTAACAGAACCCTCAATTCAACAGAAGGAGTACTAACCCTCCCCCCCCCCCCCCCCCCGCTCCCACAATAAGCATACTTAACTAGTATACGCAAGAGACACTTTTGCTGCTACACCCGTTCATCTCTACGTACATATAACCTCCTTCTTCATCCGAACGTTAATCCAGGTTACATTTAAAGTTACTCTTTAGAACATCGTTTTTGTCCTCCTACGCCTTGTTTTCGTAAAGCTTTTTTTGGGGGTGGGACTGTCATCTGCCGATTCAAACCTCAGAAGAAAGCCTGTCTTATTCGTCAATCAGCAGTACTACTGGTCCTCAATTCTACTAAAGCAAAACCACTGTCATAGCAAGGAGATTATTTTCTTTGCCGCACCATCAAGACCTGGAATTTATTACCAGCACACGTGTTTCCTTCTTCCTACAGTCCCGGGTCCTTTAAGCGAGGCGTGAAAAAGCATCTGATGAGGCCGCCAAGCTGAGTGCCACCATTGTAACATTACTTACGTCTCTGTAATGGTGACCCTCTTTCCTGAGACTTTGCCTTTAGCTTACCTTCAGGTGAGGTGAGGTCAATTTGACGAGTCCTAGATAAAAAAAAGCACGGACTCTACAAAAATGGCATCAAATTTACGACCCTAAACCGACGAGCATGTATGAAGAATGTAATGAGAGTGAATGAAGCGAGAGTAATATGTCAGGATCGTAGCAAATGGAGATCCGTGATCTCTGCCTACCCCTATGGGATACAGGCGTGATTTTATGTATGTATGTATGTAAATTTACGACACTTTATTTCTATGAAGTATCCAAAATTTAATGAAATAAGTTTCATTACACTTTATCAATCACTCTGCAAAAAGCCGTTTAATTTTTAATTTAAAGAGCATTGCTTTAAAGTTTAAAATAAATGGTTTTTTAAGCAGTGTCCGTGGTATGAAATATTCATCAATAGTTTTGCTTTAGCAGTATTGAGGCTCTGATCTGCAGGTGAGTTTGGTTTCAGTTCTTCACAACTTGCTGGAGAACACACTCGCGTCTGTTTATATTAAAAAGATGTACGGATGCAGAAATTGTATAGATGAATCTAAGGCAAGGAATTACTTAATAATTTTGTAAACTACTCACATTTGTGTCTTCCTGATAGGATGCTGCCGATATTCATCGAAATATTCTGTTAAGAACGACATGGTTCACGTTTTTGAATTTTGCTTGTTCATGTGAAGATTTTGTTACAGTGAAACTGAATATATCTGAGACATAAACGTCACATTATAAGTCAAAATCCTGAAATTATAGTGCACAGGGTCACAAAAAGTTTACGAATGTTAAGGTTGCATCATATTGTCTATTATATGTATTTTAAGATATTCTAGTATTGATAAAAGCTTATAAAATATATTAATCCTAATATTTACTGTATAATACTGATGATATTTAGTGAATTTCTATGTATAATAATGTATGTATTTACAAAAAAAAAGTATCTTAGTATGTTTAGCCGCATTGTAGATTCCATAACATAAGCTAAATAAGCTATGCTTACCATGGGTCTAGATAGCGTTGTGTCGTGGAATATTTATTTATTTAATTTAATATCTTAGTGGCTAGCTATAAGTTCATCACTTTTTGTACAGCTACTTCTGAATTCATACCATTTTTCGCTTCTAACTTTTGTACCACACTTAAAGACAGTTTATATATATTCTGAGGACTGGAGCTCTATCCATTCTCCACTACGTATAATGCAAGGTTAGCTAATCAACTGAAGAAAAATATCAGTGTGTAATTTCTTTTCAACTTTCTTTCATAATAAGGTTAGAGTTATTGCGGTTTTGCATGTTAGAACTTCAGTGTTTTTATGAGGTCGTCAACTGTTTGTTTAAATATAAAGTTTTCGATTTAATCAAATTGTATTTTGTAACTTTTCAGCGTCTTGTAAAGCAGCAAGGTTGACAAAGGCCATGAAATTACAAAACTTAAAAGATTAAAGTTTTAGTTGTGATGTGAAGATAAGCCAGGCATTGTTATTAAATGTGAAAATGTCTTTATATTCCGTAGTTATTAGTGTTTTAAAATATTTTCTTTATAACTACCCGAGAATGCTATGACACAAAAAGTTACGATTCCGCAAGAGTTTAATATCAAAGCCGCAAAGTTTAAAATAAATATTCGTATTATTTTCTGACTGAAATACTATCCTTAATTGGTATTGGACCTGCAAGTCAAGTCATCCCTGCCTGTCGTATTTCCCGGAGATTCAAACCCGCACACGATCGCATACAATCCTATATAACAAGACATGACTTTAGTAGGTATTTATTTGATTTATTTGACATCAATCTGTTTCTGATTTGTAATAATATCTCTTTGACTATATACATCTCTGTATACCGACATTAAATTAATTAATTATTTTCTTTATCGACTGATAACAGATAAATTTAACCTTGTTAAACATTAATCGGTTACATAATGTACATGGGATTTATTTAAATTAAAATATAAAAACAATATAAAAAATACCTATACAATCCTGCAGGTTCAGACATCAAAGAATTACTATCGACGTCAGCCGGGAGGGTGGCCAGAAGGCTGTGACACGAGATTTACATTAACATTATTACCAATCGAAAAAAATGTTGTCAACCCCATCCCCGTGACCTTTCATCGGCTCACGATTTTTGTACCCGCGAACGTTCGTGACCAGCGCACCTAAATCACGAGATCGCGGTATTTTTAGTACTACATGCTGTCGTAAAACTGTATCTGCATCCCGAAGGTCATCATCGATCAAAATAAAGTATGTTCTGTTTGATTTTCGAACACATTGTCGATAGAACGTAACGGTTATTTGAGTATTACACGTGTATTGCATAATATGGTTGCCATACATGCTGCAAGAAATTTTGCTGTTACTCTGCACCGATAATATTGATGCTTGTTGTAGGTGATAAGAACTACTCAGCTTTCTAGAGAGGCTGGATTAGGAGGCAGGACACGGCGGTATTTCCACCCAATTGAGCAGTCCGACTGGGGGAGTCCTACCGCGGCTATAATAACTTCGTAGGGCAGCTAGAGCTCACTGGAGAATTTGTGCTGTCAGTAGGAAGACTAAAGGCTTGTCCTGCTTTGTCTTCTATACTGACGGCACAGAAATTCTGTACTTACAGGGTTGGCAGCGCGACTGTGACTCCTCTGGTGTTACAAACGTCCATAGGCCACGGTAACCACTTTCCATCAGGTGGGCCGTATGCTTGTCTGCCAAATAAGTGGTATAAAAAAAAAGAGAATCTCAAAGATCTATTGGTGAGCCCCAGATACTGCGATTTTGAGTAATATTGAATTCACTCTAAATACAGGGTTAGGGAGAGGTGAATAAACAGTAACACCCATATTTCACCAATTATTGAATTCGGTCCCACGTAATAGAAGGTGAGCCTATTACCGTCTTCCGGGCACTATTGTTGACTCAAGCCATGCACCTGAGGCTGAGTCAGGGCTGTATAAATGTCTAATGTTAAACAACCCTATTCCTTAGTCGCCTTGTACGACACCGCATGGGAAGAGATGGGGTAATCCAAATTCAACTCTGCCGGAAACCACGTAAGTTCTTTGATTCTATAGGTTATGTTTGGTCGCGATAAACAACATCCACACAATTACGGAAGTAACACTATCTGTTACATTTTCACACCTAAACCACTATACCGATATAGATGAGGACCTTGGGAAAGGATATTGACTTAGTTTGGTCGAGATAACCGTCAAGCGGAGCCACGTGCAACAGCTGGTGTAAAAATAAAAACATAACCAAATTCTGTTGAAATATTTATTAACCTTGACAAAGTTTTTTTCGTATTTCTGTATTATGATATCGAGTATCAAGAGTTTCTTGATTCCTTCACATCGTGACAAGTCTATCCTGACCACGTACAGGATTGCCTTAGTTTCTCCTATGTAGCTTATCACGCATAATAATGGCACCCAACTTGGAAACTCCGTCTTGGTACTCCGTTTTACCAAGGGGTGGCACAGCTGATGAGGTTTCTGTGAACATAACATAAACATAACATAACATAAACTCACGTCTATATCCCCGAAGCGGTAGGCAGAGGTGCTAGCACCCACATTTCGCCAGTTTATGTTTAGGTCCAATATAATAGGTGGCAAACCTATTGCCATTAACCGGGCACTTATAAAACTACGATAAATACACACATAACTTCGAAAAGCGTCGAAAAGTCATTGGTGTGTGAAATGGTAAACCAGGGATCGAACCCGAGACCTCTCCTCAGCAGTCCACTGCCCATACCACTAGGCTACCGCGGTTAAAATCAATTTAGAACACTTCTAATTATAAGAGGCTGATAATACTAGACGCCTTGTGGTCAGAAAGAGTTATCCTCAGAGCTTTTCCCCAACTCAATTTTCAATATTTTCCGTGAATCGACTGCCTTCTAAGCTTCACAATATGATAATACGAATTATCGAAGTTCTAAGTGGAAACGAGGGATCTCAATTTGGTGCAAGAGTTTTGAATATCATTGGGGACAATAGGACAATATTTAATTTTTCACTTCATTGCTTTGTTAGGTTTTTAGATGACTCCAGGCGTGGTTCGATACTTCAGTGCTCAAAGCATCCCCTATGTAAGGGAAAGATTATGGATTCTAATCCCGCATGAACTGGTTCAGTGTTCATATAACATAAACTCATGCCTATATCCCCGAAGGGGTAGGGAGAAGTGCTAGCACCCACATTTCGCCAGTTTATGTTTAGGTCCCAATGTAATAGATTGCGAGCCTATTGTCATTAACCGGGCACATATAAACCTGCGATAAATACACACATAACTTTGAAAAGCATCGAAAAGTCATTGGTGTGTGCCATGGTAAACCTAGGATCGAACCCGAAACCTTGTCTCAGCAGTCCCAGTGTTCCCAATATGAATCGATTTGAATACTTAGCTTAAATGCTTTAAAATTTCATTCAAATACTTTATTACTCTTTCCACCTTCAAGAAAAATCCACTGGATTTTTATTGTTTACTAGTTTGTCACCTGTGTAACCAAAAACGTTAATAATAACTATGATCAACCAACCGCATTTTGCTCTCGAATCCGATCCAGCACTAGCACCGCCTTGCTTAGATATTGTTCTAGGAGCCGACTTCGCAGCAGGCTTAGGGCCGACTCTGCACGGATCGCCTGGCAACCGCATCGGTTGAGCGCAAGGGCCAGAGCCACTCTCGTCTGCAGCTCGCTGAAGACCTTCGAACTGTGCGCCAGGACCTGAACAAATTTACAAAAATAATGTTTTAAAAATTATCATTCATTGACCTCGTAAATCTGCATTTCTTTTACTTTGAGTGAAATTCTGTCAACTAATCTGGATGCCATACAGATGGCATAACATACCTTTCTCACAGTAATCTGCTTGATATGTGGTCTTATTCCGGTCCCTGTCAATACGCTGCTTAAGTTCAGGTGAAGCCTCGTTCTGCAAGATGCTGTACAGCATCGGGTATTTGGATTGAAGCTGTTAGAAGAGAAATGTGGATTAGACCAATATAAAAAGAGATTGTTGCTAAAAAACCTAATTATACATAAAATCACGCCTTTATTCCCGGAGGGTTAGTCAGATGTGAATTAACACCCACATTTCACCAATCATTGAATTCGGTCACACGTAATAGGGGGTGAACTTGTTGCCGTCTTGCGGACACTATTGTTAAGATCAAAAGCGTTATGTATCTGAGGCTGAGTCTGAGCTGTATATGTCTATCTGATGTTAAACAGCCCTATCCCTTAGTCGCCTTCTACGACCCCGCATGGGAAGAGATGGGGTGGTCCAAATTCTACTTTGCCGGGAACCACGCGACTAGAAAAAACATGGCTCTCTATCTCACTCCAGGAGTCTTCAGCAGGCTCTTCCGTGCTTTGTTAAGCCATCGGTCCCGGTAGCCGTACGAGCATCTATGTATGGCATTCGTAACTCAATACTCAATGCGATACAGATGTCAGATTAAGATTAAATTTCAATTATGGACCCTATCGGGCACAGCGCAATGTTTGGAGAGAGAGGGAGAATTTGTTATTGTACATACACAGTTTCATTACAATTTTTTAATATTACTTAGCTATAATATTATTATTTTTTAATATTACTTAGCTATAATATTATTATTTTTTAATATAACTTAGCTATAATATTATTATTTTTTAATATTACTTAGCTATAGTATTATTATTTTTTCTTTTCTTATTAATGGACCAGTTACGTGTAGTTGGAGCCCTAAAAACTCGAACTGAGAAGGTGCACACTGTGCGGTATGAAAGAAACTTCATCCCATGCACAGTTAAGATGTGGAATGACCTCCCTGCTGCGGTTTTCCCAAGCACCTACAATATAGGTTCTTCAAGAGGGGCATCAGAAGGTTTCTTCATGGTCGGCAGCGCGAGTGTAACACCCCTGGTGTTGCATACGACCATAGGCCACGGTAAGTACTTTCCATCAGGTGGGCCGTGTGCTTGTCTGCCACCAAAGTGGTTTAAAAAAAAAACTTCGACAACCTAGCAATTACAGTACCTACATTAACATTGCCAGTGAGATGTGGAGAATATATCGGATCATCATCATCATCATCATCATATAATCACGCCTTTATCCCTGGAGGGTTAGGCAGAGGTGAATTAACACCCACATTTCACCAATAGTTAAATTCGGTCCCAAGTAATAGGGGGTGAGCCTATTGCCGTATTCCGGGCACTATTGTTGAGTTCGACCCATGCATCTGAGGCCGAGTCTGGGCTGTATATATCTGTCTGATGTTAAACAACCCTATCCCTTAGTCGCCTTGTACGACACCGCATGGGAAGAGATGGGGTAGCCCTTATTCTACTCTGCCGGAAACCAAGCGGCATGTATAAGGCTTCAAGTAAAAGAATCAAAAGCTTGAAACAGTAGAATTTTGAGCCATCCATCTATGGCAAAGCAAAAAGAACATTTATTTTTATCGTAGAATAAATTTTGTGAAAAGATTTCAGCATGTAATATCCTACGTATACAGCATCCTGTTGATATTTTTGATGTTCTCTTGATTACAGTAAGATAGGACATAAATCATTCTTCAAAGCTTCTATGTATGTTTTCGAGAAATAAGAGTCATTGGGAAATGTTTTGACCTATGTCAGTGATAATACACACATCAACAAAGTCTAGGGAACAAGGACATTTCTAGTTTTTATTTAAAAACCCTTTCTTGTAATAGTGAGTGTTTTATATCAATAGAAGGGTATTTTTATACCGTTTTTAATTTTAATTTTAATAAAAACATTTTCATACCAATTTTTTTTTTTTTTTAAGAAAGTATTGAATAGTGCCAATATTGAGTATTACAACCTTCTATGATTAGGCACAAAAATAACGAGGTAGTAAGAAATACAGTAATTAACCGTACTTTAAACGTTTTTAATAATCTGTAGGACCTCCTAAAGCATTAGCAACAGCTCGACAACGGCGTGGCATACTTAGTATGAGATTGTCAATCATCGTCTGTGGAATATGGCTCCATACACTGCGAAGGTGTAAAAAAAGTTGTTCTTCAGTGTTCAGATTTTCCAAAGAATCACTGAAAGCTCTTCTCCCAAGCAAATCCCAGGCATGCTCTATGGGATTGAGGTCGGCAGACTGAGCAGGCCATTCCAACGTCGTCATATTGTGCTCGCTTAACGCATTGACCACTACCCTCGCGGTGTGTGACCGTGCATTATCTTGCATGAACATAAAATCTTGACCGAACTGCTGTCGATGAGGGATTACCATGGGGTGTTTAACCTCCTGAATGTATTGGTTTGCATTCAAATTGCCCCGTATCCAAACGAGGTCGGTCCTTCCACCAAAGCGAATTCCAGCCCATACCATGATTGTTCCACCTTGGTAAGGATGAACTTCTTGCGGATTCTGGAGACGACTCTGACGTCCAGGAACTCGCCATACACGCACTCTTCTCGAATCAGGATGAAAACCGAAGCGAGATTCGTCGGAAAACAGAATCCGTGCCCTTCGATGGTCGGTCCACTGTAAATATGCGTTAGCCCACAATAAGCGACGACCTCGATTTCCACGTCGAAGAGCTGGAACCGTAAGCGGTCTGCGAGCATGAAGATGGGCTTCGTGTAGTCTTCTCCTGACAGTTTGATCGCTAATAACCACTTGATGCTGAGACTGGAGGCCTGCGACCAACTGACGAGCAGTAATCGTGGGTTGCCGCCTTGCGGAATTTTGCAAGAAACGATCTTGTCGCGGGGTAGTAACCCTATTTCGTCCCCTGTGACGTTCGGCAACATCCCCTGTAGACCTGTAGCGTGGCCATAATCTGCAAATTACGCTTGGTTGGGTGTTGACAGCATCCGCTACGTCGCGTTGAGTTCGTCCAGCTTGCAGCATACCAACAGCCCTTAACATCTCTTCGCGACTTAAATGACGACGTGACATGATGACTACAGTCACAAAAATGCACAAACCATACGTAAAAGACGTATTATTGATAATAAACGTTATTTACAATCAAAAAAAATAATTTTTATTTTGCCTCAGAGAAACTGCACAATCAAACACTTTTAAAAGTTTTCCCTCCATATTCGAAAATCATTACTTATTTAAATTTATTTTTAAGTTTCGAACAACTCTGTAATCTACTTTATTCTATTTTTATTTATTTGCTGCCAGTTATTTGCAAAACAAGATTTACACGAAAAAAAATAATTGGGGTCATCTTGTTCCCTAGACTTTGTTGAGGTGTTTATTTGTTAATACCTTGTCCAGGAATGCGTTTGGTTGATCATATCTTGAAGTGGGGGTCTCGGGAGCGGCTCCAACTCTGACTGGATATAACTTTGGATCCAACATTGGTCCCATGAGCTGGAAAAAGTTTTTTAAATTATTTTATTAAATAAATTCAATTGAAATAGGTAAGTTAAATCCTTTCTTCTTCACCTTATCGATGGCTATATTATGTTATAAATTGACCGCAAGCGCTGTACAGATTCCCTACCTGGAAGCGGTACAGCAGTCACGATTGGTCTATAATCAAATATCATGCGGCATTAGATTGTGCAGTAAATAAAAATGTGTCTAATGGACTCATAAACAGTTTGTTCATTATTTTTATTAAAGAAATGAATCATTTAAACCCCCGAGTTTGTGCGCATGCCCGTGCGCGTGCGTATGCGTGGGGACTTTGGATCGTTCCGATAATATAACGTAGTGCTCTACCAATTAGGGCCCCCCGACATGACAAGGCTTGAATCAAAATATGTATTACTAGGCATCTGAAAGTTATAGGGCTAACTAACACAATTTATTTTCGACTTTATGGGGGTTGTTTTTTTACCTTCAATGTCCTTAGATCACAAAATAACGCTTATGAATGTCAATTACTTATTTTATTAATTAGCAAGCAAGATTAGCAAGTGTACCAGAAGAGCATGTTAAAATGAATATAGCAAAAAAAATCATTGCCCCTTTCATAATTTTTTTAAGTTAATATAAGATGTAAATAATATTCAACTCGACTCGTAAAAGAATAACTGAAAATAAACCTACCTACATAGTACCTACCTATATTCTTTTTACCAAAAAACTATCTATCGTACCTCATTCCGGCTCCATCCGCCCTCTTTCCCCGGCGGCAAATTCGGCATCTCCGCGCCCGAGTACTGTGGACACCGGCAGTCCGGTGGACGGGAATGCTGCATACATGCCTGATAGAAGGCAAGTTCCTGTCCAGATAACTTGGGAACCCTGGTGGAATGTAAAAAATTACCTTCACTTTCTATATTGATGAGTAAACTCATTGCAAAAAACAGCATAGATCGAGAGAAACCCAGCAAACCTCCGCCAATCCCTTCTAACCTAACCTATCCTACAATTATTATTCCTGAAAGCCACATCTATTGCCAAAATTATGGAGAGCCAATAACCAAGTGAGGTGGACAACAATCCCCATGGGTAAAGAACTCCAGACAAGCACACGGTTCTCTTAGGTGTGTTAGAGCGATTGACAGAGGATCGACGAGACTATTCGAGCATGGTTGATCAATACTGCCGTTATCTACATCTTGGCCGCCAACGACCCCCAACTTCTCAAGATAGACTGAGAGGCTCCTTGGGCTCAAAACATTAACTGAAATAACAATTGGGACTATTTCTGTGGAATGCACCTTCCACATGTCGGCAACCACAATTACAAAACACTCCGCGTGTGCCAGTGCCTCATTTGTGTCACAACTTAGGACCAAGATATGAGTCCCGAGGGTATTTACTGGGAGATAGTGGACTCACTCAGCTAGGCCACTTCCACCTCCTCCATGACCACCCTGCGAGCCCCCGGCCCCTGGTAGATTGGGCCATAGATAATCCTTCCTATAAGTAGTTAGATAGTGATCCATCAGTTCCCTGAATCATTTCATTTACAAATTTTATGATTTCACCAAAACTTGCATTGTAAATTGTATAAAATATTTTTTTGTTATTTTGACATTATGTTGACAACTCGATGTTGTCCTGATTTGGATTTTTTTTAATGTGTTGTATGATTGTGGAAAGAGATTCGAAGTGAAAAGGATTATTGAGAATGTTGTGTTTTGGAAAAATATCGTGTTTTCCGAATGTGACCTTTTGAGAATATGATATTTCGCGACGAAGCCACCCAAACTATGCCATGATCGCGTAAATTCTAGTTAATATTGTTACGCAATCAATCAGTTCAATTGCTTCTTTTACCGCTTTGGGTATTTAGTGGCGTTCTGTCGAGAGAATCTGAGGATTGTGTAACTCAATCCAGTTATTCGACCCTTCATCCAAAAGGTGCATTTTACGCTATTACGCCCGGCGAGTTTTGCACTATTAATGTGAATGCCTAGTCAATCTCAAATCGAAGTTTCGTCTATTCGTTTCTCTGTCTACGGGCTTTTATGTACAGCAGGCGCATGATGTAAGAACGTTTCGAATGATCGAACGAATTTGACAGTTCAATTCGCGGTGAGTTTTCAATTGCGCATGTTCCAAATTTGGCTTAGGCACACAAAGTCTACTTTATCAAAATGTCTACTGTACCAAATTGATCATGTGTTCATAATGTCTAGTTTATAAAAATACCCACATGTCTTTAATGTCTATAATGGCGGGGCAACCAACAGGACTACGGAGTTCGTCGTGGTTACCCTAGGTACTACTACTAGATAGTAGGTAGTACGTAGTAGGGGACCTATATTTATGCAAACTTTTTCATCGATAATCTGCTCCGCTACCTACCTAATACAAAAAAATTTATTCAAATTGGAACGGTAGTTGCAGAAATTTCAAATGAACAGTAAACTCTTTAGCTCTAATACCTATTGTATACCTATATCACTCTTCTACCTATAATATTGGTAGGTAGATTTCCGTTTAGCCATAGGTACACAAGACAAAAAAGATAGCCTATCCATCTAATAAAATCTATTTATGATCTGGGTCAAGTGGAAGCACCCGTATGTTTTACATATGTGTGTTCACACAACAATAACTCATTGCTTTGAAGTCACATGTGTGCGTCATCGTTAAAGGCGTATTAGTGTAATACGTTTATGTGTGCCAGTGTGCATGATAATGAATATTCGTGAATCGTGAACGTTTGAATATGTCTGAGTGATTTGCCTGCCATCGAATGAGAAAGTAAATTTCACCATTTTAGCACAGGCTCACGTAGTTGAGTGGTATTACAGGCATAAAGACATTTCGAAGGTAACGAGTTCGAACCGCTACTATATTGATGTAGTCGTTTACGTTAATAAATAGTTTTGTTTTTGTTCTTTATTTTGTTTGTGATGTTAAAGAACGTTTAAGTTATTAATTTAACTGTGTGGAAAGCACAATGCATCCAATTGTTGACAGTTAAAAATAAAATTATCATGTTATTTTAATCATGAGAATGAGGGTAGCATAAATTCCAATACGAGAAACATTAATGCAATGTGTGTGCAACAATACTCGCTCAGTAATAATAAATATACTACTGATTTAAGTTGCTATAAAAAAATAACTAAAATATCAAGATACTTTTGTGATGTTACCTCAACATTTCCTTAATAGGTAAGTAATTAACATGAAGTTAAACAAATATTTAAAAGTTCAAAAAGTAAAATTTGACTGGGATTCGAACTCAAAACTTTGCAGGATTTTAACACTTAAAAAGCGAATCTGTAAACCCTGGGGTCACGGAGACTTACAAGAATTTAACAAAAACTACGTTCATATACCAGTAATAAGAATTTTATGAGTTATTGTTATTACTAAAGAAAGTGTAACTGATGATAAATAAATACGAATGGTTTTGAATCAATTGTAATTTGCAAGTGTATAAGTGTGTGTGAGTGAGCAAACGAGTTTTGTTACACACACATTTATGTAGAACATACTGGTGACTTTTTCTGCTTGCCAAAATCAATATAACGATCTGTATAATACTTATATCACTAGACAGGCTATCGTTTTTGTCTTGTGTACATACCCTCAATTCAATATATTTTACTTTTGCTTGTTTAGTAGTATGTCTTATAATTTTGAAAGTGGTCATTTTGAGGAAGGCAGTAGTCATTATGAAAATGTGGTCATTTTGATGAAGTGGACATTGTGTGAAAAGCAATAGTCATTAAGAAGTGGTCATTTTGATAAAGTGGTCATTTCGGTAAAGTGGACTTTTTTTTTATACCACTTAGGTGGCAGACAAGCGCACGGCCCACCTGATGGAAAGTGGTTACCGTGGCTTATGGACGTGTGTAACACCAGAGAAGCCACACTCGCGCTGCCGACTCTGTAAGCACAGGGTTCCAGTGCCGTCAGTGTAGAGGACAAAGCAGGACAAGCCCTTAGTCATCCCACTGATAGCACAAATTCTCCAGTGAGCTCTGGCTACTCTACTCACCGCTAGGAACACAACATGAAGTTATTATAACCGCGGTATTCTGTAGGGCGGAGGTACTTTCCCAGTCGGACTGCTCAATTGGGCGTAAATACCGCCGTGTCCTACCTCCTTTAAGTACTGAAGCCCCAAATTTCGTGACTTCACGTTCACATAATGGTTATTCTCCACCTACGGTATAGGTAGGTTAATAGTTCGGGACTTGGAAACATCCTCAAAAATCACATTGAATTCAATCATATTAATATACCAAGCTGAAGGCAGGGTCACTATTACAGATAAGAAATGAATAACAGAATAAAACACCATCAATAACACTCAAAACTATAATATCTATAATTTATTGACATTAAATCACATAAATATCAATTAATTCTATAGCTGTAATAGTAAGGGGTCTTCCAACGTCCATATTTGGGTTCTTCACGTGGTTTCCCGAAGGGGTTATTTTTCAAAACCACTTTGGCGAGCAGCCCGTGAGAGGTGTTGTATGAAGTGTCACCTGTCTGCACGCGCAGGATCCGGCGAAGTTCCGCTATAGATGACATCACAGAAGTAAGTACCATTAGTTCCTTCAGAATGAGTTAAGGACTCTCTAAGATATTCGGGACCATAAGTCATATCACCTGCGAGCCTATACCTGCTTAATATGTATGAAGCTATGTAGATAGAGCAACAGGCTTCCTCAGCTAAGAAGTCAGACGGCAGTTGCTCAAGCCAAACAAACCAATAAAAGCTGCTGAGAATCAGTTGATTTATGGATGAGGCTCTGACACAGTCTCGCCTCTCGTGGTGAGGCAGTCAAACGGCAGTCACTCCTTAAAGCCAAGATGGTAAAATCATTAAATAATTAATTTCAACAAGGTAGACGATAGACTTGAAAAAGGTGGCTGGGATGGAGGATGAGGATGCGCAAGGCAGAGGATTAGGTGCTATAGCCTATTGCAGTGGCCAGTGTCACTTTTTTATGCCACTTAGGTGGCAGACAAGCCTACGGCCCGCCGGATGGAAAGTGGTTACAGTGGTCCCCGGACGTGCGTCACGAACACCAGGGGCGTCACACTCGTCAGGTAGTTCATTCCACAGCTTGTACGTGCATGGGATGAAGTTCTTTTCATACCGCACAGTACGCACCGTTTCCGATCGCAATATGTGATGATGAATGCCTATGGAGAGTGGTGCGATGATAGAATGTAGCTGTGGGTATCATAACGAACATTTCTTCTGAACACCATTGTACAACACACACACAGCGAGTTGAAGTCCCTCCTAAGGCTGAGAGGTATGAATGATTGACATAATAACTTACTGGACAAACTGTTATCAAACTTGGGCCTCATGGACATGGTGGATGGTCGTTCGGCATACTTCTCGGGTTTGGGGGCGCGGTGGTTGGCTCGGTGGGTGGTGTCGGGAATGTCGATGTCGTCAGGCAGCCGTAGGGTCTGGAGGGCACGGGCCCTTCGCGCTAGGTTCACCGACATGAAGGGGAGCTCTGTCACCAAGAGAGTACAAAAGATTATTATTTATTTATTAATGAAACACGGTTTAAAGATAAAGACGAAGTGATAGAAATTTTATTTCTATTGAACGAAGTATTGAATATAACATTCAATCACATTTAATCATGTACATTCTCTATTAATGAAACACGGTTTAAAGATGAAGACGAAGTGATAGAAATTTTATTTCTATTGAACGAAGTATTGAATATAACATTCAATCACATTCAATAATGTACATTCTCTATTAATGAAACACGGTTTAAAGATGGAGACGAAGTGATATAAATTTTATTTCTATTGAACGAAGTATTGAATATAACATTCAATCACATTCAATCATGTACTGTACATTCTCTAATTCATAAAAAGAACAACATATGGAGGACACAGAGGTTATCTATATCTAATTTGATATAAAACCAACATTATTATTACTTTTCTATTTCCCCAGATTTTAATAAATAATTGCTTTGGAATAGGCATGTATTTTAAATTATTTTCGACCTGTCCAGTACGAAAAGGTTGCCTTTGCAGCCTATAAACTCACCGAACGTGATGTCAAATAGAAGTGAGTCGAATTTCGAACACCACTTTGTGAAATTATTAAAAATAAATCGGACCATATTGGTGTGAAATAAACAATTATTTATCTATCTATCTATCCCTGGTTCATTTTTACAATTTATCAAAGAAGTACCTACCATCAGGCGTTATCCTATGAGTATTCGTTGTAGGTACTTTATGGTGGCCTACCTTTATGTCGTATGAAAACAGATCATAATTTTCCGTGAGTAGCTTCATTTTCATGAGGGCCTTGAGAGAATTTTGTTTTACAATATTTCTCAGTGATTGTAGCTTGTGAAACTATTTCTGAACGAAGTGACCATACCTCTGGAACAATATTCCACTAAATACTCTGTCCTCTTCAAGTCTTGTATGTCGTTCTCTATCGGCTTGGGATCAATTTCTTCGCTCATGTACATCTTTGTCAAGCCTGGGTAGTCATCTGCGAACTATACCACATAAATAAATAATATATATATCGAGAATAACTTTAAAGCCCAAACAAAATACCTATAGCTTGAAGCTTCTATACTCACGGATTTTAAAATGTGGAAAAAGCTAGCTTTTTTACTTATAATATGTAAAATCTAGGTAGGTATCTAAATATGATAGTTTAACTATCATGGTCACTCACATTAATATTAAAGTAATCAAGATATTTACCATGTAGTATGGTTCTGAGTTTCCGATATTTCGGCACTGTTGCAAACATCATGATCGCGAAAGCTCCTCTGTGATCATGGTGCTTGCAACAGCCCCGAAATATCGGAAACTTGCGGCAGTTCCTCCGTCATCATGGTGCTTTTTTTATACAACTTAGGTGGCAGACAAGCACAAGGCCCACCTGATGGAAAGTGGTACTGTAACCTGAACGTGTGTAACACCAGTGGAGTCACATCGGTGCTGCCGACCCTGTAAGAACAGAGATTTTATGTGCCCTCAGTGCAGAACACAAAATCAGGACAAGCCTTTGGTATTCCCACTGACAGCACAAAAACTCTCCAGTGAGCTCTGGCTACCCTACTCACCACCGGGAACACAACACGAGGTTATTATAGCCATGGTATTCTGTAGCTTGCAACAGCCCTGAAATATCGGAAACTCAGAACAATACAACATGGTAAATATCCCTAATACTTCAATACTAATAGGTATCTAAATATCTAGCTATTTGGGCTAGCTATGTAATACCTAAGTACCTACATAAAAATACCAAGACCATTGCAACAACCGTACCCCAAGCACGAAGAACTATCGTAATCGTATCGAGAAAATGGAGCATTGTGATTGGCCGGCTTCACACACAAACAGGTTCACAGTAAGCCGCCGGCCAATCGCAATGCTCCACTCTCTCGATACGTTTACAATAGTTTTTCGTGCTTAGGGTACCGAATTCGAGACCTCTGACTTAGCGAAGAAAAGCTGAAACTGTCGCGTCACAACAATCTCTCTTTTGAACAAGTCCTATTTAGAAACTGAAGACATTTTAAAACTGTCAGTACTATGATACAATTAAAGAAAACTACGTACACACACACACACACACACACACACACACACACATTTTAATTTATGATATGTTTACTTAATTGAAATGCTTCTTTGACGAGGTACTTGCTGGCATGTACAAAGACTCATGAACACCGAACTAATGTGTATTAATTAATTGTATAATGTTTGTTGATTAAGATAGGTTTCAGTAACCCTGGTACCCTAAACACAAGTTTAATCTTAATTTGGGTACCAGATTTCATCATACTATGCTGTTAAACTATCATCAAATCGTATTGTAAAGTGTTCACTAGTTTGTAACTAAGGATTAAATGAATTTTGAATTTGAATTTTTTTTTTAAAATGTAATCATTTAGAGATTCACAAGATGCCTTCTTGTATATCGTTACGATAAGCAATAGGTAACTTGCCCACTTTTTTTTACAAATGTATGTAATTAATAATCAACTCACCCTCTTCACAGCATCTTTGTAAAACTCGTGTGTCAGTGGACACAGTTTATCGGGATACTTCCGCGGTGCTTCCCTTGCCTTCAGAGCGTCCCGACTCAGCCCCACGATGAGACAGTCGTCATCGATGGCCTTGCGACGTGGACTTTTACTGAAAAATAATAGTAGATATGTACTTACCTAGTGTTATAGGCTAGGAATTATAATTATCGTTGTTATTGTAGAAGAAAAAAGTCAAGGTATGAAGTTTCCTTATATTTTCTAATGATGTATCAGACGCTCGTCAATAGCTGTCCTAGGTGGGATTAATGATTTTTTGTACCACTTAGGTGGCAGACAAGCACACGGCCCTCCTGATGGAAAGTGGTTACCGTGGGCTATGGACGTGCGTAACACCAGAGGAGCTGTGCCATCAGTGTAAGACCAAGCAGGACAAGCCTTTAGTCTTCCCACTGACAGCACAAACTCTTCAGTGAGGTCTGGCTACCCTACTCACCGCTGGGAATACAACACGAAATTATAATGGTCGTGGTATTCTGTAGGGCGGAGGTACATCCCCACTCGGACTGCTCACAATTGGACGGAAATACCGTCGTGTCCTGCCTCCTTATACAATTTCTAAGATCTTCATAGTTTTAGAAAATAGCAATAAAAAAAAAAGACAGTGCTTAGACAGGATAGGAATGATAAAAGAAGATCAAAAATACTTTAGGTATGGTATTGGCAATAATTTAAAAAAAAATCTGATTGAGTCCCTACCTAATGGTGTTAGTAGGTACCTAACAATATCCTCACGATCTATAGTTAGTAATCAACCAGACCGTCGATTCTACTAAAGGAAAACCACTACAACAGACACTCCCATACGACAGACACTCCCATACCACAGAGACTTAACAAATGGCATATACTTTATACTTTCACCCTAGCAGAAGCAGGTCGATTTTTTATACCACTTAGGTGGCGACAAGCACACGGCCCACCTATTAGAAAGTGGTTACCGTGGCCTATGGACGTTTGTAACACCAGAGGAGTCACAGTCGCGCTGCCAACCCTGTACCTAAATACCGAGTTTCTGTGCCGTCAGTGTAGAAGACAAAGCAGGACAAGCCTTTAGTCTTCCCACTGAGAGCACAAATTCTCCAGTGAGCTCTGGCTACCCTACTCGCCGCTGGGAACACAACACGAAGTTATTATAGCCGCGGTATTCTGTAGGACGGAGGTACTTCCCCAGTCGGACTACTCAATTGAGCGGAAATACCGCAGTGTCCTACCTCCGTGAAAATGCGATGCGCGCCTCCCTGTTTCCGGGGACGAGTAAGTAGAGAACTCTATAACACAACAGAGGAAGGCCATATTGAGAGAGATAGCCCTGGGTCGGCCGGGGTATTAGGGATATACCTGTCAACCTCACCTTCGGCAACCAAAAACGACTTACAGGTGCCGTGCGTTTTAGTTGGTTCCAGTCCGACATAACCTCTCCCATAGGTTCCAATGGGTATATATATCCTTGAAGATATTTCGCAAGTTAAAAAACCACGGTAGCCTAGTGGTATGGGTAACGGACTACTGAGACGAGGTCTCGGGTTCGATCCCAGGCTTTACCATGGCACACACCAATGACTTTTCGAAGTTATGTGTGTATTTATCGCAGGTTTATAAGTGCCCGGTTAATGGCAATAGGCTCGCCACCTATCACTTACATTGGGACCTAAACATAAAGTGGCGAAATGTGGGTGCTAGCACCTCTGCCTGCACCTTCGGGGATATAGGCGTGAGTTTATGTTATGTTATGTTAAAAAAAGGTATAGTCGGTACTTACGGTTTAACCTTCTTACAGAAGTCCACCATAGTCGTCGACCTAAAATCAATTTCTCCATCGAAAACAGACATCTTAAAATATCTGTGTGTTGTCCAATATATATCATTAAATTGCGTATCGTCTATTACAATCAGTCAAAGTTTTATTTTGTAAAAAAATAAATAATAATAAAATATTTGCACGCACAATGTTCACACAAGATTTGAAGCTTTAATTTTTTTAATGTCATGAAAATGAGTACCTAGTCTCATTTTGCCAAAGAGTATCAATATTATCTATTTGGAACCCGATTTATATGCCGATTTGGCTGAACATAGCAGATCAAATTATGTAAAAGACCATCTTTGTACCTATGTTTCACTCTAAAGCATTTGAATTTGAACTTATCATTGGTCTAAACTTATGTATTTAAAAATCCTGCTGTGGTTTTTTCAAGCAACTAAAATATATTTCTTCAAGGGCATCAGATGGTCAATACAGGGTCTACAACGAGCATGACGCTCTACAGCACACGTCCATAAGCCGCGGTATACCACATTCTATCAGGTGGACCGTGTGCATGTCCACCACTTAAGTAGTATAAAAAAAATATCATCGTATGATTGATACAGAAAAGCAATGGAACTATATTGCTGGGTAGGTTTGTATTTTTCGAGAAATATTAATGTATATTTCTCTTAAGGAATTATGAGAATAATTATTAGGAAAAATAAAATCAAGACTTTATTAGAAATTTATATTTTATACTATACATTAATGGTGTGCATAACCAAATAACAGGTACCTATACTATAATTAATAATATACTTCGTACAATAAGTAATTACTTTACATAGATACATACATTCGCCATCTCATAAAGTCCACCACGTTAAGGCACATAGAGGCTGCGATTTTTTTGTCGTGACTGCGATTTTTTTTGTCGTAACTGCGATTTTTTGTCGTGACTGCGATTTCTGCTTTTTGAACGTAAATATTACAATAAAGCCAACTATTCCGTGAAATAGTAAAAATAGGAACCACGTTTGTCACTGTTAAATTACTGTTTTGTTGGAAATCAAAGACCATTTAGCATGATTTGACATTATTAAAAGGAAACTGTCGGCCTTCTACTATGCACGGCAATGTTTATGTTACCATCGTACCAAATTATTAGTGAAAATAAGGCAACAACATGCTAATTTCGTTATTTTTTCTTAGAGAGCATCAAATAAATATAATAATTTTGTGTTTAGATGTAAATGTAGAATTTGAGGAAAAAAAAATTGGGTTAATATTTATAATATGCTAATTGCGCTCGAGGTTATACCAGATTTTTATTTTTAGGATTACAAAAGTATATTATTCTAACGATGAGATAATTTTCAGGGATCAGACCTTGTACAATACAATACTTTGAAATCTTTCTTTATCCAACATTACGACAACTTCTTATAAATATTACTACAATAAAGTCCCAATTTCTATCTAATATGTATGAAAGCAGTTTGTTTATTTAAACATTTTAAACCATATTTCATTTTGAAACATCTTAACATACAAAAATCGCACAGCCTATACACACCCCTATAATCTAGAACATAAAATATCAATTACAATTTAACCTCAGTAAGGAAACTCTACACATGACGCTCCTATATACAGAAACATATAAAAATGGCATCGTTGTAATTTTAAATGAATTAAGCTCTTTATTCAGCGAAGTTTTATATAATGTTATATACTACGAAAGCGTTTCATAATATTTTTAGACATAATGTTTAGGGAATACATTTTATGAATTATACTCAAGCTGTGGAATGACCTCCCTGTTGCGGTTTTCCCAAGCGCCTACAATATGAGGTTCTTCAAGAGGGGCATCAGAAGGTTTCTTCATGGTCGGTAGCGCGAGTGTAACACCCCTGATGTTGCATACGTCCATAGGCCACGGTAACCACTTCCCATCAGGTGGTCCGTGTGCTTCTCTGCCACCTAAGTGGTATAAAAAAAAAGTATAGACGATGTGCAAAATCGGTCTACCCTTATAGAATACGGGCGTAAATCGAGCGATTGTATCGATACATCGTGTTCTGGTGATTATCGCATGTTTTAAAAACTGCATCGATAGCTCCATGCTAGCTGTAAACATGTCCATGGAATGAAACGTAAAATGCGATAAAAACGTCGGTGACTGATTTTAGAAAAACGAAGTGTGTATTGGCCCTTATGCATGTGTAAAAAAAACATTATGTCTAAAATATATTATTTACGCATTCTTACATATATTTTTTCACTAATATAATATATTACAATACAATAGAGCTAACTACAATCAGTCAGTCATCTTTTTATTAATTTCTATTTTCAATCGTATTCAATATCTATAAACATTTAGGTGGCTATACATTTAATTTTTTTACAGTCATTTTCGTGTGTATTTCGCTTTAGGAATTTCAAATTTTGGTGTTATTCGCTTTAGACTACTATCGCTTCAGTAAAAAAAAAAAATCTTCGTATCGTAAAAAGAATACTTGATACTTGTAGTGTTGGAATAAAAACCAATTTAGTGTAGATATATATCACAATAATGTGAGGCCACACTATTTCTATCATATCAGCTGATTCTAAAGCCATAGATGGAACGGTATAAATGGCATTATATACGTGGTATGACGTACCGACTCAAGACATCACATTTTATGACGTGACGTGGAGGTGTTCAATTTCAAATTGAAAATAATCTTGGTGCGATTAAAAATTGGTGCGCGTAATATCACGCCTCGTGGCGTAAGGTAATGTGACAAGACGTATCATGATGTAACGTCATGTACAGTCAGCGTCAAAAGTTAGATTGATTACTCAGATTTTAACAATTGCAAATCTGAATGAAGATTATTAATAATATTTTAATTATAATTTAAAAGTATTTTAATAGAGCAGCTTTACTTAAACAGCATTTTCATGAAGAAATGAATCTAAAAAATCTATAAATTGCATAGAAATATAAACTTTTAAAATCTGAAAATGACCATCTTCTACCTAAGATACACTTATTTGCCATTTGTAAATACATGCAATGCTTAATATTTAATAACCTCAAATAAATTACACGAGCCGTAAACATGCAATCCATAAGTGCTGATAAACTTGAGAATTGACTTGTAATGAGCATTCTAGCGAATGTTAAAGAAAAGGTGAAAAATAAATGAGAGCGTTCTGTGCGAGCATTCTAGCGAACGGACAGTAAATTTGGGTAAACTAGAGCCTTCGCCAGAAAGATCATGAAAATCGTAACGATTTTTGATTCCATGCTTGGCTCGGTTCATTGTTTAGTTCGACAAAAAAAACGACGAATGTTCGATGTTCTGTTACAAATGAATGCTCGGTCCCCAGAATACAATGACAAATAAATAGGATTTGATTGGTATGACCCCATCTCTTCCCATGCGGTGTCGTCCAAGGCAGCATTTAACATCAGACAGATGTATACAGCCCAGACTCAGCCTCAGATGCATTGCTCGAGTAAACCATAGTGCCCGGAACACGGCGATAGGCTCACTCCCTGTTACGTGGAACCGAATTCAAAGATTACTGAAATGTAGGTGTTAATTCATTCTACCTAACCCTCCGGGGATAAAGTCGTAATTATATGTATGTATTCTACAATACGCTTGCGAACGAATTGCCACTTGAAGACAAGTCTATCAGCACCTTAACGCTTATAGTACAGTCATTAGCTCAACAGTCAACATTTTTAGTTTATAATCCGAAATAAACTGAAAACTGACTACAACACTAGTATCGATAAATTAAATATAATGTTAGGGGTTCGACTTGGTTATATTTGTTAGTTTTATCGTAGACGTAGATACAATACTGTTCTCTAGCAAAAGTAAGCATAGAAAAAATTTAATCGGTTCAGGCGGGATTTGAACCCTCGATCTTTCCCATACAGGGGGACGCTCTGACCACTAAGTCACAGAACCTTCGCCCGAAACCATCCAAATTCTTCTATATCTGTCTTACGGCGACGGTGGGTTCGAATCCCGCTTGAACCGATTCAATTTTTTCTATATCTTAATCGATTTGAATAGTCAGCATACTAAGTGCTTTAAAATTTCCCTCCAAAAAGTAGGCATGCTTTTACAGATATGTTTATAAAAATGTTTGTTCTATAAATTTAAAATCACAAAAAGTCAATTTGCCGGTTGAGGTTTGAACCCACGATTTTATTACGGGGAATAAAACGGATTTAAATTTTCGAGAAAGCAAATCGTATTAGGATAATATTTTGTGTAGCGGCAATATTTTACACGAAATAATTTTTATTTTATTTTCAAAAAAAAAAGTTCTGCTTAGAACATGAATTATCGTATTTCGGCTCATATAAATGACCATTTTATAAGAATCTAGTAGATATATTGGAAATTCATGAAGTTTTTAGCAGAATCGCTCAATGTGTATGGCCTTTTAGACCCGCTGGTGTTCATTACGATATGTCAAAACAAAACCGTCAAATTTTCGTGTAGTTATTCTACCTTGAAAATCACTTCTACTTTCAAACTTTTTAAATTTTAATACTTTAATTTGATAAGCAAATAAACGTATATTTTAAAATCACAATGGACCCCAGATAGATGAATTCTGTTCTACGAATACAAACGTCTTATATCATTTGTTGGCTTTTTCCGATTTAAATTAATAGAAAATCTTAGTATTACTTTAAGAATTATATTATATTATCTGTGGTATTACAGTTCATTCATTCAATAAGTTGGTGTGTTTTCTAATGATCGGGCAAATGAGATCAACTTCACACAATATATATGTTTTCGAGACGACGGTTCATAGCTATGCTAGTAGAAGCGTGACTATAGGAATGTATGAAACATTTATATAGTCACGACTCTTCCCTATTGGGGTAGGCAGAGACATTTTTTTGGATAATACGTTAAATTATTGAAATATATGTTACTTGTTGTGTTAATTTGGTGTTGTTAGTTGTTGTGGTTCCCGGTGAATTTGGACCACCCCATCTCTTCCCATGCGGTGTCATACAAGCCGACTTAGGGATAGGGCTGTTTAACATCAGACAAATATATACAGCCCAGACTCAGCCTCAGATGCATGCCTTGATCAACAATAGTGCCCGGTAGACGGCGAGGATAGGCACTATCTTTAACACACTATATATTAAAATTAATGGGATATTCACCATGTATTGTTTTGAGTACCTTGCTTGTAATTCTTGGTCAGTTGAGTGACTCTTATATGGTTAACCGGCATATATAATGACCCCGACATGTTTTTCAACATGTTCTCTATGTGCGCAGTGGGCGTTTTTAGATCTATATGAGGATACAGCGATAATATTCCAATCATGGGTAAGATCAAAACCAATCCACACACAATAAGGTCTCGTTTCTCGACTAGACTTGAGGTCATAATATGTGCCAGAGACTATACTAATAATAGCGACCACGAGAGTTTAAAATAGTTTAAATACCTAATAAATTTAGCCTCTCCGCAATAAATATCTTATAACACGAGACTGCCCACGATACATTACCTAAAATCATCCTAAAAATGTTTTTTTTAGAAAATAAGCAATTTTATAGAATTTTTGACGTATCCTATTTATCGCCCTGTCTTACTTTCACACATACATTAAGAGTAGGATAGATACAACAATCAGATTCGGCGTCATAATTAATTACCTCATTCATCTCATGATTTCATTACAGCTTCCACCTTGGTATTGTGACACTATTTTTGTTGATAGTAAGAGATTACTAATACTGTAGATTGATGGCACTTGGTGGAATTTGTTGTTACACATATTGATAACTCACTTGTACTTTTCCACATTACTTTGAACTACTTTGAAAGTAATGTGGAAAAGTACAAGTGAGTTATCAATATGTGTAAGAGATCACTGTTATCCCCTTTTTCCTTTTTCGTAACCAACTCTTAAACTCGGCAGTCTTACAAATCCTTTGGTTAGTAATCTATCAACAGCGAGGGGTCCCTGTAACCCGATTCCTACCGGCTTCCTTATGGAGCGCATGGTGCATGACAAACTAGATGTTCTTCTTTCTCTTAGCGTTAATTCCAGTCGCATCCGAAGCTTCCACCTCGGAGTTAGGGGTCCACTTTACCAGTCTAGCTGCAAATTTGGCTAAATTTCGATATCTTCTGTGAAGCGACTGTCATATGACCTCCGCCATCCAAAGGTGATATATAACCACTGCAGCTAAACCAGTTGTTGGTTTTTTAGGGCTCCAACTACTGCCATAGATGTTGGTATGGCAACCGGGACCAGCGGCTTAACGTACTCTCCGAGGAACGACCAGACGAATTCAAATACCCATATTCATGCATATAAATATTTGCACTGAGCGGCGATCGAACCCGTGCCTCCTCCGTAGCCGCCGCGTTCACTACCGCCACGCCACAGAGGTCGTCAATCTAGCTCAGCTTTTTTCTATCGGCTTCCCTTTTCAAAATCTTCACCTTTCGCCACTTTTAATCTGTACATTTATACTCTCACTGGTTAATGTTTTGCCTAGCAGTATTAAATCTTACCCGATAGAACAGTAGTGTGTTGTTGCTTATTATTTTAAGCTTTGTCTTAATGGAATAAGATTGATATTTTATTACCACTTAAAACTGCTCGAATATTTTCCCGCCTGATTTGGAATTACCCTTAGATAATCCAAGTTCTAAAGTCGATAAAAAAAGTTTTTTCTATTTCAAATTTCGAATTTCTGCGCCTTTCGATTAATTTCTCGATTATTTGAAGAGAATCGGTAAAAATTGTACTTCTGTACCACTAGCACGAAAAACTATCGTAATCGTATCGTAAACGTAACGAGAGAACAGTTGTTGTTGAATTGTGATTGGCCGGCTGTCTACTGTAAACCTTAGTGTATGTCAAGCCGGCCAATCGCAATGCTTCGTTCTCTCGATATGATTACGATCGATTTTCGTGTTATAGGTACAGAGCCCCTAGCAAAAAATTATCGTAATCGTATCGTAAATGTGACGAGAGAGTGGAGCTTTGCAATTGGCCGCCTGCCTACTGTGAATCTATTTGTGTGTGAAGCCGGCCAATAGCAATGCTTCGTCCTCACGATATGCTTACGATATGATTACGATCGATTTTCGTGTTACAGGTACAGAGCCCCTAGCAAAAAATTATCGTAATCGTATCGTAAATGTAAGGAGAGAACGGAACATTACGTTTATCTGCCTGCCTACTGTGAACCTGTTTCTGTGTGAAGCCGGCCAATCGCAATGCTTCGTTCTCTCGATATGCTTACGATATGATTACGATTGATTTTCGTGTTATACGTACAGAGTCCCTAGCACGAAAAATTTTCGTAATCGTATCGTAAATGTGACGAGAGAGTGGAGCATTGCAATTGGCCGCCTGCCTACTGTGAATCTGTTTGTGTGTGAAGCCGGCCAATCGCAATGCTTCGTTCTCTCGATATGCTTACGATATGATTACGATCGATTTTCGTGTTATAGGTACAGAGCCCCTAGCAAAAAATTATCGTAATCGTATCGTAAATGTAACGAGAGAACGGAACATTACGTTTGTCTGCCTGCCTACTGTGAACCTGTTTCTGTGTGAAGCCGGCCAATCGCAATGCTTCGTTCTCTCGATATGATTACGAACGATTACGATCGATTTTCGTGTTATAGATACAGAGCCCCTAGCACGAAAAATTATCGTAAATGTAACGAGAGAGCGGAACATTGAGATCGGCTGCCTGTGTGAACCTGTTTGTGTGTGAAGCCTGTCAATCGCAATGCTTCGTTCTCTTGATATGCTTAAGATAGATTTTCGTGCTAGGGGTACAGTAGTTTGATTAGTGATGTTAAAGTATCGTTAGTTAACAAAATCAAGATAGCTTTAGCAGTTGATATTTATGTCGAAACATAGCGTAAGCGGTAAACAATCTACATATATGTGTTATAGAAAATTGTTTTCGAGAATTCATGCGATCGTAGTACAAACTTGATATCGTGATCACCTTGCTAGGTGTTATTCGACCTGGTTATGGTCAATCTGACCACACACAGTGTTCATAATATTTAGCATTTGGCAACAGTTAAGGATTATCCTGTAGTAATTATTTTACTGTACACAATTTACCGAAATTCAGTTTACTACAGAATAGCTCTACCCTCATTTTGCGTTAACGTTATCGATAATGTCGATATTCAATATTATCGATATTCATAACGATCAGCACTATACCGGGTCATTTCGGAGCGAAAGATTTTAGGCAGTTTAGATAGCAAAATTGTCTGGAAGTTTTTTTATAACCCCCCATACATTATACCGTTCACCTGTATGTACGAGTATATTATTCCCATACCTACTTCATTAAAAAAAAATGTTTTTCGAGAAGTTAATACTTCCAGATAATTTCACTATAGCCTAACTGCCCAAAAACTTTCTCCTAAACTACCATAGAATTAAGGTGTGTATACAAAGTGATTTTTTCTAAAGGACCTTGATGGCCAAATCCGAAACTATAAGCAATAGCGAAAAATACTCAAAGGAGTCACGAACCCGGTGTAGATGAAATTTAAAACCTAAACTTCCCAGAATAAGATCCATAATAGCAACACTATCGTATGGTGTAATAATAGTGTTTATTTTTTCCTTTTCTTTTATACCACTTAGGTGGCAAACAAGCACACGGCCAACATTATGGAAAGTGGTTACCGTGGCCTATGGACGTGTGCAAAACCGAGGGAGTCACACTCGCGCTGCCAACCCTGTAAGCACAGAGAGTTTCTGTGCCGTAAGTGTAAAAGACGAAGCAGGGCAAGCTTTTGGTCTTGACACTGACAGCACAAAAACTCTCCAGTGAGCTCCAGCTACCCTACTCACCGCCGGGAACACAACACGAGGTTATTATGGCCGCGGTATTTTACAGGGTATTTAATAAATGAGTTCGATTCCCAGCTAGGATTATTGGTTTTCAAAAACCTAATGATGAGGTTTTCAATTTCATCAAAATCAGACTCGTGATTCCTTTAAGAAATTTTTGCTATTCCTAGTTTCGGACTTGTACATTCAAAACAAGAAAAAAACCTTTTGAAAAATTCATCCTGTTTACAGATTTTCGATACTCCGTAATTCGTTATATCACACTCGAGACATTTTTTTAATATTTTCTATTTATTTTTTTTATTATTTCTACTGATGGTTATGAACCAATTACAGATGATATGAGTTATAATGTGAAATAAGCCCTATCCTGTGGTTCATTCCCTGCCCGACCTAAAGAGAACGAGACCCAACGTCACCCGAACGGTATCGTACCTAGCATGCTATACTTGTCTTAAAGTAGCGGTGGTCAGTATGAGGGTCGGATGTCCTCGCAGTAGGAGTTGGACCTCTGCTATGGGACCCTAAAAGGCACTACCAGGTCCTCGAGATGTTTCACACGGAGCTCGGAAAGGGCGGCTGCGGCTTTCTTCACTGCGTTTGTTATCTGAAAACGTAATTTAAGATATATAGGACATCCCAACAAACATTTACGACGTTGAGTAGACGTATTGGTGGCAACTTATTATTATTTAATATAGTTGTATAAATATCATAACTACGTTTACTCGACGGCATAAGGGCCCATTTTATTCAACTTAAGGTGCCAAGAGTTTCTTGTAACAGTCATATAAATACCTACTTAGTCGCATAGTCCTCATATACACGTCGGCGATTTAACTTTATGTCGTATAATGTAGCTATTGCGTGTAGGTATATCACGCGTATTCGACTTCGTGTCGAGTAATGGCGCACAATATAACTTTTATATAATGTAATCGTTGTACTATTGTCATTTAAAGATGAAGCAACTTGTATTAAACGAATAAATATAACAGACTATAGAACCACATTAATTTACTTTGGCAGTGTTCTGACAGATAATTTAATATTGCATTTTTTCGTTGTTATTTGAGGTGATAAAACCATTTCATCAGTTGTAAACCATTGTGCAATCAAGTTTACTGATTAATGTGAGGTAAGTTTTTAACAAAATTTTTATGCGCTTTTAATATTTTAAGGTTTTCACATATTTTTATTGATAATTTATTAAGTAACTACGTTATATGACAACTATAAAACTTCCCGACCCATAAACTGCGTGTTAGTTGTAAATGTGTACGCCATGACAGTACCTAAATTGATTTGGGGATAAATAATAAAATAATAAACCCCTAACTAACTAATGTGGTTCATAGAATTTATATTTTAAGACCAGAAAGATTGGTGTGACGTATAATTAAGTCTAAATAATACTTTTGTTTAAGGTAAACCCCACAATGATCTACAATTATGCGGATGTTGATAAGTTTTTATCAAAGATGGACTTCATCGAAATGATACGCACACATTTGAAATGGCCGTGGTCATTTACTCATTTTATCCTTAGCTCTCGTTGTTATGGATGTGGTTCGTCGATAGTCCGTCAAAATAGACCGTTACATTTTATTATGACAGGCAATAATGTAAAAAAATTATTACGTTACGGTTTATTTTGGTGCCCTCATTGCAAATACTTTTCTATCTATGATCATTTCCCAGAAGATGAATGCGAATATTGTAATTAGTCTTGTTTATTAGGTTAAACGTTAGTAGGTATCTAGCGTAATTTATTTATTGAGTCCAAATAGAGATTTTATTATCCATAATAAGTTGTTTTTTTTTTTTTTCTAGCAAAATGCCTTTTAAAATAGTAGAGAGTACAGAAAATGGTAAATCTTTATTAACGACTGTGCCAGCACAATGGGAACAACGTGGAACATTATATTGGCCAAGAAATAATGTGGCTATTTTGATAAAGGCTGAGGATTCTATACCAGAAAAAAATTGGAAATCGATGCCATGTATCCTGAAACGAAATAATATTCCCAATTATGAAAGTTCCGAAAAAGAAATCAGTTTTATGTCAGATATGTCCGACACGGATACGGACCAGGAGATCTTACAAACTCAACAACCTAAAAAATCGACCCAAATAAACTTGAACGACCTGGTATCAAACTGTCTATCGGTAGGTTTATACATTTTACATATTTATTATTTTTATTATTAGGTCCTCAACTATCATGATTGAATGTAAATGTGAATGAGAGTTTGTTTGTTACTCTTTTATGCTTCTTGCCAAAAATTATCTTTTCTTCCTTACTTTTTATATAAATTAAGGAGTAATTTATATATAAATGCGGAAGTTAGTTTTTTTGTTATCTACATACATACATACAATCACGACTATGATCCTCGAACGGTTCGTCAGAGACTAGGCAAGGACCGAAAAAGCAGTCCTCTGCCATAGTTCACTTTTCACCAAATAGCGACTGCACATTAGTTCAGCGTGACAGGTGGTGAGCCCATCGTTACTGTATGCTGTTGGATGTATGTGCAGTCGTTCGTCCCTTAATGGAAATACACGGTTACTACGTATACGTACGTATGGTTTTATTACTTCTTTACGCTTAAAGTTGAACCAATTTAAATGATATTTGGTGTGGAAAGAGTTTGAGACCCTGGCCTTCCCAGGGTCTTATCAGTACTTATTCCAGAAAGTTTTATGAAATTAAATACGCAGACACTTGTGATTTATATTTTATTTCTTTTAGGATGATACCAGTGGCGTTGAAATAAATAGTGCCAGTTTTGACACTACACCACATTCATCTCATGTTGAGGTTTTAGAATTACCATATGATCAAGCCATTGAGACCACAGGAATCTCAGGAATTAGTACAGAAAAGTTGGATAGCATAGAGCAAAAGTTCAACCATTTAATAAGCGTGGCATCAGCAAATGAAGTAAATATACAAGTACTATTTGATAATCAGCAAAATATTTTACAAAAACTCGCGTTATTGGACACCAAATTAGAAAAATTGGTGACATGTATTTCGGTACCGTTAAATGACAGTAATGGGCAGGGAAATAGTTTCAAAATTATAAGCAACCTACAGGAACTCACTAGTTTCGAAGAACATTTAAATAATCCTCAAGCTGAAGAAAATATTATTAAGTTATTTTCTGTAATTTGCACGAAAGGCAAAGGTCGCGCATATAATAACGCTTACGCATTGGTCGATGCCATGTTCACTCGGCAGTTTATGACCCGATGTTCATGGGCTGGAGGTACCAGAGGGGAACCTAAAATATGTTTTAAATCCTATACTAAAACTATATCATTATTTTTTAAAATAATACACCAATCTGACAATAACTTCACAATACCAGAGTGCGAATCATTTTTAAAAAACGTTATGAGGCATGCTATTAAAAGAAACGAAGCCAAACTGCTGAGGGCTTCTGCTCAAAAGAAAAGACCAAAAAAAATAAAAGTGTTGCAAGAAAATAATTGTGAGTCACTTGAAGAACAACGTGATGTCCAAAATGTAGAGCTAGAAAATAGATCACATCAAAAAGAAAATGTCTCACCACATGATGATGCGTAATCCTCTCGTCCTTACGAATATTTAAATATGGCTGTGACTATTTGAAAAAAAGACAGGAAATAACTTTAAATTATCAAACAACTCTAATTTGTTTGATAATTTAAAGTTATTTCCTGATTTTTTTTTGTAATTTTGTAATCTTTCACTTGCGAAATAATTAGATAATAACTTCTAGTTGACAGAATTCTTCCACTTGTCAATGATTTAGTTATATAAAAAGATTACAAATTTGAATGTCCTTTGTATGTTCTGTTGTGAGATTATTAATATGTCAATATTATGACCTGCTTAATGTTACTAGATAACATATTTAAATTTTATTCATTGTTACGTTGCTATTTCGTACGTTCTATTTGTGATATTTTATTTTTTCTAATTTTAATAGCATTATTAGATAATTAAGATAATATAGAAGAAGAATAATATAGAATATAGAAGTTCCTAATATTGCAAGTTTAAAATAAAAGGTTTGTATTACTTTTTCTATAAAGCTCTTTTGAAAGTTGTTTGTTTTAATAAAGAGAAATAATAATAATAATAAATTATTATACATCATACTAATTAAGTTCTATAAATATTTATGTTAATTTTGTAATCTTTTACTTGCGAAATAATTAGTTAATAACGTCTAGTTAGAATCTTTAATTTATAGTTCACCGCTTGTTAATTATATAATATATTAATAACTATTAGGCAGGTAAAATGATTACAAATTTGAATGTTATTTGTTGCTATTTTGTATGTTTTGTTGTGAGATGTAGATTTGAGTTAGTTAATTTATATTTACAGATCATAAAGCGATTCAAAGTTTTTCAAAACGAGTAATGTTTCTCAAAGTGATTCTTAATTTTGATTTCTAATAAGTGGCACATTTTGACTAATTTGAAATGTAAGTAATTATGTTCTTGGGGGTGATTAAACAATTAAACAATTCTAGCTGCCTTTTATTATCTATTTCTTAAATGTATGAATAAGCGGAACAAAATACATGTTTGCGTTGTATGAAATACTAACCAACTTACACTTTATATCAGTAATACAATATATGGTTTCAGTTTGCGAAATTTCGTTCTCATTTATCATAAATATATTCAGATGAGAAGATTTAATAGGCGTTTCAAAAACATCAATCCTTAAGTTTTCAATCCGATTTCCAATTATCTGTATACATCTCTCGTTGCAAGTAGCCGAACGCAATTCAACAAGGTGGTTGTCGTTAGTCAAAAACCACTTATCTCTAATATCAGTTGAGAGGATAAAGGATTCTAGTTGAATTACTGTCTTCAGTTTACTCCCATATTTGTAACTTTTTACCCTAGGGCACTTATGACTAGTATCGTTTCTTACGTTCTCTACTTCAATATTGTGTCTCTCTATTAACCTATTAGCAATTTGCTGAAGTGGCTGGTTTCCTTTTCTGATCATTCTCTTTATTGAACTCAATTTATTTTCAAAAGGATAAGCATTAAAGCTCTGCAAGGTTCCAAATCTCTTTACTTCTTCTACTACGTGTATTAAATTGTGAACATTACTTGTAATGAACTCTTGGCCATAAAATTTGCCATAATTGTCAACGAAGTGCTTAAACATTGTTTCTGCGACTGGTAGAAAGGGAAAATGTGTTTCGCTTGTACAAATAGTTACAGCTGAGTAAAATAACAGAAAATGATGATATGCTGCATTATCTAAGACATCCTTTAATATCACAAAACTTAAATATAACAGAAAAGTACGGAACTCAGAACCTTTCCAATGTGACAAATCTTTAAGGCTTCTAACACTTCTGTGTATTTCCTTTGGCATCTGACAGGCTAGTAAAAATTGAGAAACTTTTTCTATTTGCCTTGCAGGCCATTTTGTAGTCAAATTTCCTAAATTGCCGTCCCTCCAACCAATTAATAATCGTTTCATAATACCTAAATCAATAATATGTAGAGAATCTCCAATAGGAAATTGTTCAATCATATCTATTGGCAATGCTAGCAAAGGAGAATCGTACTTGTGGTGATCTCCATACTTCTTAGAACGAAAGTCCGCGTTATTTCTTCGTGGGCAATCAGTCTTTGCAAAGATAACTGTGTGCGATTTATGACTATACTCGCCGACTACTGTACATTTCAAGCAACCATGTTTACCATTAAAGTTGCATACTCCTGTAAAATATAAAATTTTATTATTAGACTTATATTTCAATTTCTATTTATTACTAGTCCCTAAATTCACTAAACACAACACAAAAAAACACAAAGTCACTAAATTCCGGTTAGTTATTCAACTCATAATTGTTCTTATGTAACTTAAAGACAGCGCTTGCTACCACTAGACCATCTGAGCCTGTACAATATAGCACGTATTTAAATTACAGAACTGGGACTAGGATACCCACCTTTGATCAAGGCTCTCGCTGGCGAGTCGCATATGAAGGCTCTGATTTTAACTTCGATCAATGTATCGACCCCATCTTGCGATGGAATTCTCAAATTATTAGACATTAACTCTTGTAATTCACTTACAAAAGGATGAAAATATGCGGATATATTTGATGGTTTACTCGTACCTTCATAAATACCCACAACAATAGGGGGCACAATTGGTCTTTCGTGGATGTTACATAATATAGGCCACACTTGATGCTTAGAGCTGTTGAACAATGGCAGTCCGTCAATATTCACATTAAGCGAAATGCATTTTGGCTTTTCATTTAGGTTTTGTAAAATTGTCTTTAAGGAATCAGTGAGACCATTATGCCAGTAATGACCGTTATCGATAAGAATTATTTGTATTTCTTTTTTACTTTTTAAAAGCGTCCTTGGGTCTAAAGGGACTATACAGGGAATTCTTTTGTTCAGAATTACATTTAATTGCTTTAATGCAACTTGTGGAATATTAAAATCAATAGCCCATTTTTTGTAATGGTGTCTGAAGTCATCATTTTTGCTTGAGATGTCTCCTTTATTGACATTATCTTCATTTTCCGATGACGAATAACTGTCTTCAACTTCGGAAAATGAACAAGAGTCCTGAACTTCGTCAAATAAACTGCAGGGTAAACTCGTAGTATTTTGGTTAAATTGATTGTTTAAATTTGCATTTAAATGTGATACGGAACCCTTACTGTTTTCTTCAGCTTGAGCTCTATGACTATTACTTTGTATTAAAGTACGGCCTGCTTGAAGCAAATGATAGTTATTTTTAACTTTTCTTTTAAATGCACCACTTCTTTTAATACTTTTCCACTTTTTTTGATCCATGTTGTACCAAACCGTAAGTAAATATGATAAATTTGATTTCAAAGTTGTCGAAGTCGTATATAAGTTTATTATAAACTTTAATATGAGCATTAACTAAATAGCGGTCGTATTATCATGTTAATGATACTTTAGGATGCATACAGGTTGCACTCGTATAACTTATTCGACGTGTATATAATGGTTATAAATACTACGTGTAAACAATTACTATCCGTTAAGCAGATGTTTAAAGGGTAATTATATGATAAAATTGACAGTTTTATTACGTTTATACAACGAAAATGTATACACGACGAAAAGTCATATAAGTAAGTTTTATAGACATTGTCGTAGACGCTATTATACAACCGTTTTAAAAAATAGTCGAAAGAACGTCTATATGACATTATTATACGACAGAAACTGTATATGACTATCGGGCACATAATGCACTAGTACATGACACAGAGTTTAAAAAAAACCTGTAAAATAACTTCAATATGACTCAAGGTCATATAAATATTTAATTATATGACAAAAATGTTTGTTGGGATGTAGGGTAGTCGAATAATAAAAGTTTTTTATACCACTTAGGTGGCAGACAAGCACACGGCCCACCTGATGGGTCGTGGTTACCGTTACCGGCGTCACACTCGCATTGCCGTCCCTGAAGAAACCTTCTAATGCCTTTTGAAGAACCCAATATTGTAGGAGCTTGGGAAAACAGCAGTACATTCTTGCTTGAGTGTGCGTGAGATGTTTTTTTGTTTCATACCGCACAGTGCGCACCGTCTCAAGTTGCAACGTGTGGGGATGAATTCCCTGCCTATGGCGAGCGGTACTTACTGACATTTTGGTCCCCGGTGGAGTAGATTAATGGCGGCGGATTTAACTTACTTCTTTTCCTTGTACATTATAATTTGATGAACAGTCGGCAAAGGATATAAGTACCTATACATTATATGAAAAGGTATATACTATATACTTATATCCTTAGTTGACTGTACTATAATTACATATTTATTATCACATCACAGCCAAATATATCAGACAAAATGAAGTTGAACAACAAAGAATGATTAAATGGCTAGTGAAGTTTAAAATCAATGGTCCCCAACTAGCTCCCTGCGCTACTCCATGTTGTATTTTGCTTCGTTTTATTTATATTTTTCTCTTATTAGACTCACTGGGCCAACTTATATCTGTTAATTTATATCTATTGGCTAGATAAGCATAAAAATGTTATCTTGATTTCCATATGTCTAGAGTTTATTTATGATCGACGTAAACAAAGGCCTTTGTAATTTCTACATAAGCAATGAGTTCGAGTAACAAACTCTTTTTCACGCCCCGCTTACAGGCTTTTTATACCACTTAGGTGGCACAAGCATACGGCACACCTGGTAGAGTGATTATAGTGGCCTATGGACGTGTGCAACACCAGGGGCGTCACACTTGTATTCCCGCCAGGTACGAACTTTCTATTGCCCTTTTTGAAGAACCCTTTTTGTAAAGACTACTTGTACTATACTGTAGTGTGCAACGCTCTCAAAAAATTGCAGCGACGTGCAGTTCGTATCATTGGTGATCCTGAAGTTACTAACACATTGGAACCTTTGTAGTTACGTAGAAACAATTTGCCAGAGAGGCAATCCTCTCGGGCTGTATTTTATCGCCTTTATAACGGCGAGTGTTCTGAGGAGCTATGTTAACTGATCCCATCCTCTCCCTTTCTGTCCAGAACAACCACACGGTGGAATTCGATACCGTCTCTCACCAAACTGTTTGAGGTCCTCTGTCGAACGATATAGAGCTGGAATGATCTGCCCGCGCAAATGTTTCCCTCTTACAGTCCCGGGTTCTTCAAGCGGTCGTGAAAAGCATTTATTAAGGCCGTCAAGGTAGGAACAACCAATTTAAGTTCAACAGTATCGGAAGTGGTGGCCGTATCTTTTGGACTGCACCCTCAGTTTTTACCATTTAGCGGGGTGTAGTTAATTAACGGAAATAAAAGAAAGAAACTCGAGTGCTGGTAAAGAATTCTATGTCCCTAGCAAGTGTAGCAAGTGTAAAGTACTCACTAGGTCCTTGTCGGCGGCGTGCAGCGGCGGCTGGGCGAGTGTTGCGGCGCGCTCGTGCGGCGGCAGGTCGGCCAGCAGGCGCGGCGCCGCGCCGCCGCCCCCGCCCAGCGCCGCCACGCGCGCCCCGTACACGCGCACGCGCTCGCTGTACGCGCCCGCCTCCAGCGCGTACGGGCCTAGCGCGCCCACGTCGATCACGTTACTGGAATACGCCACACAGACATACTGTCACACTTTCACCTTTCACCTCGTGGTAGATCCGTGGGGATCTTGCGCACAGTAAAAAAGGATGAAATAGCCTCTATAAGAGATTTAAAGATAAAATTACGACATGACAGCCCAGGTCGAGTATTTGGTCATTGTGTGCAACAAACAGATTATGTTACCCAAAGACAGCGAAAAGACACGCTGCAGCAGTTTCACATCGCGATCCTGTATCGTGAAATATGTAAGTTTACAAGCTGATTCCTGTCAGACTGGTCCGAAAACGCTACCTTTGAGCATCATAGAAACACCACAGTCTGTTGCTTGCATGGAGGAACCAGCTGTGCACTTTCTTCCTCGTGAGCTATCGAAAGAATCTGACATTTATCACTGTATAATACAAGACAGTACACTGTATATCTAGTAAAACCATACTTAGGAATGACGCGAGTTAGAATGTACACCAATAGCCTTAGCATGACGGGAAAGATACACGACTCTCTTTCTCTTAGAAAAATGAAGTTCCTGAAATAATGCTGCTGATAGTAGAATAACAAAAGTAGGACTCACGTGGCCGTCTCATGAAGTATCCTGTTGAGTGCGCTCTGCTCGTCAGGCTTCTTCGGTGGGGTGGACGCCGATGCGGCCGGCGCCGGCGTTTCTTGTTGCTGCTCCGTCACTTCGAGCAAGTGTGTCCTTTCGTTAACAGTGTTTTCCTGAAACCAACACATATTACTAGGTCAGGCGCAGTTAAGAAATGGATACCGATTGAAAACGGTCTTCTTCAAATACTTATCATTATCAGAGCCAGGGTAAGCGCACTCATAGATCCAAGGACGTCTAAGATCTAACACCTTCAAATCTGGATGTTACGTCCAAAAAATACTTTGTTCAAGAATTTTAAAAATCCAAATTTGTACGAAACCTCAGACCTCGAAATAAATGACACATATATTAAATGAAGAAAAGATGCAGCACATGTTACCCTTGAAGAAGAGTCTCGCACGCTCGGTCATTTGCGATCGCATGAAATCGGTGCTACGATCATGCCCAATATATTCAAGTGTTCTGAATATAGGTTTTAACAAACATATATGTCTCAGACATGTTTTTTTTTAATGTACGTAAATTCAAATTCAAAATTCAAATTCAAATGCTTTATTGTGAAACACAGGTACAAAGATAAAATAACATTAAATCAGCCATTTTAACTTCGTAAACTCATCCTCGGCAATTGATTACTAAGGACGTGCTGTTTTAGTCGGATCGACTGCAACATAACCACTTCCGGCGGCTCCATTGAGGGGATATCCGAGGGAATATCCGCATTATAAAAAAGACATTTTATTTTTATTTTATTTAGATTTTGATTACGTCAATAACCCAATACTAAGGGTATAGAAACTGCGATCAAAGTTTAACTAAACAGACACTTAACCACGTTGTCTCTACGAACTTCATTTATGAAATAGGTATTTTTTTATATATGACATGTCTATTAGACTTTGCCTCGCCTGATGGTAAGCTGAAGGCAAAGTCTCAGAGAAGTGATGTAATGGTGACCCGATTTTCTGAGACTTTGCCTTACTGTACCTACCATGTTACAATAGTGACAGCTTGACGGACTCATCATAATATGCTTTTTCACGGCCCGCTTAAAGGACCCGGGACTGTAGGAAGGAAACACGTGAGCTGGTAATTAATTCCAGGCCTTAATGGTGCGACAAAGGAAAGACTCTCCAAACCGCTTGGTTCTTGATCAGATATTCTGCACCGTATGCGGGTGACATCTAAATTTAGTTAAATAAACCCATCTAAGTCAGATACAAAGCTATTCTAACCAATCGTATTTTTATAAGGTTTCATAGGATAAACCTACTTATAGAATATCGCACAGTGAAAAATTACTCTAACGGATTATACCATGACGGTCAATCCAAACCAGGCGTAATATAGACAGTAAGTACGTGATTCATAATTATACATCACTATCTATTTCAATTACGTATCGGAATACCAAATGAGCCACAATGCACAAACACAACATACATATGAAAGTACGATTGTGTACTTTGTATGTTAAACAGATGTTTTTGTATTGATGTAGGTATGTCATTACGCTTATAACTAAACACTTGTGTCAGTTGTGAAAATAGCATATAAAAATATAGCTTGGCAACTACGCCAAGTTATCTTACATATAAAATTCTCGTGTCACAATGTTCGTTCCCGTACTCCTCCGAAACGGCTTGACCGATTCTCATGAAATTTTGTGAGCATATTGAGTAGGTCTGAGAATCGGCCAACATCTATTTTTCATACACCTTAGTGATAAGGGTTATCCACCCTGGGAGCCGACATCCACGCGGGCGGAGCCGCGGGCAAAAGCTAGTATTTAAGTAAGAAATAGGTGTGATCCAAGTTAAGTATTGAAAAAAAATATATATAACTATTTTTTAAATTGTATGGCTGTCTGTTTGTAACCTCTGAAGTGGCTGGGCCGATTTTGACGGGTTCCTACTATTTTATAGCTGATGTTATAATGCGTAACTTAATGTACTTTTATTTTCGAATAGTATTAGGTAATAATAAAAAGAGTATTATATAAAAAAAAGTTGGCACATTGCAAGGTTCACGAATACTAGCCAGGTCAGTCTTGGATGATGAGATCAGTGAGAAACCATATGTGCCTTGAAGAGCACATTAAGCTGTCAGTCCGTTTGTAATACAAGCCGTAAAAAGTTCGACATCTGGTCTGAATACAGAACTTATACCCAGTGGGTAGTGAAGGATGGTAGTTGCTTCCCAAAAATATCAAAGTTCAGTCGTTTTATACTGTGACTGAATGTTAACCCCAATTGAATTGGGAAATAGGATTCCGTAAAAAAGAAACCAATACCTACCTAGATACCGGAGGGTAAAGCAGAGGTTAATTAACACCCACATTTCACCAATCATTGAATTCGGTCCCACGTAATAGGGGGTGAGAATATTGCCGTCTTCCGGGCACTACTGTTGATTTGAGCCATGCGTCTGGGCTGTATATATCTATCTGATGTTAAACTGCCCTATCCCTTAGTCGCCTTGTACGACACCGCATGGGAAGAGATGGTGTGGTCCAAATTCTACTCTGCCGCATACCACGCGGCCTATATTTTATTCGGACCAGAACTCCACGCAGAAGGAGCCGAGTGCTGTGTTTGTATTTCAATAAGTTACCTACATAATTTATCAATAGAAAACAGTCAAAACTGCTAAAGATTTATTTCCGTGAATCAATACAGTCGATAAAGATCACTTATCAGTTCGTGCATTTCATGACGTCATAATATTTGTTTAGCAGAAAAGTAAAAAGTGAGATTTACCTATGTTTAAGATATTGCTACCCAAGGCCACGCGTATGCGCACGACTGTAAGTGAATAGGCTCATAGTACTAACAATAATGTCACATGGATTTGTTACTAAGTGCTAAGGGACCATTCAAGTTTTTTTTTTATACCACTTGGTTGGCAGACAAGCACACGGCCCACCTGATGGAAAGTGGTTACCGTGGCCCATGGACATGTGCAACACCAAGGGAGTCACAATCGCGCTTCCAACCCTGTAAGCACAAGCCTGTGCCGTCAGTGTCAAAGACAAAGCATGACAAGCATATGGTCTTCCCACTGACAGTACAAAAGCTTCCCAGTGAGCTCTGGCTACCCTACTCACCGCCGGGAACACAACACGAGGTTATTATGGCCGCGGTATTCTGTAGGGTGGAGGTATTTCCCCAGTCGGACTGCTCAATTGGACATAAATACCGTCGTGTAATACCTCCTGCAATAAGTATTACATAAGCAGATTTATTACTATTCTTTTTAGCCCCCCTCCCCCTTGTCAGCAAAACTCTTACCCCCTACTCCCATGCTTACGTAAACATTGGTACCTATATGCGTATTTCTTTTCATGTTTGTTTTATAGGGTAATGTATGGGTAATGCATGCTATATTATGTGTGAGAAAGTAAATAACTACTGCTTACGTAATCATTATTTAGACTCCCCCGCCCTCATATCATCAAAATAAGCAATGCAAAGACCCTCCCTCCCCTCTTTAGTGCTTACGTAATACTGAAACGCCCTTAGCTAGCAAGTTAGGCTCAAGTTTTAGGGTAGGCGGTGCGAGTGTGGCGCCTAATGGTGTTCAGCACACGTTTGTAGGCCACGGTAACCACTTTCCATCAAGTAGGCCGAGTGCTTGTCTGCCACCTAAGTGGTATAAACAAAAGTTGGCACATTGCAAGGTTCACAAATACTAGCCAAGCTTGGATGATACAGTGAGAAACAACCCTTGGATGATACAGTGAGAAACCCTCTTTGCCTTAAAAAGCACATTAAGCTGTCAGTCCAGGCAACAATACAAACATTAGTGGCATTTGTAATGGAAGCAAAAATTCGACAACTGATTCGACATACAGAAATTATGCACAGTGAGTTGTGGAGGACAGTTGACAGTTGCTTCACGAAAACATCAAAGTTCAGTTTTGTACTGAGACAATGTTGACCCCAATTGAATCAGGAAAAGGCTCAGAGGAAGAATATGATATTCCTTGTTAAACTTGTGTGTTGTACTGTTGGGTGCCATTAGATGGCCTCTGTGATGTAGCAGTAAAACGTTCCGCTGCTATGCAGGGGGTGCGGCTTCGATTCCCGCTAAGTGCAAATATTTGTATGCATGAACATGTATATTTGCATTGGTCTAGATGTTTCTATGCATAATATGCATGTATTTACATTAAAAAAGTATCTAAGTATGTTTATCCACATTCTAGATTCCATAAGACAAGTTAGTTAAACTATGCTTATCATGGGTCTAGATGACGTTGTGTGGAATGTTACATACATACATACATATAATCACGCCTTTATCTCCAAAGGTTTAGGCATAGGTGATGGTTGCGCCGGTGTAGAAACTGTATTTTGACACGGAAACACACTCCTTTTATACCCGTCTCCTCTCCCGCACTAACCATAGATATGGCTTCCGTCCGCCATTTGTGAAATATAGACACTCAGTCTCGCTTTGAACTAGCCAGCGTAATGACGGACCGCGCTCGCGTCTCTCAAAAATGATTAATATTTGTTACATTTTTACCGCTTCATAGACCTTTACCGATCGGATTGTGCCTCTCGTGTGTTCCTCAAGTGATCTAGTGATGCTGACGGCAGCTCCTGAGCAAGGAAGAGAAGATCCGTGTACCGGCTGCGATGAAAACACGTGTGTCGTGAAGGTTAGTGCATCCTCTCCTAATTTCTCGGGTTGCATTCATTGCTTGGATCACTCCCGCGGCAACCCGACCACCTGTCCTTTGTGTGTAAAGCGTCAATGGAACAGTTAGCTACTTCCCGCAATACAGTCCATTACCGCACTCGGCCATGCGCCACCATTTTTGGTCCTTCGAGCCGGATTCTTAGCCGTAGTTCGTATTTTGTTATTATTCTAATGGGAATAAGCGCGCCGCACCTAAGTGCCTGGTTATTTTAGTAGAAAACCCCGCATCCAGACACTTAGGATTAGATTTGTTGTCCGTTCGCCGCTGGCTCGCATAGTACCTACCTGGTACATACATAGGTTAGGTATCATATCAACACTTAATCGTAGTTCGCAATTTTCGCATCGCACCTAAGTGCCTGGTTATTTTAGTAGAAAACCCCGCATCCAGACATTTAGGCTTAGATCTTAGGTATACTAGACACCCTAGTGCATAGGCACAGTGTAATACCTAACGCATTTGGCTTTGTTTTGTTTTTTTCAATTGCGTCGTATTTGCCTAGTACCTGCGTGGGTAGACACGTGGTTGTACCTACCTCGCTCGCATCTCATTCCAATTCATACGAAAGTATTTTAATTTGAATAGATATTACGCAATACTTAGTCCCTGAAATAATAGTTGAACCTAGACAGCGACCATCGCGTAGGTACGATCTTGTTGCTATGCGCGTTAGTTCAAGCTTGCACTGGCAGTTATAAGTACCTACCTACCTACGGTTATCGCTCGCGCCGCCTCGCTGCTCTGTACCGCTAGGATTGAGTCATTTCATATTTATTGTTTACCGCACTTTAGTTTGAGATTTAATTGTAAACATGTCCCCAAAGGTTGATAAGACCGGTAAGGTTCAATTGAAACTTTTATACGCTAAAAAAGAAATGATTTACTCTCGCGTACAATCGATTTATGATAATGCACTTAAAACCTCTGATTTGGTCATCAGAGATTCGTTCTTGTGTTCTATAGAAAACTTAGATAGTCTACGCGCGGATTTCGAAACCTTAGTACATGACATCAACGTTTTAGAGTTGAATTTGAATCCCGATTACTCAGTGAGTTATCAAGCCTTGTCGTCGTTTGACGATTTGTATTGTCGTATCAAACGCGTCGCTAGGAGTTTGGAGAAGCCGGCTGACCTACCCAACCCCACTCGCGACCGACCTAAGTTGCCACCAATTCAAATACCCGAGTTTGATGGTAACATTCGCAATTGGTGTCTATTTATAGATAGTTTTGAGAATACAATAGATAAGAACGATTCGTTGACAGATCACGAAAAGTTGCATTATCTCGTTGAAAAATTGACTGGTAAAGCTATAACCGTTTGCGCTGGAATTACGTTTAGTGCCGAGAATTATAATTTAATTTTAAATACTTTGAAAGCTAGGTATGAGGATAAAAGATCGGTAGCTAACGCCTATTTAGATCAGATGTTTGATTTGAAATCTATTGCGGCATGTAACGATCAAAACTTAGAGAAATTTCTAGATACTTTCGCGTCAGCTGTTCGCGCCGTAAAGAACCTAAAGATTGATGACCTCTGCGACTTCGTATTTTTGTATATGGGTTTAAGGAAATTAGATTCCGAAACCATTCGTTTGTTTGAATCGGATCATCGCGGCAATAAGATTCCTAAGTTCGAAGACTTAGAAAGTTTTGTTCGCGAGCATATAAAAGTATTGCAGCGCTCTTCATCGAAACATGAAGGCGCGAAGATAGTTGTTGATTCTGCACGCAAAGTAGATGCGTCATCGAAGTCACTGAGGTCAACTCATACTTATGTTAGTACCGCACCAGCACGTGTACAGTCACCTGTTTGCTCTTTGTGTAGTACTCATCATTCGCAACTGTACAGGTGTCCTGGTTTTCTAAAGTTGTCACCTAGTGATCGTTATAAATTTGTTCGCGCTAATAATTTTTGTTTTAATTGTCTCGGTACTAAACACCGCGTTGTTTTATGTAATAGTAGAAATAGTTGTCGCAAATGTCAAGCGAGACACCACACTTTGCTTCATTTTGAGAATAGTAATGCCGCATCCAATGTGAGCACGGTTGGCTCGTCGAGCGGTGACACACGGCGGCCTGCGCCGCAGCCGCAGCCCGCGCTCGCGCGCGCTCCGGCCCGCCCGGTGACCGCCGCGGATGACGTCACCTTGTGTTCGTTCTCCGCTAGTGCTGCACTCACTACTGTGTGTCTTGCGACCGCTCGCGTTGTTATTGTTGATGCATTAGGTAAGCCGCGCATTGTTCGAGCGCTGTTGGATGGCGCTTCGCAAAGTAATTTTATTACTCAAGATTGTTGTCGGCGTCTTGGTTTCAGTGTTGATAAGCGTTCAACCCGCTCAGTGGTGAAGGGTTTTGGAAGCTTACAGTCAGCTGTTCGTGGCACCGTTAAAACAAGGTTTAGATCTCGTTTTAATAATAATATTTGGTTTGACATGGATTCGCTCGTTATAGATAGAATAGCTGAACAGTTGCCTACCGTCCCGGTTGACACGTCTTTATTAACGAAATTTAAAGACTTGCCTTTAGCAGATGAGACTTACGCTGTTCCTGGAGTCGTCGATATATTGATCGGCGCTTCGATTCTCCCGCACCTCCAGTTATCACGTAAGGTTCAAGGGGGACCGACGTACCCCGCTCCGCACGCACTGGAAACAGTTCTTGGTTTTGTTATAATTGGTTCCGCACCCGCTTCTATAGATAGTTTTAGTCACTCGACTGCTTCGTTCTGTTGCACCGTCGAGCCGCCACTGGAGTCTACCATCCGCAAGTTTTCGCTCGGTGGCTCCCGTGTATCCGCTGAAAAACGCTTTCTTTGTTTGGAACGAAAGATGCAGGCGTCCCCAAAGTCGAAGCGGGCCTATGATGAGGTTGTTAACGAATATTTAGATAAAGGTTACATCTCACCTGCGCCTGCGGACACTGGCGGGACCCAGCCTTCGTACATTATCCCGCACCGCGGAGTTATTAGAGAAGATAAGCTTACTACTAAAACTCCGTGTAGTTTTGGATGGCAGTGCTAAGACTAGCACTTCCGTGTCGCTTAATGACATAATTGTAAATTTTCGCATTAATATTAGTAGAATTTTAGCTTTTAGGACTCAACAGTCGCTTTGTGTTGGGCCCACTCTTCGCCCCATCGTTGGGACACATTCGTCGCTAATAGAGTGGCAAAAATTCAATCTGAATTGGCGCCACATAATCTCTTTCACGTTGCTGGCACCGACAACCCAGCCGAGTGTCTCTCTCGTGGATTGCTTCCTTCGCAAATTTTAGATCACCCGTTATGGTTTAGTGGACCGTCCTGGATTCATGCCGCGTTAGATAAGTGGCCAGTTAGTCAATTCAATCCCACTACGGTTTCCGAACCACCCGAGGAGAAGAAGCACTCGCTTGTTGTATCGGTCCCACGTGAAGAGACCCTTATTTTGTTGTTGGCTAATCGCGTCTCGTCTTGGTCGAGACTGTTGCGTTGTGTTGTTTGTTCGCCTCTGCCCTCTGCCTAGCCAGCGGTAGGCACGAGCTCCAATCTAGGTTTATATTTTAGTTGTTATTTCCCAAACCTAGATTTAGATTAGACTTTAGATTTGTTTCGCATTTGTCGTTTCGAAGGTAACCCTTCAAGCCGGGGGGAATGGTTGCGCCGGTGTAGAAACTGTATTTTGACACGGAAACACACTCCTTTTATACCCGTCTCCTCTCCCGCACTAACCATAGATATGGCTTCCGTCCGCCATTTGTGAAATATAGACACTCAGTCTCGCTTTGAACTAGCCAGCGTAATGACGGACCGCGCTCGCGTCTCTCAAAAATGATTAATATTTGTTACATTTTTACCGCTTCATAGACCTTTACCGATCGGATTGTGCCTCTCGTGTGTTCCTCAAGTGATCTAGTGATGCTGACGGCAGCTCCTGAGCAAGGAAGAGAAGATCCGTGTACCGGCTGCGATGAAAACACGTGTGTCGTGAAGGTTAGTGCATCCTCTCCTAATTTCTCGGGTTGCATTCATTGCTTGGATCACTCCCGCGGCAACCCGACCACCTGTCCTTTGTGTGTAAAGCGTCAATGGAACAGTTAGCTACTTCCCGCAATACAGTCCATTACCGCACTCGGCCATGCGCCACCAGGTGAATTAACATCCACATTTCACCTATTGTGTTCGGTCCCACGTAATAGGAGGTGAGCCCATTGCAGTTTTACGGGCACTATTATATTGATTCAAGCCATGCATTTGAGGCAGTCTGGGCTGTATATATCTGTCAGATGTTAAACAGCCCTATCCCTTAGTCGCCTTGTACACCGCATAGGAAGAAATGGGGTGGTCCAAATTCTACTCTGCCTGGAGTCACACAGCTGTGGAATGTGTGGAATGTTGTAGCATATATATTTATTTTTGCTTATTCATCAAAACATGTGCATTAGCTATAGTTAATAATAAAAAATGTTTATTTACTCTGCATTATTAAGAGGTGGGTGGATGTTCCAAGATTAGAACAGTATAGTAATATGGATTTATGATAGATATGTTTAATCATACCTAAAGTGGTATTGACATAATTGCATCTTACTTCATTTTCACCCACATTTCACCAATAATTGTATTCGGTCCCACATAGTAGGGGGTGAGTCTATTGCCGTATTTCGGGCACTATTGTTGACTCGAGCCATGCATCTGAGGCTGAGTCTGGGCTGTAAATATCTGTCCGATGTTAAACAGCATTTTGGATAACTAGAACAAAATATCATCCCCCACGCCTCTGATGTCCCCACAGTGATATATAGTAATAGAGTTAACTGTGCCCAGTGTTACCTTCAACAATATAGTTAGTTGATGAAAAAAAAACACACTATACATGCAGTCCGGTAAAATAATAACCTCCAATATTTCCAACTATTTGTTTGTGTTGTGTCAAAATGAATGTTGTTACTCAATACTAATAATGAAAAAAAAAAGAATAACTTGAAAACATTACTCAATTCTAAATTCAAAACAATAAGCATATTGCTCAACAAGAAGCGATAAAATAAATAATTGTATTTTTTAATTTAAAAATTGACAGCTTAATAACATAATTAAAATTATTATATGTTAGATAATTAGTAAAAATATGAAAGAAGATATGTATTTATAAATATGTTTTTACAAATATAAGGTACCCCGACTATCTTTTGCAATCTTGTAATATCACATAGTGTCATTGGCAGAAAACGGCATCCAGAAAAACATAAATAAAATGTTAAGTAAAAGATTACAAAACTTGAATATTTAGGCAGTGAAAGTTTAAAAAAAATACAAAGTAGTATTACTCATAACTGAATAAGGTATAAACAAAAGAAATTAACATTCTTTATTCAAAATGCCTTTATTCACTATCCACGATTCAGTATTTATGTAACAGGGAATTAATCATATTTTGTTTCCGAGATAAAGTAATAATAATATGTCAATAGATAAGAAATATGGAACACTTCCCATAACAACAATATGGTTTATCTTTACCAAAATGGACTGTATTTATTTCCAATACTAATTTGTTTATAAAGCAGACTAGATAAAATGTCAGTCAACTAGGAAATTAAACAGATAGCCAACAAGTAGGTAGAATCGTTGTGAGTGTACAAGTTAACTACAAAACAACCTAATTTACTATTTAACTTGTACATATTTCACGTATCACGTATATGACGTTATTAATAATTTTATCGAAGTTTAATACAAACATAAACGCAAATTAAAGTAATATACGCGTAAAAATAGCATTAAATTTACCTGTGGATCGCTGTCTTTGTGACAAATACTATAGCAACACCCCATGACGGCGGTTTTTAGCGAGTCGAAGCATGAATGCAACGTAGTGTCTTCGTCGTCGGACTGCATAAATATTTGTATTGTCTCTCGATGCGGACAAAAATAGAAAATTCCGTATTTTACAGGGGCGAAACTCGCAAGCAACAATGACAGATAGATAGGATGACATCAAACATGCGCTGTCAAAATGCTATTTACAGATGTGTTCGGAAATTATAGTTTTAAAAATATTAATGACTTGTATATTCAACTCATACCAAACCCTAAAATTAATTCAATATTAATCCCATTATAATCTTACAATAATTTAAATCTGAAAAAGCGTAGATTTTCACAAAGTATCCTTTTAAATTGTACTTTGATTGTTTTCAAACGTATCATTCAATTGTCAAGTGTCAACACATGCACTTTACTTCAAGAGCTTGTCAAATGGTACCTACTTGTATAAAAAATAAAAATACTTGATAAAAAAGTTAAAAACACGTCAACTATTTGGCGACTTGTTAGCAAGATATAATATTTTTTTAATTAAAATGTTAAGATATAGGGGTAAAAAGAAGGTTATCGATAGAGTCAAGGAACTCGATGCCTTTCCAAAAGTGCCAGAAGAATACGTGGACAGTACACCGGTTGGTGGTACATTTTCAATTATTACTTTCTTTATTATCATGTGGCTAATATACAGTGAAGTTTCCTATTACTTAGATAGTAATTTAGTATTCAAATTCATGCCAGACATTGATATGGACGAGAAACTTCGTATTAACATTGATATGACAGTGGCAATGCCATGCTCAAACATTGGTGCTGATATTCTTGATTCTACATCACAAAGTGTGTTCGGTTTTGGTGAATTACAAGAGGAGGATACTTGGTTCGAGCTAACGAAGGAGCAACAAGACGCCTTTGATGCTTTAAAATTTATTAATTCGTACTTAAGTGAGGAGTACCACTCTATATGGCAACTGTTGTGGAAAAAAGGCCATGGATCGATACGTGCAACAATACCACTGAGAAAATCTAAACCGAATCGTCGCCCAGATGCATGCAGACTCCATGGAGTATTAACACTCAATAAAGTTGCTGGCAACTTCCATGTGACAGCAGGAAAAAGTTTGCATTTGCCAAGAGGTCATATACATTTGAATATGCTATTTGATGATACAGCTCAGAATTTTAGTCATAGAATAAACCGGCTAAGCTTTGGTAGCCCAGCTAATGGGATAATTTACCCATTAGAAGGGGACCAGAAAATTACCAACGATGAAAATATGCTTTATCAATATTTCATTGAAGTTGTACCCACAGATGTTGATACTACGTTTGAAACAATTAAAACTTTTCAGTACTCTGTCAAAGAACTGGAAAGGCCTATAAGTCATATGAAAGGGTCCCACGGAGTTCCCGGAGTGTTCTTCAAGTATGACATGGCTGCATTGAAGATCAAAGTGTTTCAAGAAAAAGAGAACTTAATTAAATTTGTATTGAGACTTTTTTCAATTATTGCTGGAATATATGTCATAGTTAGTTTCATAAATACACTAGTTTTAGGTGTTAAAACAGCCTTTTCAAAGAAGGTAAAACCAAGTTATGTAGCTCAGAGACAAGCAGTTGATGCCAAGAAAACACCACAGACAAATCCATTGCTGGTAACACCAGATTTAAGTGTTCCAATAGAATTTAAACTAAAAGAATGATAGTTACCAATTTTTATAAGTATCGGAATTTTTATTATTTGTATAATGACAATTTAATATGTAATTATTACACATGAGTTTTTGTATATTATTGCTTTTTTCTGTATGCTGTACTTGTTATTGCAGTTCTTTTTTGAATTTGTGTACATAATTAAGAAGGAAACAGATTACAATAAGAGGTATGAGGAGGTAGGACACAGCGGTATTTCCGCCCAATTGAGCAGTTCGACTGGCTAAGTACCTCTGTCCTACAGAATACTGCGGTTATAATAACTTCATGTTGTTTTCCCAGCGGTGAGTAGGGTAGCCAGAGCACACTGGAAAATTTGTGCTGTCAGTGATGATAGTTTGTGATGACTAAAGGCTTGTCCTGCTTTGTCCTCTACACTGACAGCACAGAAACTCTGTGCTTACAGGGTCGGCAGCGCGAGTGTGACTTCTCTGGTGTTACACACGTCTATAGGCCACGGTAACCACTTTCCATCAGGTGGGCCGTGCGCTTGTCTGCCACCTAAGTGGTATAAAAAAAAAATAGAAAAACTAGGTTAGTAAGCACAAGTGTTGGAATCTTTTACAATTATATAACAATAGTCATCACAAATTTAGGCAGTAAATGTTGTTTAAGCAGTAAAACTACTCGCCTTACGCGCAAGTGGATCTCTTATCTTCAGTTCTACTCTAACGGAAAAACCGCATCAAAATCCATTCAGTAGTTTTTGCGTCCATCGCAAACAAACATTTATAATAGTATAGGAGATGATGTGTATTATATAATTATAATAATTTTATTTTCTTATATTTTTAAACTCTAACGTTTCGTTAATAATCATCGTTAATAATCATTCTATATTTAAGTGTAATTTATATTTTATTGTGTATTTTGTTTTTAAGGTTTGTGATGGCTATTGTATTTAGGCACAATTTTAATTATTTTTTTTAATAATCGGTTTTACTTTTTTATGAATTAATTTACCTATAAATTTAAATTCTTCTCTCTTTGAATGTAGGTACTTTTACTTGATAGGTATAATATTTACTGTTTTGAAAACAAGACTGAGATATTAACATCCCATCCTTTTAAGCAATAAGGAAATGCTACACAGTTCAAATGAATTATGTGAATCAATTAAAAAATCATTATGCAAAATAACTGGGTCGATATTGTTCAATAAAATATCTTTTTAAGCAGGTGTTTTTATTCCAATACCACCAATACTTATATTCGGCACGCGGGGCTAGGGGGGTTGGTAAACGGTTCTGTCATTTGTCCCTTTCACCCTTATTCAATCGGTGAATGCTCTGTCTCACCGCACGGTCTGCTTCTCTTTATGTCGTTTTGTTCTCATCGTGTTTAGCGGAACCGGTCGTCATTCGCGCGGCGGCATCGCCCCATGACGAACGTGATAACGCGTTCGGCCAACGAACAACGTCGAAAGTTTTTAACTTTTTATTGAGGCCCGTGGCACAAGACCTTTTTCCCCAAAATCAGCAGTGCGGTGAAATAAAAGTGGTCAATCTTGACGAGTGTTTGTGAAGTGCTTCTAAGGTTTTTGAATGCGATAGCAATATACCGTTGCAATTGTACTTTACTGTTTTGTTCAATAAAAAGCGCGTAAGCGAAGTTGCTATATTCGCTGAGAGAGCCTATTTGGTATAGTTGAAACTTAGGGGCTGGCGTTGGTGAAAGTAGACCTTTGTTAAGTTCAAAAGGACACAGGCGCGTGCAACTGGCTCGAAACGACACGTTTCGCCTGCAGTTTGCGAGAAGGTGAGCGGCATGAATTACATACCTACTTAGTTACTCTTCAAGCTACAGTTATCTCTTCGACGAGAGATTTTTTTTACCATTACACTCCAAATATAATCTTTCACTTTGAAATTAAGATAAGTGCCGTTATTTGGCTTGCTATCATTTGGTTTACTTAACCGGAGTAACTAATTATCGCAGCCACTCGGATGTGTATTTTTTTTAAAGTAGGTTTTGATATCGTAGTCGCAGCTGACTTTGTAAACAAGACACAAGTAACTTGACCCTATTATCTTGAACTTTTTATCGAAAGGCAAAGGCATCCGCTGTTATTCCTAACCTATACACGTTTAGGTAATTTACACACATCATTTTCACCTGTTTTTAAAAACAAATTGACTATTAATTGATCGGTGGTAGCCAGCTGAACGGCATCGATGCCATTCATGCTATAATATGCATCGCCAACTGTAGGTCAGTGCCCTATACCCTACCTGTTGACTCGCGTTCCTCGTTGAGCCGGTTCTTCTACAGTTCTACAATGACAACGGCTCACTGAAAAAAGAAACAGGTTTAAATTGACTCTGGATGTATTGATTGCCGATCTTACTGTGCTGATTTATTAGTAAATAATTTTATTTTTAAATTATGAGTAACTAAACGTATTTGTACGCTCTGTTTACACTCGTCCACAATAGGAACTAATAAGAAGTAGTGTAGAATCTGTGTAAAACTCAATAATATAAAAATATTCTATTGCTACAATGCAATGTAACAGTGATTTCTAAGGTCATTTGCTAAAAAATACTATATCTCCTTAAAATATAGGCACTTTCTGTATTATCATAAACACTAGGAACTAATGTTTTTGTAAAAATTAGGTACGTACTACGATGATATTTTTAAAAGCTACTGTAATAACTGATATAAGCGGGAGAAGATTAAAACTTCTCCTTGCCTGCACTCCACGGTGCCTTCTGCTCTCGGTAGTCAAAGGGACACCTTAAAATCCTCCGAGTAGTCCACTATGAGGCTGCTTCCGCCTTGGCCGGACTTTGCTGTAGCTCAGCGTCTTCCTTACGGAATAAAGGCGCTACCATCTCCTTGCGCAGGGTGCACCACCAAAGTTGCGGATCAAGCAATCAAGCTCCTCAAAGAATCTACTGAAAATCTACTGGATTAAGACATTTGAAAATCGAAATAAGTTCCAATGTTTTATTTTTAAAATTATGTACAGACCTACCATGTTGAGTTAAGTGTCCAATCATGTTCCCCTCTTCTGTGTTCTATTCCGAACATCACTTTTCTCATTGTATTAAAACGATTTTTATTTAATTTTTCATAAATTTTATTATTTATGATCAAAAATGTATTTTTAATACAATAGTAGACATATAGGTACCACCTATTCAACCGGTAAACATTATGAAAACTAGGTAGGCATCTCATCTATCGTCGAACTTCCCAAATACCCTTACGTACTTACCACAAGGCACTTACAGGAAATGCGTAGCTAGCTATTTTAACCTTGAAAAGAACACGATTATTATGTAAATTTCGTTACTTGGTAATTTGGCAGGTCCACAGTTCAGTTATTTTCTTTCTGGCTAGACCAGTGGCTAGTGAGTACGTATTTTTTTAATAGGCTGCGATCTGTGGTGTCCCCGTTATCTCCAACGGAGTCTGATAGGTACAAAGCGAATTGGAGATGTTATCAGAACATCAGATGCTATAATAAGACGAGTAATTACTTTTTGATAACATTTATACTGAGTCTTAATGAGTTATTGTTGAAATTCATTATGATTGACTAGTAAAAAAACTAGGGAAAAAAATTTAAGTTAGCGGATAGGATTGTCTCTTCTCAATATCTGGAGTGATTAAACGTGGATCTAATATCATCAAACAATTTGTCAGAGCGGAATCCGGACACCGAGGTGAGAATCTCGGATACGACCGGAACTAACGCAAAGGTGATGATGAATTTGTCAAATTTTATGTATGTAAGTAACCTACCTACTGCTTGAATTTGTTTGATACTAGACTAGGTTCTAATCCTCTTATAAATCTTGAAAAATACTAATAATAATATAAATACGTAAGTGACTGTCCGTCTTTCACGCCTAAACAGATTTTGATGAAATTTGATTCAGAGATGAAACTTGACTTGACCTTAAAATAGGAAGGATCATGTTAGGTCGTGATAATCGAGTAGGTAACTACTTAATATTGTGATCGACAAGTACCTACTTGACAAAATTCGAAGAATATGACAAACAATGGCCACATTATCCCTCCTAGTCCTAGGGAACGTTGCCAATTTCATTTTATGCTCTTCAGGTTCAAAATAATTCCTCACTAAAAAGTTCAGCAAACAGTTTTTGTTAGTTTAAGCCACCTGTGAGCAAGCGTTACACTTATTTTTTTTCTTTCACACATGTTAAAGAATTCGAATCCACGAGACGTTTTGAAACAAAATGGAACCGCTCGCGCTGTGGGCGGAATTAAATCAACCCAACATTAAATAGAAACACCGCGATTACAAAATAGAGCCTGGATAATCAAAGGTTAGAAACAAACTTTCAAACCAAGAAAGCTTTTAATTATACAAATGACAAGGTAGAGTTAGAGAATAGATACATAATTTTATATACTATGCCGCCAAAAGTTATATCGTTCAGGAATATTTTACTTTCAAGTAATTCCAAGTTTAAATCGAATGTGAATGTCTGTAGATACTATATTTTAAATTACTGAACATGTCAGCGTTCTAAAGACGAATTCTCATATTATTTGAAAATTACGGTGAACTAACTTCGGTAATAAGTGTAATTGAATTAAAACTTTGGATTTGATCTTAGGAGTTTATATTTCGAACGCGTATGATAATGCTAAAATTTGGAATTCACACATGACATGTGATTACCTTTGAGAGTTGGGACAAAGTTATACTTGCCTACTATAAAACGAGCGTAAATAAAACATTACCATTGTTTTCTAAGGATTCTTTTTATTACAGTCTACAATAATTATGTCGAATAACGTACAGATAGTGCGTGATCTAATTGAATTCATTCAATCAAGAAAGGAAAGCCTAAATTAATCAATAATATGTTAGAAGATTACTCATAAATGACCAATAGGTTGAAGCTGAATTGCATAAACGAAACATTGAAACGAACTAAACTATTGACTAAACTGCGTTAGTTTTCTCTGAGTTTTTATGCATTTGAATTTGATTGAATTATAATTTGAAAAAATTAAATTAATAACAATAAAAAGTGAAGTTAATTTATTAGAACTACGACAAAATAAGGTTTGTCAATGGAACTGGGTATCAATACCAACTACCACAAACATCCACGAGCACACAAATAAGCAAATATCTTTTATTTATTATATAATAAGTATTAATTTTGTGGTATTAGTATAAAGTATTTTGAGTAATTTAATCCGCTTGTGTTTTAAGTTTACAAGAGAGAGTTCGTTTACCAAAGAACAAAACATAGTTTTAAATTAATACGATGTTGAATGTGAATGTTATTTGTAACATTAGGACCCCGCACTGTTATTATTGCATGCTTCCGTAGTCCACACAGTCTATGCACTACTGGGTTTAGGGTGTAAATAAAATCAAAATATTATTAAGTATGCGAATGAGGTTACGAGAACTGGAATACAGTTGTCAAAGTAAGGGAAAGGACTAGGTACAGTTGTACAATATCAAGATAAATTAAAATATAGTCGAATATAATCGAAATATTGCACAAAGACATAACTTACATAAGCTTACATTACATAATACTATACTGGACAGCTGTTCAAAACAAAAATTGTGTCACGGATCCAGGGTGAGGCGGAAATAAATTTTGAATTTGGAACGGGATTCATAAACTGAATTAATAGGTTATATAATTTTGAAACCATCTGTACAATAAACTTTGGCGCCTTTTTGCAATGTCTTATTTTTTTTTCCTTTTTGGCATGTAATTGATATATGCCAATGTCAAGTAAATGTCTTTAGAATTATTAATGGCGAGACGCCAAAGTCAACTTTTTCAAGTTACGGCATTGATTTTTGTATATCAATGAGTTACGGTCCTCAGTAAAGTTGTGGGGACTTTACTAGAAGCTCCCTAGGGAGGTTTGGAACCAACACGAAAAGTTACAATTCACTATAATTTGCCACTTTCCACACTTGGTGTGCGTTGTTAAAGATATTATATCTAAAAATCCACCATTTTTATACATAAAATCTCGAATTCACACCAATTTTGGAAAATAAAAAAATACCGCGATGCGCCATTCTTCATGTTGGCGCCAAAACTCCAATGTCTTATTATTTATATGACAGAGAGCTAAGTACAAAAAAATCACATTGCTTTTTTTTATTCTGTTCATCCAGTCTGGTACCTAGTACAAATCATCGTGATTTAAAAGTACTTACTTTTCTGTCCATAGTTCTTTTAAAAACTCAACACAATTTTATTGTTATCTTCCTTTTACTAATATTTATTCCACCGGTTCCGACCTTGGCCTATTACATCTTTCATCTATTGGCGCACTTTTTAAACATTGTTGACTAACAGTAGCATACGTGTTCTTTCGTCAGTGAAGGGTCGAAATGTTCAAATATTTACGTAATACACAAGGTTTAGTAGTCAAAAGTAAAAAAAACACTGATTTATTATTCAGTGAAAGGATAATAAAAATATTTTTTTAGAAAATGTAGGTATTTGAAAATACGGCTATGCGATATTGTGATACGTTAAAGTATTTTGTTGGGGATCATTAATACTTTATACTTTAAACTTATGATCGCGAAAAACTACTAATGTACCACCAACAATGCGCAACTGTTTGTTGCTGTCATACAAATGACAACAAATAGGTAAATCAATAAATAAATAAATATTCTACACAACGCTATCTAGACCCATGGTAAGCATAGCTTAACTAGCTTGTTTGTGTGTTTGTGTTATGGGATCCAGAATGCGGATAAACATACGTAGGTACTTTTTTTGTGTAAAAACATATATATTATACATAGAAACACCCAAACCAATGCAAATATGAATGAGAAATGAGCGGGAATCGAACCCGCGCCCCCTGCATAGCAGTCGAATGCTCTACCGCTACGCCACGGAGGCACTATGCATATAATATTTAGATTCAAAATTCATTACATAACTGTTGTTGTATTAACTATTTCTGATAAGAGTGATATAAAAAAATATTTAGTTTTATATTTATTTAACACCAAGCTATTAAGTTTCATTAAATTATTCATAGGAAGGATGCGGGCGCGGTAACTTTTTTTCTGTTATTCAATACTTTTGAGAAACGCTTGTGTCTTCGTCCCCTCCGTCGTGGTTGGAAAAAAATCTGTGGTTAAGCTACTTCATCCCTTAGTGCTGGGACGACCGATCTGATCACGTTAACTGAATGACGTATTATATTATTAATAGATACGACGTCATTTAGGAACATGGCGGCTTTCAAAAATGGCGCAAACACTAAGTGTAAAATCATATAGCTATTTTCCTTTGTGTGGGAAAGATCGCGGGTTCGAATCCCGCCTGATTCAATATTTTCTATATCTTAATCGATTTGAATAGTTAACATACTAAATAGACTAAATGCTTTAAAATTGCATTCAATACAGACATATAGCTACTTACTAATAAATCGTCAATATTTTACATTTATATGCACTATTATATTACCTACATCATTTAAGTAATGATCAATACTAATATTATTTTATTACAAATTTATTACCTATTAAAGACGTGTTTTTTTTCCGTAGCTCATTGTCTCGTCTCTGATTGGTGCATGAAATGATCACGTACGTCATCTTTTTTTTGTCGCCATTTTACTGTGAATAACGATCTACAGTTTATAAAACATTATTGCGTTAACACTTGATTTTTTTGTCAGGCAAGAATAATAAGTACAGACGTCAAAATAGATAAACACTTATGTATCTTTAAAGAAGTACAACTTTTATATGAAAAAGTGTATACCTATCTTCTTTGTCGTGTGTGTGCTCAATGATTTCTATATCATACTACTAGACAAGCTGTTTAGAACAAAAAACGTGTCTTAGAATTGAAATGAGAATGTATTTGCAAAGGATCGCAGAAACTAGATAACAGACTACTGACCTTACTGTACCTTTTGTCTTTAAAGACATCGTTGATAATAATTCAGTACATTAGCACTGGAAAAATCATAGCCACTTACACCAAATCTAGAACAAATAATAACAGGTACACATACTACATATTTAAGTGTAGGTAGTGAAAGTGTTCAATAACAGTCCCAGACTAGTATCTAGTATACTTCCGAGTATATGTAGTATTTTAGTGTAACCGTCGGTCACGTATCGGTAAAGACCATGATATTTTCTATACTTAGCGTTGAGATTTATATCTGAACCGTGGTTAGCTTGTGTGAAATCACAAATCACGAATATTTGCAGATCACAATTTTGTTTGAAGTGATGGATTATTACTTTTGTTTTGTTCGCAATACGTGTTTATTTTGATATTTGATTGTGTGAAACGATTGTTTATTTTTTGATAGGTACTAGTAAAGTGCTGCATTAATCTCGTACCTAGTATGTGATTGATAATTCCATGAGTACAATAATATTTATGTAATAAAAAAACAAAACAATAAATAAAAGTGGTCGTTTTTCTTTTTCAAATATTCTGTCAGTTCCTGGGTAAGTTGAGAATGAGTACAAATCATATCTTAAAACCTGACTGTGGCGGAGGAATTATAAGTGTTCTGGAGCGGATTCCTTTTTTTTATAATGAACTCAAATTACCCTCGGATACCGGGCCACCAGGGCCGGTGGGGGAGGTTATGTCGGACTTGAACCGACTAAAACGCTCGCCGACTGTGTGAGCCGCATGTTGCCGGAGGTTACGTCTCTTAAGAGACGGCCCTCTTCGGGTGAAGGGACCACGAAGTCCCCATCTCATTCCCGGATATTGGGAGGCACGCACCGCCGCCGCAACCGGCTTCTGGTGGGGTGACAGGCGGCTCCACCCATCACCCCCAGGCCTCACTCACTCATTCTGCGGGGTGAGTGGATTCCTCGTAAACATGGACGTCGTCCTTCCCCATCAATTTTATAACACAATTATTGTTATTACTTTTTATTTGTAATTTATTTCAACAGCTTACTGTTCCTGTAGCCATTGTTTCATAAGTCTTGAATGACCGTGCATTGACTATTTCCATAGACCATATTTTTTTATTTTATTTCTTTATGTGTTGTATTGTTTAGTTACTATAGTTTTGCAACGAGAGCCCACCTGTCTAGCTAGGTGTATATATAGGTATAATATAGTTAAAACCGCGTGGTTCCCGGCAGAGTAGAATTTGAGTCACCCTATCTTTTCCCAAGCGGTGTCATACAAGGCGACTAAGGGATAGGGCTGTTTAACATCAGACAGATATATACAGCTCAGACTCAGGCAGAGATACCTACAGGGTTCGAGTCAACAATAGTGCCCGGAAGACTGCAATAAGCTCACTCCCTATTACGTTGGGCCGAAAACAATGATTGGTGAATTTATATTTTTGGTTTTTGTTTATATTTTTGTATGTAGTATAATTTATAGTCCTGCCTGATTCACCAAGGCAGGGTCCAAAGTCTAAACCGTTTGCGTCATGATCTTGAAAATTTGCCAGTTGATTCCCTATGTCGCTGGTGTATGGGGATTGGGATCCCACTATTATTTTCGGTTGCCAAGCCAATCTCACTTGCAAACCCGTATACCTGCTGATTAACGGCCTTGATACTAGTGCAGGCTTTTCTCTCGGAGTTGGGTGTCAGGGATCAGTCGCTTAAATCAAAGTGCAAGCTCAGACTCAGACAAGACGGCACAGAAACTTTGTGCTTACAGGGTCGGCAGCGCGAGTGTGGCTTCTCTGGTGTTACACACGTCTATAGGCCACGGTAACTACTATCCATCAGGTGGGCCGTGCGGTTGTCTGCCACCTAAGTGGTATAAAAAAAAGTTTAGTTGGATGCAATAGTAATTTGTGTTATCTTTATTATTAAATTAAGCATGTATGTTAGAAATTATGATAAACTAAATTTGGATATCATAATATTTACTTAGCTAACGTAATTCTACAGCTGCTGAGAACAAAGAATTGTTCCATAAAATGTTATACGTCATCGCATTCCATAAGGCGTTTAATGAAACATAACACTATTTCTAATACAACAATTGTGGAATTAATTGAACTTTGAATTGATCTGAGACGATTGTTCGATTATAATTTGTTATAGTTCTGACCGTTTGTATACTTCAAAAGAACCTAATGAACTCGATAAGTACACATACAAAGTAATCCAGGGACCATATCGAAGTAAATCGGAAACGCAATAATAGTGATCCTGACGTAGGTTCTAAAACTTCACAAAAACGTAAGATTTGTTTTCACAATTAAGGCCTGGAATTCATTATCGGCTCACGTGTTTCCTTCTTCCTCCAGTTACGGGTCATTTAAGCGGGGCGTGCCGTCAAGCTGAGTGTCACCATTGTCACATAGTATGTGTAAGTAATGAAGACCCTCTTTTCTGAGACTTTACCTTCAGCTTACCATCACGCAAGGCGAAGACTAATTGACGTGTTCTAGATTTAAAAAAAAAACAAGTGAATACCAAAGAGCTTACATTTTTCTTACCAGATACCATATCATCATGAAAAACTTAGTTGTTGACTGGCACCATGCCTTTTTCTTCATGCCTTTATCCCCGGAGGGTTAGGCAGAGGTGAAAAAACACCCACACTTCACCAATTATTAAATTCCGCCCATGTGATGGGGTAAACCTATTACCGTCTTCCGGGCACTATTGTTGAATCAAGTCATGCATCTGAGGCCAAATCTGGGCTGTATATATCTGTCTGATGTTAAACAGTACTATTCCTTAATCGCCTTGTACGACACCGCATGGGAAGAGCCCAAATTCTACTCTACTGGAACCACGCGGCACCTAAAATATATGAATTCAATATAATGAAAAAAAAATGCCGTAAAGGACAGTTAAGACTGTGTTACCCACATATAAATATATCTGTGGTGTTCCGAACTGTATTTTTTCTTTTTTTTCCTCGCAGATGTACGAATAAAAAAACTGTTTTGTGTATATGTGGGGAGGGATACTGGGAATATGTTTAATCATGAATTGAGTATTTGACGGACTTTTTTTTTTTACGTGCGTAAAATTCCCACGGATACCTCCCCACCGGATCTTCTCTCGGACTCGAACCGACTAAAACGCACGCCGCCTGTTGGTCGTTTTGGTTGCCGAAGGTGAGGTTGAGTATTTGACGGACTAGTCAAATTAGTGACTTTTTACTAAACTTCAGAATGGAAAGGTGTAAGGAAACTGTTATGAAATAATTTATTGTGACGTCATAATATTTAATAGTCAAATGATTTACTATTATAGGTTGGGTGGATGATTAAAAATAAATAGAAAATATAAAATAATAACCGACGCAACAATTACTTAGCTTAGTTTAATAATTTATTTTTATTTCATGAAAATACCCAAATGCACTATTGTATGAGTTGTATTGTATGTAAGTCTTTGTCACTCTTTGTATTATTGCAAGATAGGCCGAGCAGTTTGCCTGCTGCTCGCCCTTTTGTTCAGATAATACAGACAAACCCACAAAACTCAGTGCTTTTATGCATAATTCCGCAGAAATGCAGTAGTTACCTACCCAGTAACTATTATCTCATAGGTGGTAGCAGTTAATTCTTAAATGTGAATCATTTAGCTCCACAAGGAAGTGATGCCAATGCGTGTTTAGCAATTCATTCATTGTGTCTAATTACTAGACTCATAAAGATGACGTAGGTACTACGAGTATACCAGTGTTCGCCAAAGGCTTTTTGTAAATAATAATGTTTATAAATACAAAACAATACAATACAATACCGCAAAATATTATAAAGCGCATCACGAGCTGTTCGATAAGAGACCTTGAAACTATATGACATTAAGATGATTTTAGAATGATTCATGTGAAATATAAAATCTAATAGATGTATTGAGGGAAGTTCGTGTAACTTCGGTTTTTGTCGGTTATTTCCGACTCAGTGTTAACCTACTTACAGTTAACTTTAGATAAAATAATAATTATATTATACAATTAGCGAAGTAACTTACGATAAGTGCTGTATTTTTTGTCTATTTAAAAATATTTTAGTAAATATAAAAATATGGCTGACGTTTCGCGACCACTCGCATCTCTTTGATTAATATAATTTTTCCTTATTCTAATTTAAGCCTTGTTAAACTGCTTAAATATCGAAGTTTAGGCAAATCAGCAGTTAGACTGGTAAAGCGGACCCCATACTCCGAGGTTAAAGCTTCAGTTGCGACTGGGAAGAAAAAACTGCTTGTGTTAGGAATCACGTACCTACGTCCTCTAGATCGAAAGACCATCCTTTACTACTAAACCACCATTTAGCCACATGACCAAAGAACTACGTTCAAAAATATAACCAAAAAACAGTGTCATCACTCCAACAATCGAGCCGTGTTAAAAAAAAAAAGAAACCAATTTATATAATTCCGTCTCATAACAATCTTCTTTATCGTATGTTTAGAAAGTTCTCCGTGAAATAATGCATGAAATGATGTTTATTGATTCAGCACATGCCGTGAGCCGTGCGCAGGAGTTTCATTTCATACACGTGTCGCTATTCGCCAAGAGCAAGACACTTGTCTATTTACATGTGTAGTGTAATCACGTAGAACTCGATAGCTTCAAATTACAATATGCGTCACGATAGTTGTTAAACACGATGATTGCGATTTTTATACGTTTTCTGCTGAAATTTTAAGTTTTTTTTTTTACTATTTGCCGTTTTGTTTTCCGGTGGCGTAAAATAGGGCCACTCCATTTGTTCCTGCGGGTATCGTAGAAGGCGACTCAGGAATAGGACCGTTCTCCATCTGATAGTAAACACATGACGGCAATAGGCCCACTCCCCATTACATGGGAGCGAAAATCAAAGTTGGTGAAATGTGGGTGTTAATCTTAGATGAATTATTCATCTAAGGTGTTAATACACCTCTGAGAGCATCTAGAGTGTGAGTAGATGAATGTATATATGTATGTAAATGTAATTTTATGTATTTACTAAGATAGAAAATTCGTGAAGAACATTACAGGAGTCACTCTTGCGTTGACTTGCAGAGAGAAAGAGAGAGACAGAAAGAGAAGTACGGCCTCCGGCTCTCTCATAAACTCTAGAACTTGCAATTTGATGTTAAGTAAATATATAACACGAATACAGGCATTTGGTAGTTATCATTTGTTGGTTGGCACTTGCAGAAAGGTAAGAGAGAAAAGAGAATGATATATAGGGAACGCTACTGTCACTCACACAACGCAATACTAAGTAGGATACACAAAAGTTTCATAAAATCGGTAAAGCCGTGCCGGAGGAGTTTGGTAATATACATAGAAAAGTTAAAAATAAAATTGTGTAGATAGTTATCGTGTGTTACGAAAATAAACAGTGTAACTTCAAAAAACTACAGAAATAATAATATTAATTGTCAGCGAAATAATATTTTTTTAATTATAATTACTATAATTACGATAACGTCATTAGGAGCCATTACTGTTGCGTAACGATAGAATAAATAACATAGGCGATTAAAATAATAATTATGTCTTACGTCCATCATCATAAGAACGCAATGACTTCCACGTGCGATGACCGGCAAAGTTCTTGACAATACTTGTACGTACTCTAGCTGCGAAGAACAACGGGCTTTTCAATCAATCAATCAGATTATATCAAATTAAACCAATCACAAAATTATGTCACAGGAGGTTGAAACAAAAAAGCATTTAGAATTTCAAATTTGGAACGGGCGTGAATGCCGCGTGCCATCTGATTTCTGAACACCGCGCTGAGAGGAAAACCTGCGCTGGAGCTTTGTCTACCAATTAGAAGGATATTATATCCGGCTTGCAGACGAGTTCGGGTTGGGCCACAATTTGTGATTTCTCTGAGATCCTCTCAGAGAAATCACACATATAACACAAATAAATAAATAACAATTAGAAGGATGGTTGGTCCTCTAAATATTTAAGAATTATAAATACAATATTTTTTTCAAATAGGGATTCAAGAGTTCTTTTTCGTTACGGGATTAGACGGGATCAGTATTACACACAGACGGAGCCACAAGGCAAATAGCTGACAATAGTATGAATAAACAACAAAATTACTATATTTACAGCAACCTTACAATAGCGCGTAAATGCACCAAGCACAAACATTCCATTGTTTTCTTATCCGTGTGATATTCAACACCGGGTGTAGACCGCACAGTGCGGCGGCGGCCCGTGCATTGTAATATGTTATGAAATGACCCACTTACAATGTTTTAATTAGCTTTAATTATCTTTTTTTAGTATGAAGGTCACAATGTCTGACTCCGTGTTACCTACTTGAGAATTGTAAATTTTGAATGTGATATGGTAATACAAATTAACATTAGAATAATTATTTTTTTACTACAATTTTGGTGTAAAAGACCTCTATGTAGTTACTACACTAGTTGTTTAGAAAAAAAAAATTGTGTCACGGTTCCTGAGTGAGGTGGGAATGAATTTCAAATTTGGAACGGGACATAGAAATCAGACGAATGAGTTATTGAATTTTGACACCTATCTGTAAATGTAGGTACATAGGGCTCCTTTTTATAAAGTCATCTGTTATAAAGTCATCATCTTGGTACCACGGGCATCAAATAGTAATAAGTGAGATTTATGTTCCCTAACAGTTTTATCCTAAGCTAAGTTGTATAGCGACCTTCCACCTTAATTACAAGTTTGCCATAATGGCGATATATCCGAAGGCTTTATGCCCACAAAGTAAATACAATAAACCTTAATTACAAAGACGAAACGCCCGCCTACAACCTAAATTACCCTCTCGATTTTCTCAGATTAATCTTACTGTCACTCAAAACGGTTTCTTGTCTAATTGTAATGCTATTTTTAAACTAGCACAAGCTCTGGGTTTTAATTTTAATTTGTGGAACCATGCGAAACCCTACGTTCATACTTAAAGGCGGGCACAGCAAGCATGGATGGAAGTGTTGGCTTGGAACTGACTTCTAACAGAAGCAACTCTGTAAATTTCAGTCACTATTTTTCAGTATCTCTTTTTTATTTCTTGAAATTGGTTTACCTATTTAATATTATCTAGTTCGATGATAGTCACATTATTAGACGAATCAAAACTCATAGCACGGTATTACAAGTTTTGTATGTCTAAAGGAAAGTTAATCCAAGTTTGTAGGCTCGCAATTTTTGTCCGCGCCATCTTGGAATGCGAAAGATTTTACTCTATATTGGATAAACTATTCGTCGTACAGAAAATTTTGTGAGAACCCGTGGTAAAAACAGTTTTATTGCATTCTATATATATGTGTATATAATAGTGAGTACATATGCTGGTACATTACTTGCCCGCATTGTATCGTCGCGGCATTAACGTTTTTACGAGCAAACATTGCTGAAGGTTACTGTACCGTTAACTAACAGAATATGCTTTTTTGCGTTATTTTTTATAGGTTACTATTAAGTTAGTTAGCTATGAGAAAGCGGTTATAATAGCCTATAATCTCCTCTTCTTCTTCATCTGAACTCTATTCGCATAAACCACTGCACTTTGGAGCTCGGGGCCCGCTCTCTCTCCTATCCAAGGCAAGATGGGGATACCTTGGTCTCATACCCGAGAAGGCATTCTCGAAAGTCAACCGGAATGCGACAGATATTGAACCTGCGACAACTTTTAGTTTTAGTCGGTTTGAGTCTGACATGAGCACTCCCGCTGACTCCAGAGGGCATCTGTGGAAACTTCCGCACTTGTGGGTATGCTCTCGTGTTCCTTCTTTTATTGAAAGATAGAAAGAATAATTTATTTTTGCATAACTGCAGCTCAGAAATATTCTTACGACAAATGGTTTTAGAGATATATTATTTTTAAATAACCATTTATCGCGCCGTCCGAAAACGCTACATAAAAAATCGTACTTGCGAGTGACGTCACACGCCAGTGGCGAGTAGTGTCTACGTTGCGTTTACACGTATATATAGTTCGTAATAAAAGTAATTCGTAAATCTAAAAAGTTATGATTTGGGACTGAATTTGATTGTTTATATTTTGACTTACTTTGGGAATTAAAAATAATGAAGTCATAGTTGTAGTTAAGTTAGGCAATATCTTATTTTGCAAGACATGTTTTTTATAACAAACTAACATAATAAGCAGTATTGGGAAGAACCGGACGACCTCGTATTAAGAAATATGTATAACAAATACCTACTTGAAATCCTACCAACCTGTTCATCCAATAATCTATGATGATTTCCGAAGGGCCTATAATACGCCACAAATCCATTTTGGTATCATCGAATCCTCGCAATCCCGTCCCGTCACGTGTAATTTGGAGGATGTTATATGTTAGCATTTTTATTAAAGATCCTATTTTCATGATCAATAGGGCGCAACAAATTGAAAATATTATACCGACATTTTTAGATTGCGTTTTATGCCTCAATATGGATAAATATGACTGAATAAATAAAAGAATAAAGCCGCGTGGTTCCCGGCAGAGTAAAATTTGGACCACCCCATCTCTTCCCATGCGGTGTCTTACAAGGTGACTTAGGAATAGGGTTGTTTAACATCAGTGAGTTATATACAGCCCAGACTCAGCCTCAGATGCACGGCAATAGGCTCACCCCCTATTACGTGGCACCGAATTCAACGATTAGTGAAATGTGGGTTTATTGGACATTATGGACATTATTGACTCAAGCCATGCATATGAGGCTGAGTCTGGGCTGTATATATCTGATTTGTCGTTTTCCCGAGTGAACTCTCCAGTGAGCTCTAGCTACCCTACTCACCGTCGGGAACACAACACGAGGTTATTATAGCGGCGGCATTCTGTATTTCTTACGTGCAATAAATCCCCACGGATTCCCACCGCCGGAGCTGGTGGGAGAGGTAATGTCGGACTCGAATCGACTAAAAACGCACGGCGCCTGAACGTCGTTGTCGGTTGCCAAAGGTGAGGTTGACAGGCATATCCCTCGCACCCTGTCCGACCCAGGGCCATCTCTTTCGATCTGGCCCTCCTCGGTTATGGGAACCACCGAGTTGGGGGCCGCTGCGGCCTGCTTCTGCTAGGGTGACAGGTGGCTCCACCCGTCACCTTCAGGCCTGCGCTCATGGGGGATGGAGGTCATTCATCGACCTCCGACGGTTGAGTTGCCTCGGTACGCGGGCAACTTGGCTTGCGATCCTTCGTCACTCACGCCCCGCTTCCTCCTTCACGAGCATTACCTGCTCGCAGAAGGAGGCGCCAGCCTCCCACCAATTACCAGGGTGTAAGATTACCCAATAAGATATTTCCCTCTCATTCTGGTAGACCTTTACGATTAAATGGTTAAAAACTCTATCAACACTCTTTGCAGTTGTAGACGTAGGTACACATAATATCCCCTTGTGCGAACGAAACTCAATATGTTCATGACACCATGGCAGATAGCACAATACTATGTGACATACCATCACGGAAGCTTCGGAGTAACTACGTGCTTCATTCTCGATCCGTTATCGCTTTGTAAACATTACTACGGTTATGTCTGCTCCTATTAATTGCTTTGCTTTGAATAAATGTTCTCACCTTTTTTGTAAGAGATAAGCATACAACCCACCTTGCGGTGAACTGTAACATGCAATTATAATAAAAGGTGAACAGCCTCATAGGGAATCTAGTACTTTTATAACAATGATCATTAAAAAAAGATTATGCTGGGCTAATGTAAAGTGATTGGTATAAGACTATCAATGAAATTACTCTTAAGTTTTTGACGACAATGCATAGGTTCCATTTATTGTAATACCCATTAAGTCGGCAACTTTCTTAAGCTATTTAGTTATGTTATGGCGACCGGGTACTTTTCAAGGGTTCTGCGGATGTTTCCGGATAGTTGGAGAATGCCCTACCTCATATTGCAGTGTTGGACAAATTTGAATTGCAATTAACCCGACTGCTTTCTAAAAGATCGAAACAAAGGTGACAGCAGGTAGTACCCATTAATTTTTCTTACGGTTTATGATTGGTAATAGGGTACAGCCTGCTGTCAAAGTTGTTTCGAACTTTTAGACAGCAGGCGGGCTTTTCTTTCGATTTTTTATACAGCAAGTCGGGAGTTTTATATCCGAATATTTTTAAATTGCAATTAAAATTTGCCCAACTTTGCCATATTGTATTACATACTTACTTAACTTCTACGATTATTATTTTGGATCTCGAAATCTTAATTAACACAGTAAGTGAAGTCTCAATAGCAATAAAAGTGTCAAGGTGCTTTTCTATATATCTTTAAAACTAAAATAATATGTATTAGTAAAACCGCGGTAGCCTAGTGGTATGGGTAATGGACTGCTGAGACGAGGTCTCGGGTTCGATCCCAGCTTTTACCATGGCACACACCAATGACTTGTCGATGCTTTTCGAAGTTGTGTGTATTTATCGCAGGTTTATAAGTGCCCGGTTAATGGCAATAGGCTCGCCACTTATTACATTGGGACCTAAACGTAAACTGGCGAAATGTGGGTGCTAGCACCTCTGCCTACACCTTCGGGGATATAGGCGTGTGTTTATGTATGTATGTATGTATGTAGTAAACAACATTACTAATATTCCCTGTAAAACTTCCAGCTAAACTAAATTGCTGTTTTAGGAATAACCCGTTACAAACACAAGTCGGTGTCAAAATTAGTTATTGGTAGTAATCATATCGATAGTGTGATAGCCCAGGACTTCAACCCGGGACCTCACGATCGTAAAGCTGACTCCTTTACTACTACCGATGCGTCTATATCGAAATAGTTCCAAACAGCGTTATATTCCCAATGATATAGATACGAGCCCTCTTCCCTCGTATGATTCATAGACCCATTCATAATATTACTCACTCATACGTACCCTATCTCAAATAATTCCCAATTACCCGCTGTCTACACATTTCGCCAAGGACTTTCCGGGAACTGGCATGCGTCATTGGGATCTATTTTTAATAACTCATTCCTGTTAGGAGGTTCTGAGTCACTCTCGTTTTAAAACGAATGTTCTCGATACTATTTCAAGGGCAGCTGGGATCCTGTCGATTGGCTCAGATTGCTCAGAGTATTTAAACTATCATGGTCACTCAAATCAGTATTAAAGGATATTTACCGTGTTGTGTTGTACTGAGTTTCCGATATTTCGGTGCTGTTGCAGCCTTTTGGGCACAGTACCAGTAGAGATCGATGAGGAGGAATTTTTCGATGCCTAACGTTGCAGTCTCCCTCTTTTTTTTTATTTCATTTTTGTATATATTGTGTAGTTAGCATAGTTTTGTATACATTTTATAAGTAATTGCATATATTTTTTCTGTATATTATAATAGTTTAATGTTAAATTAATTTATTTATTTTGGGAAGTTACATGGTAAATATCCCGTTTACTTTAATACTAATGTTCAGAGTATGTATTGTGGGAAAGATATTTTTGGTATTCAAAATGGCGAATCTACCACCCAATATGGTAGGTCGAAATTGCTCAAGATTGCATAGAGCTTTTTGGGGGACAGTTTAAATCACACTCTTTTTGGTTAGTGCACGTCAATATAATTTCACCTCGCTTTATGATAGACTAAAATGGAAGTATTAGGAATAGTAATGAGATTATGATTAATATGCCAATAAATAAATTTAAAATAGAAGTGAAAAAAACTTTAATGAGTAAAGGTTACTATAAAGTGGATGAGTACCTTAATGACCTTAATGCGTGGTCAACATAAGTCTTTTGCTTGCTCGCACAAAATAAATTGTAAACCAAAACAAATTTAAAAAAAAAAACTAGTTCTAATGTAGTTCGCTGAGTTTCTTGCTGGTATCTTCTCAGTAGAAGTAATCTACCGAACCAGCGAAAGAATCATTTTCCAATGGTTTATTTTTACACTATTTAATATTTTTATATTATTTCTTGACATACATAATTGTAAAATTTTGACGTTCATATGTGCTCTTTATGTGCCTAAACTGAATAAATGAAATTGATTCTTTGATAGGTAAAAATATTGCTATCGAAGGTTCATCTTGAGTGGATTAGCCGGGACGTGAGTATGGGTGTTAATATACCCCTTCGCTGATTTGCAAACGTGAATATATTATTATATCAAAACTTATTTTAATTAGATATTGGATTGGTTATGTCATTCGTTAATGAAAGTAAGCAATTAAAGAAGGAAAAACATTGAATCAGTTCAGGCCGGACCGTCGACGTAAGACGGATAGTAAGAATTGGATGATTTCAGGCGAGGTTCGGTCGCTTAGCGGTCAGAGCAAGTCTTTCTTCCTCTTACAGTCACCCTGTAAGGGAAAGATTGCGGGCCGCCGCCCGCCCGCCTGAACTGATTCACATTTTTTTCCTATCTTAATTGATTTGACCGCGATAGCTTAGTGGTATGGGTAATGGACTGCTGAGACGAGGTCTCGAGTTCAATCCCAGGTTTACCATGGCACACACCAATGACTTTTCGATGCTTTTCGAAGTTATGTGTGTATTTATCGCAGGTTTATAAGTGCCCGGTTAATGGCAATAGACTCGCCACCTATTACATTGGGACCTAAACATAAAACTGGTGAAATGTGGGTGCTAGCACCTCTGCCTACCCCTTCGGGGATATAGACGTGAGCTTATGTTATGTTATGTTTTATTGATTTGAATAGTTAGTATACTAAATGCTTTAAAATTTCATTCAATGAAAGTAATCGACAGAAACAACTCGTTCCTGTCTCATTTTTTTCACGCTAATCTATCACTCGAGTTCCCGGAGGCTGAGAATGACCTTGAGCTTGTGAAGGACGCCTGTAATTAACTGTCCTTCAGGCTGTCACACATGTTCGTACGTTAAATACTTTTAGTATCAGACTGTACTTACATATTTAATTACATGTATGTGAAACCATTAGGGGGCTATTTAGTATTCTTCGATTCGTATGGAAGAATGGAATCAAACAACAATAACATGCATACATATAATTTAGCCTTTATCCCCGGAGAGTTAGGCAGAGGTGAATTAACACCCACATTTCACCAATCATTAATTTCGGTCCCACGTAATATAGGGTGAGCCTATTGCCGTCTTCCAATCACTATTCTTGACTCAAGCCATTCATTTGAGGTTGAGTCTGGGTTTTATATACCTGCCTGATGTTAAACAGCCCTATCCTTTAGTCGCCTTGTACGACACCTAATGGGAAGAAATGGGATGGTCCAAATTCTACTCTGCCTGGAACCACGCGGCTGACGGCAATAAGTGCGATTATTTTCTTTAAAATATAGTAGGGGTGGCTATATCGAACTCAAACCGACTAAAATCGCATGCCGTCTCCGATCTTCAGATTCCGGGATGTAAGAATATTCCTCGTACCCCGGGTGACCTTATGTGTACTTGTACCTACCTGGCACTTAATATTTTCTAACCGCGTCCTTGTTTCGTTACCTTCATAACATAATTTAATCGTCAGCGAAACACAAGGGTTGTTACCCTACTTTATTCAGTGTTCTCAAAGCAAGTGCTATCACCATAATATCGGCGAGTGGGCTCCACACGAGACTCTCAACGTTTTATCAGCACACGGTATAAATATGGCACACGACATCGCATACTTTTCAAGGACCGTAAATATAGGGTGACCATGTTTATGCCTTCTATGTGGGACAGTCTTATTTTGCACTATTAACCGGTGTGGTATTTTATTTCACATTATTTTTGAGGCACGAGGTGGAAATTTTAGTATTTAACTATTCAACTTGGGACAATATCATGTCTGTGGTAACCCCATGTGATGTACGGCTTCAAATGGGGTTATCACTATCATGTGAAATGTGTCGCCAGCCTAACCGTTCATGTTAAAAGTAATGGTGGGTAGACACACAAAAAATGTTCTCCGCATACCTCTCGACGCTCACAAGCTAGTTAAGTCGTGACCACGGGTGCTGCAACGCATCCGAAACGTCGGCAGAAATAGTAAGTTCCATGATTTAATAGCGAAAAGTTCCGAATCGTCGTATACTCATGTGAGATTACCAATATTCTGACCAAAAGTACCGAATAAAGTTGTGGTGTTTGTTTGTTTATTTGTTTGCTAAGCTATTGTATGAAATTTTACATACACGATATCAGAGGTAGAGAGTAAAAGGACATAGAGATCTAATATAGATAGCAAAAAGAAAATTCTGATGTTATTACTACCTGCTATTTGTTATAAACAACTAGCTGACCCGGCAAACGTTGTTTTGCCATATAAATAATTTTTAAGTAAATGTCTGAAAATTAAAGAAAAATGTTAAGGGTGTCCACCCTTACCACTAAGGGGTATGAAAAAAGATGTTGGCCGATTCTCAGACCTACTCAATATGCTCACAAAATTTCATGAGAATTGGTCAAGCCGTTTCAGAGGAGTACGGGAACGAGCATTGTGACACGAGAATTTTATATACAAAGATAATGATTTTTCTCTATTCCATTTTTGTATATTGGTAGCGCAATTCTCGCCACGTGAGCTAGTGGACTGTATTTCGCGGGGGTGAAGTTAACTGTTCCATTGACGCTTTACACACAAACAAGACAGGTGATCGGGTTGCCGCGGATGTGATTAGGCATTGAATGCAACCCGAGAAATTAGGAGAGGATGCACTAACCTTTACTACGCCACGTGCTGTTTTGTCATTTGCTGGCTGGGCCGTTGCACCGATCTTCTCTTCAAATCAAATCAAATCAAATCAAATCATTTATTTGCATAATACAGGTATTGGGATGGTACGGTTATATGTGCATAGGTGCGCTGTACTATTACCTCTTAGTACAAGGTGTGCAAATATTTACATGCAATATGACAATTATGGCATTCTTATTGATAAGAGAGAGTAATAATTAGGTAATAATAATGAGAATTAATAAATATAAAATTTAGTCACGTCAATATTAACAATGTCAAATTATTAAGGTTAAAAATGAATAATGTCAAAACAATCAATAATGTCAAAATTAACAATGTCAACTAGATAAATTAAGAAGGATAATCACAATGTCACGTGTACCTACGAATCAATGGAAAGTAAAAAGAAGTAATTAAATACCAAATTGTAATTAAATATTTTGAACTAATAGATTATAATTTATCTTGGAGGAAGCTCTTTACATCATAGTAACACTTATCATTCAGTAGTTTTTTTAGATTCTGTTTAAAAGTAGGTACATTTGACTCTTTGATAGTTTTTGGCAGTTTATTATATATTTTAGGAGCCATGGCGAAGACACTGTCATGCATTAGAGTAGTGTTAGTCTTACATAGGCATAAGCGACTTTTATCTCTTTGCATCCGGCCCGACGCTTCAGACGCCAAAACAAATAAATTGTGATTTAGTTTTACAAATAGAGCCACCTCGAAGATATAGAGGGACGGCAGTGTTAAGATCTTGTGTTTTTTGAAATAGGGCAAGCAGCTGTCAGTTGATTTTAACGAGAACATTGCCCTCACACAGCGTTTCTGTACTTTGAATATTTTATTTTTGTGTACCGAGTTACCCCAAAAAATAACACCAAAGCGAAGAACTGATGCCACCATGCCATGATATGCAGTTAGAAGTGCATCAGTGTGGATTATTTGCGATAACTCATGTAGTGCGTATACAGATTTACTGACTCTCTTACATATGTGCTCTATATGTTGTTTCCAGGTTATCTTGTTGTCTATTATTATACCTAGAAATTTAGTATATTCTACTTGTTTTAGTGATTGGCCATTTGCACATATCTGCAAATTTTCCATAGTTGGAATTCGCTGACTAAAATGCATGAGCATCGTCTTTCCTATGTTGGCTTTTAGATTATTGATATCTAGCCAGTCCAGAACAGACCTTAATGCATTATTTATTTCACTTTCATAGGTATCCTTAGAGTTACATTTAATAGTGATAGTGCTATCGTCGGCAAAGAGAGCTATTGGGTTATCGGTTACATTATTCTTCCTGGCTCAGGAGCTGCTGTCCACATCCCTAAATCACTTGAGGGACACACGAGAGGCACAATCCGATCGGTAAAGGTCTATGAAAGCGGTTAAAATACAACAAATATTATTCATTTCTGAGAGACGCGCGCGCCGTCCGCCATTGCGCTGGCTAGTTCAAAGCGGGACTGAATATGCGTCTATATTTGACAATTGGCGGGCGAAAACTATTGCTATCTTTCACTTAGGGGTAGTGCGGGAGGGAGATGGGTACAGGGAGTGTGTGCCCAGCGTCAACCAATTGAGATTACTACTATTGAGCAAAAAAATACAAATTCTACTATCGGCGCAACCATTCCCCCCGGCTTGAAGGGTTACCTTCAAAACGAAAAATGCGGAACAAATCTAAAGTCTAATCTAAATCTAGGTTTGGGAAATAACAACTAAAATATAAACCTAGATTTGAACTCGTGCCTACTGCTGGCTAGGCAGAGGGCAGAGGCGAACAACCGGGCGCAGATACGATCCGGTTGCGGTTTTAACCCGTACAACACGAGTTATCCCGCGGGAATCGGGAAAACTTCCTCTACCACTGCTAGAGGCCAATGCGAAGGAGGCGCATTCCCAGTCATAAGGACTACCACCGTACCTACAGTAATTGGGTTAGATGGAGTATTCCATTTTTGACGCGACTGCAGCGTGTGCAAACAATCGGTTCTCCAACGATTCCAAAACGATTGGACTAATTTATCTAAAAGAGCGTGACGAGTTAGAAGGTGCATTCTATCGTCATTAACATCTATTGCGGGCAAATATTTTGCGTACTTAAATCACCGGTCAACTCTATATGACCGCGCGTAGATAAAATTCTCAAAAATCGGCCTACATAAACAACACAACGCAACAGTCTCGACCAAGACGAGACGCGATTAGCCAACAACAAAATAAGGGACTCTTCACGCGGGACCGATACAACAAGCGAGTGCTTCTTCTCCTCGGGTGGTTCGGAAACCGTAGTGGGATTGAATTGACTAACTGGCCACTTATCTAACGCGGCATGAATCCAGGACGGTCCACTAAACCATAACGGGTGATCTAAAATTTGCGAAGGAAGCAATCCACGAGAGAGACAATCGGCTGGGTTGTCGGTGCCAGCAACGTGAAAGAGATTTTGTGGCGCTAATTCAGATTGAATTTTGCCACTCTATTAGCGAAGAATGTGTCCCAACGATGGGGCGAAGAGTGGGCCCAACACAAAGCGACTGTTGAGTCCGAAAAAGCTAAAATTCTACTAATATTAATGCGACACGGAAGTGCTAGTCTTAGCACTGCCATCCAAAACTACGCGGAGTTTAGTAGTAAGCTTATCTTCTCTAATAACTCCGTGGTGCGGTATAATGTACGAAGGCTGGGTCTCGTCAGTGTCCGCAGGCGCAGGTGAGATGTAACCTTTATCTAAATATTCGTTAACAACCTCATCACAGGCCCGCTTCAACTTTGGAGACGCCTGCATCTTTCGTTCTAAACAAAGAAAGCGTCTTTCAGCGGATACACGGGTGTCACCGAGCGAAAAAATATCTCCCTTGAAAGGGAGCGCGACAACATAACGACCCTGCTCATCACGAGTAGTCGTGCGACAATAAATCTCCTCAGCCATCTTGTCATCAGGGCTTAGGATTGGTGGGACATTGACCTCTTCAATTTCCCAAAACTTGCGGATGGTAGACTCCAGTGGCGGCTCGACGGTGCAACAGAACGAGGCAGTCGAGTGACTAAAACTATCCATAGAAGCGGGTGCGGAACCAATTATAACAAAACCTAGAACTGTTTCCAGGGCGTGCGGAGCGGGGTACGTCGGTCCCCCTTGAACCTTACGTGATAACTGGAGGTGCGGGAGAATCGAAGCGCCGATCAATATATCGACGACTCCAGGAACAGCGTAAGTCTCATCAGCTAAAGGCAAGTCTTTAAATTTCGTTAATAAAGACGTGTCAACCGGGACGGTAGGCAACTGTTCAGTTATTTTATCTGTAACGAGCGAATCCATGTCAAACCAAATATTATTATTAAAACGAGATCCAAACCTTGTTTTAACGGTGCCATGAACAGCTGACTGTAAACCCCCAAACCCTTTCACCACTGAGTGGGTTGAACGCTTATTAACATTGAAACCAAGACGTTGACAACAATCTTGAGTAATAAAATCACTTTGCGAAGCGCCATCTAATAGCGCTCGAACAATGTGCGGTTTACCTAATGCATCAACAATAACAACGCGAGCGGTCGCGAGACACACAGTAGTGAGTGCAGCACTAGCGGAGAACGAACACAAGGTGACGTCATTCGCAGCGGTCTCCGGGCCGGCCGGAGCGCGCGCGAGCGCGGGCGGCGGCCGTGGCGCAGGCCGCCGTGTGCCACCGCTCGACGAACCAACTGTGCTCACATTGGATGCGGCATTACTATTTTCAAAATGAAGTAAAGTGTGGTGTCTCGCTTGACATTTGCGACAACTATTTCTACTATTACATAAAACAACGCGGTGTTTAGTACCGAGACAATTAAAACAAAAATTATTAGCGCGAACAAATTTATAACGATCATTAGGCGACAATTTTAGGAAACCAGGACACTTGTACAATTGCGAATGATGAGTATTACACAAAGAGCAAACAGGTGATTGTACATGTGCTGGTGCGGTATTAACATAAGTATGAGTTGACCTCAGTGGCCTCGATGAGGCATCTATTTTGCGTTCAGAAATAACAACCTTTTTCGCGCCTTCATGTTTCGATGAAGAGCGTTGCAATATTTTTATATGCTCGCGAACAAAACTTTCTAAGTCTTCGAACTTAGGAATTTTATTGCCGCGATGATCCGACTCAAATAAACGAATGGTTTCGGAATCTAATTTCTTTAAACCCATATACAAAAATACGAAGTCGCAGAGGTCATCGATCTTTAGGTTCTTTACGGCGCGAACAGATGATGCGAAAGTATCTAGAAACTTCTCTAAGTTTTGATCGTTACATGCCGTAATAGATTTCAATTCAAACATCTGATCCAAATATGCGTTAGCTACCGATCTTTTATCCTCATACTTAGCTTTCAAAGTATTTAAAATTAAATTATAATTTTCGGCACTAAACGTAATTCCAGCGCAAACGGTTATAGCTTTACCAGTCAATTTTTCAACAAGATAATGCAATTTTTCGTGATCTGTCAACGAAACGTTCTTATCTATTGTATTCTCAAAACTATCTATAAATAAACCCCAATTGCGAATGTTACCATCAAATTCGGGTATTTGAATTGGTGGCAACTTAGGTCGGTCGCGAGTGGGATTGGGTCGGTCAGACGGTTTCTCCAAACTCCTAGCGACGCGTTTGATACGACAATACAAATCGTCAAACGACGACAAGGCCTGATAACTCACTGAGTAATCGGGATTTAAATTTAACTCTAAAACGTTGATGTCATGTACTAAGGTTTCGAAATCCGCGCGCAAACTATCCAAGTTTTCTATAGAACACAAGAACGAATCTCTAATAGCCAAATCAGAGGTTTTAAGTGCATTATCACAAATCGATTGTACACGAGAGTAAATCATTTCTCTTTTAGCGTATAAAAGTTTCAGTTGAACTTTACTATCGGTACTACCAACCTTTGGGGGCATGTTTACAATTAAATATCAAACTAAAGTGCGGTAAACAACAAATGAGATGACTTAATCTTAGCGGTATAGTACAGCGACGCGGCGCGAACGATATCCCGTAGGTAGGTAGGTACTTATAACTGCCAGTGCAAGCTTGAGCTAACGCGCATAGCAACAAGATCGTACCTACGCGATGGTCGCTGTCTAGGTTCAACTATTATTTCAGGGATTAAGTATTGCGTAATATCTATTCAAATTAAAATATTTTCGTATGAATTTGAATGAAATGCGAGCGAGGTACAACTGTGTACCTACCGTATTAGGTAAATACGATGCGAGCTAGCGGTGAACGGACAACTTAGAGATTGAAACAAATAAAAACAAAAGCCAAATGCGTTAGGTATTACACTGTGCCTATGCACTAGGGTGTCTAGGATACCTAAGATCTAAACCTAGCCAGCCTAGATGCGGGGTTTTCTACTAAAATAACTAGGCATTCAGGTGCGGTGCGTTTATTCTCAATAGAATAATAACAAATGCCAAACTACGACCAAGGATTGATACGATAAGAGGAATGCGAGCGAGGTATAGCTGTGTACCTACCGTATTAGGTAAATACGATGCGAGCCAGCGGCGAACGGACAACTTAGAACTTGAAACAAATAAAAACAAAGCCAAATGCGTTAGGTATTACACTGTGCCTATGCACTAGGGTGTCTAGTATACCTAAGATCTAACCTAAACGCCTAGATGCGGGGTTTTCTACTAAAATAACTAGGTATTTAGGCGCGGTGCGTTTATTCCCAATAGAATAATAACAAATTGCGAAACTACGACTAAGTGTCGATACGATACCTAACCTATGTATGTATTAGGTAGGTACGATGCGAGCCAGCGGCGAACGGACAACAAATTGAAACAAATAAAACAAAAGCCAAATGCGTTAGGTATTACACTGTGCCTATGCACTAGGGTGTCTAGTATACCTAAGATCTAACCTAAACGCCTAGATGCGGGGTTTTCTACTAAAATAACTAGGTATTTAGGCGCGGTGCGTTTATTCCCAATAGAATAATAACAAAATTGCGAAACTACGACTAAGTGTCGATACGATACCTAACCTATGTATGTATTAGGTAGGTACGATGCGAGCCAGCGGCGAACGGACAACAAAATTCTAAGCCTAAATGCCTAGATGCGGGGTTTTCTACTAAAATAACCAGGCATCCAGGTGCGGTGCGTTTATTCCCAATAGAATAACAACAAACTACGAACTACGGCCAAGGATCCGGCTCGAAGGACCATAAAGAATGGTAGCGCAATTCTCGCCACGTGAGCTAGTGGACTGTATTTCGCGGGGGTGAAGTTAACTGTTCCATTGACGCTTTACACACAAACAAGACAGGTGATCGGGTTGCCGCGGATGTGATTAGGCATTGAATGCAACCCGAGAAATTAGGAGAGGATGCACTAACCTTTACTACGCCACGTGCTGTTTTGTCATTTGCTGGCTGGGCCGTTGCACCGATCTTCTCTTCCTGGCTCAGGAGCTGCTGTCCCATCATCCCTAATCCACATCCCTAAATCACTTGAGGGACACACGAGAGGCACAATCCGATCGGTAAAGGTCTATGAAAGCGGTTAAAATACAACAAATATTATTCATTTCTGAGAGACGCGCGCGCCGTCCGCCATTGCGCTGGCTAGTTCAAAGCGGGACTGAATATGCGTCTATATTTGACAATTGGCGGGCGAAAACTATTGCTATCTTTCACTTAGAGGTAGTGCGGGAGGGAGATGGGTACAGGGAGTGTGTGCCCAGCGTCAACCAATTGAGATTACTACTATTGAGCAAAAAAATACAAATTGTACTATCGGCGCAACCATATATATTGTATAGTTAGCATAGTTTTATATAAATTTGTAAGTAATTATTATAGAATATTAAAGTGTTTTACATCAGATAATGTTGGTACTGGATGAAAGTGGACACATATCAAAGCAGGACTGTCTCGCTAAAGTGGAATATATGGTCGCATGACGTAATAGGAACTCACATATTTATTTATAAGACCAAAAATATATCGGAGGTCCAAAACCCTGAACTCTGAACTTTACGAGTTTTTTCCAATTTTCGGTGACATGGCGATTATAAATATCCTAACCTCCGAACTTCCAATGGGATAAATCAGGACACACTGAATAAATCACTTTATTTATTTATAACTAGCTGTGCCCGCTTTTTTCCTGAATACCCTTATCTGTTCCCTGGATGGCACAGTGAAAAGTAATAACCCCTATACCGTTGGCCGTGAAACCCAACGAAATGTTCTGTTTGTCCTGGATATTTATAAAGTCACTAGCTGACGACCCACCTCAGCTTCGCCCGGGGTATATTTTGAAGCTTCATATCCCTTTGAGCCCGTATGTTTTAGTCTTCAAAATATGTATGAAAAATTGCCGTATTTGTTAACATTTATTATCAATGCTCCGCTCCCTTAAGTAGTAGCGTGATGATATATATAGCCTAAAACCTTCCTCGATAAATGGACTACGCAACACTGAAAGAATCATTCAAATCGGACCAGTAGTTCCAGAGATTAGCGCGTTCAAACAAACAAACAAACTCTGCAGCTTTATAATATTAGTATAGATTAAAAGCTATTTTAGCTTAGTTGGAAAGAAAAAAAACTTCAAAGTTCAAAACCGTAAAAATGCAGAGGAATTAATCAAGATATAATTTTCTGTACACATTTTGTGAAGCAAATAAATGTATTGTAGGTACATACCTATGTCGCGCACAGTTCAAAAACTCGAACCTAATTAGCGCAATGAGTGTGCGTGATATTATGATATTAAAGTTCTTAAAATTAGCTGGTTTATGAACGAAATGGTGTCATATGTTATGTTGTGTCTGATAAATGTCAGTTCGCAAATTATTCAAATGAAGAACGAAATCATTCTAGGTTTGATTTTTTTTACTGGCACAACTGACGTCTCTGAACAGCCGAAACACAGAAAGAAGGCTAAAGGAATTCCATAGCCAGTTTTAGGATTACTTAGCTCGGTTTCTGGTTATATTTGAGGCTTTCACCACTTAAGGAGTTCGCTTACTCCTCTTCCCTTAGATTTGGGTAATAAGGCTTTTATAGAAGTGAAAGCCATCTGAAAATCGTAGAGGAAATCCTGCGCCATACACCCTATGGCCCATCCTTCGCCATTAACAGACTCTGACATCCTATATAATCTGTAATTGATACAAATACACATATTGATAAGTCCTTGTACTTTTCCACATTACTTTTAATATTTATTAGACCTTTTTTTTTTATACCACTTAGTTGGCAGACAAGCACACGGCCCACCTAATGAGAAGCGGTTACCGTGGCCTATGGACGTATGCAACACCAGGGGTGTCACACTCGCGCTGCCGACTATGAAGAAACCTTCTGATGCCCCTCTTGAAGAACCCCATATTGTAGGCGCTTGGGAAAACCGCAGCAGGGAGGCCATTCCACAGCTTGAGTGTGCGTGGGATGAAGTTTCTTTCATACCTTCTTTCTTTCAGACCTGACCGGTTTCGCCTTACGACATCCTCAAAGGTTTACAATGACATTTAAGAACATTCCTTTACAAACATTACGACACTCAATATAATTAGTCGATACAATAGCCTAGTGGTATGGGTAATGGACTGCTGAGACGAGGTCTCGAGTTCGATCCCAGGTTTTACCATGGCACACACCAATGACTTTTCGATGCTTGTCGAAGTTATGTGTGTATTTATCGCAGGTTTATAAGTGCCCGGTTAATGGCAATAGGCTCGCCACCTATTACATTGGGACCTAAACATAAACTGGCGATGTGTGGGTGCTTTTTTTTTTTTTTTACGTGCGCAAAATCCCCTCGGATACCTCCCCACCGGAGCCGGTGGAGGAGGTTATGTCGGACACGAACCGACTAAAACGCACGCCGCCTGTGGGTCGTTTTGGTTGCCGAAGGTGAGGTTGACAGGCATATCCCTCGCACCCCGGCCGACAGATGTGTGGGTGCTAGCACCTCTGCCTACCCCTTTAGGGATATAGGCGTGAGTTTATGAGTTTATGAGAGAGTTTACAAATAAATATAAATAGTCGATACAAATACAATTTCCGAGTTATGATTATGACAGTATCACCAATATAATTACTATTTCCTGGCTATAATTGACTTATTTCTTTGGTACATTGTTTGCGCACAAAATAATCGATTAAATACCAAGAAAAAAACGTAATTCGATTCGCGCCGATTTAGATTTTTTTTTTTAATTTGCGGTCAACCTTGGAATAACAAAAAAACAGTGCCATATTTTCCTTGTAGTGTAGGTGCAGACGATTTATATGATATGCAAACGTTGAAGTCAAATTACATCAATGACTTCTTGTCATTGCTATTATATTTGTAAAGTACTCGTGTCTGTACACAAGAGATTTTCTGCATGGGCGGAGTCACATTACCAGTTCACGTGTTTCCTTCTTCCTACAGTCCCGGGTCCTTTAAGCGGGGCGTGAAAAAGCATATGATGAGGCCGTCAAGCTGAGTGTCACCATTGTCACACGGTATGTGTAAGTAATGGTGACCCTCTTTTCTGAGACTTTGCGTTCAGCTTACCATGAGGCAAGGCGAAGTATAATTGATGAGTTCTAAAAAAAAATGCGACCGGTATTCCACGTAGGAGTGAATTTGTAACAGATTCAAACATAGTGCCTACCCTTTAAAGGAATCTGGTGCCGTGAAGGTTCATAAATAACCAACTAGACACAACTTGCAGTGGCTGATTTCTCACAAGTGAACTCAACTCAATATTTATAATAATTATAGGAAAATATAAACGTTCTTTTTATTGTTACATCAAGGTCACACTTGAACTTATAGAGATGGCGTCTGTTTATCTTATAGGTACTGTTATATGTTAATATGAGAGTACGTATATACAGAAATAAGATACCTTGTTTATATTAAGTAAAGTACTTCCCACGACATATGCTTGGTCCCAAGACGCCACTTACTGAGGTTATGTTTGAGAAAGAATTCATAATCACTCATAATAGTCATAATTATGAGTCATAGTACCTTACAGTGACTTCATGTCGCGTGAAAATCTTCTTACTTATACAAATTGTCCTTACAGGAACTGCGATCAATGATATATATATATATATCGCGAAGGACTTCTTGCGTCTTTACAAACTACCACCCGGCGGCGTCCACTGAATGTAGTGAGATTTTTAATGTTTTCAATGCGTATGTAAGATGTTTTAATCAGTATCATATCAGTAGTCGACGTCAAATTTCATTTAAACGTTAAATGGTGATATTCAAATTAAATATTTCTAGCTGAATTTGTGCGTCCGTTCACTCTTCAATCTTTCTTGCACACTGAATACCTGCGTATACCTACTAAACACTGCATGCACATTCCTGCCTCCATCCGAATGTATGTTTAAATCAATTCCGTATAATGCTCTGCATATATCATAATGATTATAATAACTAAATTACATCCATCTACTATTGAATTGAGATTGGTTCCGTATAACTGAATTAGTTCGTCCGTTCACTCTTAAATCTTTCTTGCACACTGAATATCTCCGTATACGTTCAAAACACTGCATGCACATTCCCGCCTCCATCCAACTGCATGTTGAAATCAATTCCGTATAATGCTCTGCATATATCATAATGATTTAATAACTACATGACATCTATCTACTATTGAATTCAGATTGGTTCCGAATACTGTTTTTGAATTATTGTATCCAGCTTATCAGCCAAGAGGCTTCCATCTATATAAGGGCTTATAAAGACTCCAGGCACAGATATTAAATAATTAATAGTTAGCATACAAAAATGACAATACCTATAATGACATTCGGCGCGTGGAACGTGAGAACGCTTGTTGATCGCGATGGCAACGCCTGCCCTGAACGCAAAACTGCCATAGTAGCTCGGGAACTTCATCGATATAACGTGGATTGCCTTGCCGATGAAGGAGAGCTGGTAGAAGAAGGTGGCGGCTATACTTTCTTTTGGAAAGGTACCACAGCCTCCGAACCGTGACGTTCAGGCGTAGGGTTTGCCATCAAGAATCACATAGCTAAGCGACTTGAGGAGCACCCTATGCATTCTTCAGACCGCGTTACCACACTGCGCCTTCACGGACAAAGACAATTACCTTGATGTCATCAGTGTCTATGCCCCTACGCTAGACAAGGCTGATGACATCAAAGATAAATTCTACGAGGAACTATCTCAATGCCTTGACAGCATAAACGCCAGAGAGCAGGTTATATTGCTAGGCAATTTCAATGCCAGAGTTGGACGGGACAATGAGGCTTGGCCTGGAGTCTTGGGTAGACACGGAGTCGGCAACATGAACAGCAATGGTCAGTTGCTACTCAGTCTTTGTGCTCATTTTGAGCTTGCAATATCGAACACTATGTTCAGACTTGCCGCTAAGCACAAGACAACGTGGATGCATCCTCGATCCGAAACACTGGCACTTGATTGATTATACTTGTCAGGCAGAGAGATACTGGTCAAGTCCAAGTCCAACGTAGATCGATCATCTGATTTACAAAATGTGAGTCTAATACCTCAACTCCCTCTTTCCATTGAGCTGGATGAGCCCCTGTCATATGATGAGGTTGTCTCTGCTATCAGGCAGCAACAGAAGCGAGCGGTTGGTATTGACCTTATACCGGGAGAGCTGTTATAATACGGCGGCGGGGAGTTGTAAATGTTGGTTTGGAAACTTTTTGCTCGTATGTGGGAGGAAGAGCGAGTCCCGGATGACTTTAAAGTGTCTCGTATTTGTACCTTTATTTGTATTTTTATTTGGAGGAAGGACATGACAGTATCTCCCGTCCAAAATTGAGCAGTCCGTCTGGGTAAGTACCTCCGCCCTACAGAATACCCCGGTTATAATAACCTTGTGTTGTGTTCCCGGCGGTGAGTAGGGTAGCCAGAGCCCACTGGAGAGGTTCTGTGCTGTCAGTAGGAAGACCAAAGGCTTAAATTGACCCCACTGACTGGTGGGGGCGTGATATGTTGGCGCGGTGGTCAGGGAGACTCGGTGAAACGGTTATCCGCTGGCCGCCCGCAGGATGTACGGTTTCCGAACCTGGGGATTACTTAATCTCCGCCTCAGGAGGCTGAACCAGCAGCCTGTGTAAAGCTCCCGGTGCTGTAGCCATGCCGGAGGAGGAGACCGGAGTGGACCTGGCTTCAGTATCTGAGAGGGGACCGGGGGCCCTTCCGCCCATCGCGCCAGCCAGTCACACAACCCCAACTTGTCTGTGGGGGTAGGACGCCTTGCTTTGTCTTCAACACTGGAGGCACAGAATCTCTTTTTACCTTCTCCCCCCCCTCCCCCCATCTCAAACATGAAAACAAAAAAAGGCAAGAGAAACGTTACCACAGCGGCACCATCATCCACAGTGAATGTGGATTTCTGTAACATCAGGGGCCTACACTCCAACCTTAACGCGGTCCATCTCCACTTAGAGACCGCGCAGCCTACCTTGCTTTTTCTGACGGAGACGCAAATATCATGCCCGGCTGATACAGCCTACCTAATGTACCCAGAGTACAAACTCGAGCATAGCTTTATGAGTCGCGCCGGGGTATGCTTGTACGTCCGGGATGATATTTGCTGCCGCCGTCTATGGTCCCTATCCTCAAGACCATGGGGTCTTGAGGATAGGGACCTGTCAACTTTATGGGTACGCATAGATCACGGTGGCCACACCCGTATCTATGCGTGCCTTTACAGGTCTCGTAGCGGTGACCTGGGCACGGCTCAACTGTTTCAGCATCTGCAGCGGTCGGCGGACAGCGTAATTGAGCAGTACCCCACTGCGGAATTAGTATTCTTGGGGGACTTCAACGCCCACCACGTGGAGTTGCTGGGGTCTCCTAGGACTGATTTTGCGGGAAGGGCTGCTCACGACTTTGCTCTAACTTATGGGCTCTCTCAACTGGTGCATTCTATCACTAGAACACCAGAAATTGAGACCCACAGAAGCTCTATACTGGACCTTCTACTGACTACGCGCCCGGATGAATACCCTTAAGGGTGGAAGCACCTCTCGGTAATTCGGACCACAGCCTCGTCCGGGCGCAAGTGTCACTCGCGCGGCCTGAACCACCGCGGCCACCTCAGTGGCGGCATGTGTGGCACTACAAGTCGGCAGACTGGGACGGACTGTGAGAATTCTTCGCGTCGTACCCGTGGAGGCAGCTTTACTTCTCTTCTGATGATCCAAGCTCCTGTGCAACAGCAGTCGCTGACGCGATTCTAGTGGGTATGGAATGTTACGTCCCCAACCGCTGGGTCGCGACAGGAGCGAGCAAACGCCCGTGGTTTAATAGGCCTTGCAGGGAAGCTAGAGACCGCAAGCAATCTGCAACAAGGCTTGGACATATAAGGCTTGGACCACGGCTCTTGCCAATAAGGATCCTAACATCGCTGAGGTGAAGCGGAAGTTGAATGCTGCTTCAAGGTCCAGTAAAAAGGCAACGTCTAGAGCAAAGTTTGAGTTCATCGGCAGAATTGGCGAGCGGTTTGCGCGCTACCCATCTGGCAGTCGTGCATTTTGGTCGCTCGCTAAAGCTGCTGAGGGAAACTTCTGCCAGGCTTGCCTTCCGCCGCTGCAAAAATCCGACGGTAGTCTGGCCCATGGCGCTAAGGAGAAGGCCGATCTTTTGGGTAATCTCTTTGCGTCAAACTCGACTATGAACGACGGGAACGCCGAACCACCCATCATCCCCAGCTGTGGTGCTTCGATGACCTAAATTAAAATCACACAACGGGTGGTCCGGCACGAGCTTAAGTCCCTAGATGTTCGGAAGTCGAGTAGGCCGGACGGCATACCGGCGATGGTGCTTAAGCACTGTGCCCCCGAGCTGTGCCCTGTACTTACACGCCTTTTCGCACTCTCATACTCCGCAAGGCAGGTCCCGGCCTCGTGGAAGACTGCATTCGTGCACCCTGTACTTAGGTACGGATCTGTCCTGTCACCTTTCTTAGGAAAGGTGACAGGACAGATCCGACCAATTACAGGCCTATCGCTATAACCTCCCTTCTCTCGAAGGTTATGGAGCGTGTTATTAATACACAACTCCTGAGGTACCTTGAAGGAAACGATCTACTGAGCGACCGACAGTACGGTTTTCGCCACCGTCGCTCTACCGGTGACCTTCTTGTGTATCTCACAAACCGGTGGGCGCAAGCCATCGAAAGTCGAGGTGAGGCACTAGCGGTCAGCCTCGATGTAGCGAAGGCCTTCGATCGGGTCTGGCACAAAGGTCTTCTTACGAAGTTGCCATATTATGGACTCCCCGAAGGATTGTGCGAATGGATCTCCAGCTTTTTGTCCAACAGTAGCATCCAAGCCGTCGTCGTCGGCAGCTGCTCGGACCGCATGAACATAAACGCTGGTATCCCACAAGGCTCCGTGTTGTCTCCGACGCTGTTTCTGCTGCATATCAATGACATGCTGTCTGATGGCTCCATTCATTGTTATGCGGGCGACAGTACCGGGGACACGTGTTACACGGGCCGTGCAAATATCCCTCAGTCCGAGGTGGAGAAGAGTCGCGAACAACTTGTGTCTGAAATCGAGACTACTCTCTCTGGAATATCCGATTGGGGACGACTAAACCTAGTCCAAGTCAACCCCACTAAGACACAAGTATGTGTATTCACCGCTAAGAAAACCCCATTCATTGTAGCGCCGCAATTCCTGGGCACACCGCTTACCATCTCCCTGAGTATAGGGATAATTGGTGTCGATATCTCCAGTGACGTCCAATACCGAAGTCATTTGCAGGACAAGGTTAACTTGGCATCAAGAAAGCTCGGAGTGCTCAACAGGGCGAAGCAGTATTTCACTGCGGGGCAGCAACTCCTTCTTTATAAAGCACAGGTCCGGCATCACATGGAGTACTGCTGTCACCTTTTTGCTGGAGCACCTGCATACCAACTTGACCCCTTCGACTCGTTGCAAAGACGGGCATTGAGGCTGGTTGACAATCCCATACTCACAGGTAGAGTGGAACCTCTTAGCCTTAGGAGGGATTTGGCCTCATTGTGTGTGTTCTACCTATTGTATAGGCCAATGGTTTGTGCTCAGATGAATTGTTAGACATGATGCCCGTAGCTACATTCTATCATCGCACCTCTCGCCATAGGCAGGGAATTCATCCCCACACATTGCGACCTGAGACGGTGCGCACTATGCGGTATGAAAGAAACTTCATCCCACGCACACTCAAGCTGTGGAATGACCTCCCTGCTGCGGTTTTCCCAAGCGCCTACAATATGGGGTTCTTCAAGAGGGGCATCAGAAGGTTTCCCTATGGTCGGCAGCGCGAGTGTGACACCCCTGGTGTTGCATACGTCCATAGGCCACGGTAACCGCTTCCCATCAGGTGGGCCGTGTGCTTGTCTGCCAACTAAGTGGTATAAAAAATTAAAAAAAAACCCTCTACAAAAACAAGGGTGACCGTTCCGACTGCAACTCTAACCGCGGTATTTCGCTTTTGTCAGCCCTGGGAAAGGCCTTGGCCAGAGTCCTTTTAAACCGCTTAAAAGCTCTGTCTGAAAAGATACTGCCAGAAACCCAGTTTGGCTTCCGACCTGAACGAACCACCTCTGAAGCAATCTTTTCTGTGCGTCAACTGCAAGAAAATAGCAGAGAACAGGGTCGTCCGCTTTATCTCCGCTGTGTTGACCTGGAGAAGGCATTCGACAGTGTGCCTCGGGAAGCTCTCTGGATGATGCTTGGGAAGCTAGGGTGCACGGAGAAGTTTGTGAGACTTCTTAGACTCCTGCATAACGACATGCAATGCTGCGTCGGTGTCGATGGTGAGCAATCAAATTTCTTACTCGTTACCTGTGGGGTGAAACAAGGGTGTGTTCTAGCGCCCACACTGTTCGCCAAGTACTTTGCAGTAATAGTCAGTGATGTTTTACGAACTCTTTCTGAGGGAGTACGCATCCGCTTCCGCACAGATGGCGGAGGATGGTCTTTTCAATTTGGCCAGACTTAAGGCGCGCACTAAGGTCTCCCCATACAATGATTATAGAAATCATGTATGCTTATGCTTTGTGGCAGAATCCCCTGATGGCCTGCAACAGCTAATGTCCAGTTGTCACCAAGCTTGCTGCAAGTTCGGCCTTAAAATCAGTGTCAAGAAGACGGAGGTGATGTCTCTGGACACACATGGTCACGAGACACTGTCTATACAGCTAGGTCAGGACATGCTCAAGCAGGTTGACCAGTTTTGCTATCTGGGGAGCACTATAACATCCAAGTGTGACCTTGATGATGAGATCGGCAGCAGGATCTATGCCGCAGCTGCGATATTTGGGAAGCTGCATTCCAAGGTTTTCTGCTCAAATGACCTTAAGCTGGCCACCAAAATATCTGTTTACATGGCAGTTGTGCTGTCAAACCTCTTATATTCCTCTGAGATGTGGTGTGTGTATCGGCACCACAAGCGTACTCTGGATCGTTTCCACCTCAAGTGCCTACAGTCTATCTTTAAAGGATAAGTTGGGCTCGCCTAACTGTAGCTTATGTAACGTCAATCAATTACATTTTGATGAAGTGTGTCCGGAATGAGGCTCAAAGAAAGCAATTATATTGTTACGTGCACAGGGTACAAATAAATGCCGTGTACGCAACGAAGGAATTTATTAGCTCACCACAAACTAGACAATTAAATCACTAGTGCACACAGTACTCTTCAACAGTTCCAGTCGCTCAGTAGTTCACAGTAGTCCACAGTCGTTGCTCAGGTCACAGGTATAATCTTCTTCGGTTGCTTAAGCTCGCTGTGTTTGTTAGCGATCTCAAAGACAGAATGAATGGTGTCGCTATGCGAGCGTGTTCATATACCTCTCAATTAGGAGGGTCGAATCATCTAGAAAATACGCGAGCGATAACTATCCACTCTCTTTTGAAGTTTGCCGCCGTCACTGAACTTTCGAGTTCATTCTCGATATTCACCTATTGTTTTCATTTATTCAAAAGAGTAGGTACTCGTAGGTAGGTTGTGACTTTGTGTTGACAATTCTAGATTTTTCTATGCCAATCGGTAGAGTACCTCGTCACTAACAATGCGTTTTTATTTCTTGAAGATCCGGTTATTAGTTTTCGAGATATCGACGTCTGTCGTAACAATATGGTAACGGTAATAACAATATGGGCCTATGGAACAGTATCCTCGCTAGTCCAACTTCTGAGGAGCCGAAAAAATTGTATTCCTTAGCTAAGATTTGCTGTATAGATCATTGATTGAACACCATGTATTCAACAATTCCAATGAGGGCGACATAGTCACGCTATGACTAAGACCTCAATCCTCAATAACAACTGAAGATTAAAAAAAAACTATCTATAGGTAATAATAGATCAAATAAATAACCATTTTTAAAGCTTTCACTTTGGTGACAAACTTACATCACGGCCCGCACATGTCTGTTTGTTTAAAAACTTCGGCACGCGAGCGCACTGAAGCCCGCCGCCCGCCCCGCCGTCCCTCGTGAACCCCGAATAGACCCCTCAGACACCGTACCTAGTGCCCGTTTAAGGATATTTAAGAGACGCAAGATTGTTGTCACGAAAACATGATAAAAACTTTACAAATTAAGTACGATATTCAATGGACACATTAAGATCGGTGAACTGAACTCAAAGTATACGTGGTAAAGTATACGTGGTAAAGTATACGCTGAACACTAGTGCCCTCCAAATTTCAGTCGGGCGACGGCCGAACTATATTATACGCTAAAAGGCGTTGTAGTGATGGAATTACGTCCATGCCAATTTTTCGCCCTAGCATTCTATTGATCATAAGGAACATTTGGGCTGAAAATGAGGGTCGGTTAATCTTGCGTCCGTATTTCGGACGCACAAAGTCAGTCGGACGCGGCATCATCGGTAAATAACGCCATGTAGGACGCAACATGTCCTTCAAGATTTATATATATATATATATATATATATATATATATATATATATATTATATACAGGGTTACTAGTTAAGTCGACCTGAATCTTTTGGGGTGGCATAGTTCTTTCATCTCATTGTAGACTAAAGATTTCATATGTCCCCACACATAAAAATCCATAGGAGTCAAGTCTGGACTCCTAGCTGGCCAACGACGGCGACGTCGCGTTGCTAGTCGCGTTTTTTTGCTATCTGATAGCGTTTCGTCAAGATTTTGTCGGAGCATTGTAATAGCAACCCAGCTTGTGATACCTTTTTAGAAAGCTAATAAACCATAGATATTTTTAAACATATCTGCAGCATCACTATAGTAGATTTTTTTTTCAGTATGTAAGGAACAATAAAACAAATAACAGAAATTTATTTATTTTTTCAATCAAAATTCGTGTAGTACGACGAATGTGGTAGAATTACTAGTAATTTGAGTATTTCGATTAATAAATCTATTAAACTACTATACTAAAACAACAATAAGAACAACCAATTGCAAGCAAATGGCACAAAAAAAAGATTAGTTAAAATAAATTATGTTTTTTAAATAAATCTTTAAAGTCCAATAGCTAGAAAAGGGTTAATTTTCGGGTGGGGTACTCCGTGGTGAAAAGTGTTAGAAATGATGAGAACTATGCCACCCCAAAGGATTCAGGTCGACTTAACCAGTAATCCTGTATATATACCGCAAACGTACCGTCACCGCCAAAAGTCAATGAACGTTTACAAACTTCTAAAATTCGTTAACACTGTACTCGTCAAAATTGAATCGTGGTGATCATCGTAAGATTATAAATGTCGGTGAACACAATACAATCAAATTTACTGAACCACGGTACTATTACACATATAATACACATAAGTACTTATCTGTATTATGAAATGGCTTATTTCAAATTCGTTCTCGACAAACACTCAACAACTCGTTCGAACACAAAATTCTTTATTTACTTGTACCATGTAGTTAGATAAATATCTCAACTATCATGACCCATCAGAGCGCCCGTGTTCCAGAGAGAAAGTTGGATGTAGTCCTCAACAAGCTAAGTTCAATCCCTCTTCCTCGTCAGGAATACGAACGCATTTTTCGAGGATTTGTGTTAGACTGGACAGCCCTTAGGGTATACCATAAACAAGAGGGGCAGATCGTGAGAGATGGCCCTGTGTCGGCCGGGGCGTGTGGGGTACGCCTGTCAACCTGACCTTCGGCAACCAAAACGACCCACAGGCGGCGTGCGTTTTAGTGGGTTCGAGTCCGACATAACCTCTTCCACCGGCTCCGGTGGGCAGGTATCCGTGGGGATTTTATGCACGTAAAAAAAAACGGTATACCATAAATAAGTGCTAATGCGTGACCCATCCCGGCGTACTGATACAGCACTAATATGAACCTTAATACCGCGTGATAAACCTGCAATGTGAATGTGGAGTTACTTCACAGATAGCCCTCCTGTTAACGTGTGCCACATGCCCATATATATGTACAACGGAGTAACTCATATGCACCTCCGAGATCCATCTAGATGGCAGCATATTTGGAGAAGAGGTGCCATCACCACGATTTTTTTTATTGGTTGGCAGACAAGCACATGCGGCCCACCTGATTGAAAGTGGCTACCGTAGCCTATGGACGTGTGCCTATGGAGTCACACTCGCGTTGCCAACCCTGTAAGCACAAGAGTTTCTGTGCCGTCAGTTGAAAAGACAAAGCCGGACAAGCTTTTGGTCTTCCCACTGACGGTACAAAAACTCTCCAGTGAGCTGAGTGTGGCTACCCTAATCACCGCCGGAAACACAACACGAGGTTATTTTGGCCGCGGTATTCTGTAGGGCGTACTTCACCAGTCGGACTGCTCAATGGGACGGAAATACTGTCGTGTCCTACCTCCTCCTGAAACCTTCTTCTGCAAAATTATAAATGATTTAATTTGATTTGACGTAGGTACATGTTGCTAGTATTTCCCTATATTTTGCTCTACAAAGACTTTCTTCGATCCAAATCTTAACCTAGATAAAATAATAACTAATTAATTAACAGAAACTTAAGTTAAATATCCCGAACACTGATTCGCATCGGTGTCTAATATCTAAACGCCAGAAAGTCAGTGTCTAGAGACTAATTAACCCTAGGTTATCTACTTCCTAGCGTGGCTTCTCCTAACCCTACAAGATTGCGCTGAAGGTTAGATAACAGTGTTGTGGCCATGCAGCTAACAAGGGTTAGATAGGTTCCCATTACTTCTACACTTACTCTGCAATGATCCCATCTTCGTTTTTTTTTCAAAGTATTTCGACTAGTTACAATTTTTTATCATAAAATTAGTGCAATAGTTATCTATATAATCGCTAAAATCAGGCTCTCGAGTTCCACCAGGCCCATTCTTCTGATAAAAAGATGTTCAGAATTCAGTCTTAATCTACTCTCAATCGATCGAGAATTGTCTACATAATACTAAAAGCTGTATCCCGAGTTCTACAAGGCCCATACTCCTAATAATGAGATGTTCAGTCTCGATCTACTCTCAAACGATCGAGAATTGTCTACATAATACTAAAAGCAGTCTGCCGAGTTCCACAAGGCCCATTCTCCTAATAATGAGGTGTTCAGTCTCGATCTACTCTCAAACGATCGAGAATTGTCTACATAATACTAAAAGCAGTCTGCCGAGTTCCACAAGGCCCATTCTCCTAATAATGAGATGTTCAGTCTCGATCTACTCTCAAACGATCGAGAATTGTCTACATAATACTAAAAGCAGTCTCCCGAGTTCCACAAGGCCCATACTCCTAATAATGAGATGTTCAGTCTCGATCTACTCTCAAACGATCGAGAATTGTCTACATAATACTAAAAGCAGTCTCCCGAGTTCCACAAGGCCAATTCTCCTAAAGAGATGTTCAGTCTCGATCTTCTCTCAAACGATCGAGAATTGTCTACATAATACTAAAAGCAATCTCCCGAGTTCCACAAGGCCCATACTCCTAATAAAGAGATGTTCAGTCTAGATCTACTCTCAAACGATCGAGAATTGTCTACATAATACTAAAAGCAATCTCCCGAGTTCCACAAGGCCCATACTCCTAATAAAGAGATGTTCAGTCTCGATCTACTCTCAAACGATCGAGAATTGTCTACATAATACTAAAAGCAGTCTTCCGAGTTCCACAAGGCCCATTCTCCTAATAAAGAGATGTTCAGTCTCGATCTACTCTCAAACGATCGAGAATTGGTCTTCTTACCAATGGAACAGTAGACCAATCCTCCCGTCGCAAGTTTGCCTAGTAAGATGTTAGCTTCTCCTCTCAGAAGACTCACTATCCGGTCTGTTTCGTTCGAAAATTCGACACAATTTCGCAATCATTTCGAGATGTGACAGATGAAATACCACTCTAGGGAGTTAGTAGAGCGGCAATCGAGTTTCACTTTATATATGTGTTGGTATATATACATACTAAACATAACTAAGTTATTCTTATCAATTATATAATTTAGTACCGACCGCCGCCTCCTTGAGTAGATTTTAAGGGCTTATCATGTTGAAAAAAAAAAGTCGAATAGAAATATATTGTTGTGTGTAATAGGCAATCCGCACAAGGTGCAGAACATCCGATCAAGAACCAAGCGGTTCGGAGACACTTTTTACTCTGTCGCACCATTAAGGCCTGGAATTCATTACCAGCTCACGTGTTTCCTTCTTCCTACAGTCCCGGGTCCTTTAAGCGGGGCGTGAAAAAGCATATGATGAGGCCGTCAACACACCATTGTCACACGGTATGTGTAAGTAATGGTGACCCTCTTTTCTGAGACTTTGCCTTCAGCTTACCATCAGGCAAGGCGAAGTCTAATTGACGTGTTCTATATAAAAAATAAATAAATCCCGCGAGGAAAGAATCAGGCAATTAAACACACGTAATTCGAACTCTGTCGGCAAATAAGATTACTTTATAGATATGTATTGTATTGTATTGTATAGTGCAATACAATACAATACAAACAACTAGATAAATTTGCTTTTTATTTTATTTTCGTATATAAAAAAATTCGTATGTAATTAATGATGCATAATTATTATTATGGCCAGCAGTGGACTGCAGTGTGCTAATTTATTTATTGATTGATTGAATTATTAGTTATCCTAAAAACGGCTGTATTTCTGATCATGTTCTTTGATTTTGTATAAATCTAGGACAATAATTTACTTACCTATTAGGGAAGTGGCGTTGATGGCTGCGCCACAGTGTATACTTTAGCAGCTATCGTCGACACAATCTGTATTTGTGTATATTGTGTTTTTGTTCCAATAACGATATTATTATTATTATTAAATGCCGCGTGGTTCCCGGTAGAGTAGAATTTGAACCACCCCATCTCTTCCCATGCGGTGTCGTACAAGGCAACTAAGGGATAGGGCTGGTTAACATCAGACAGATATATACAGCCCAGATTCAGCCTGAGATCCATGGCTTGAATCAACAATAGTGCCAGGAAGACGGCAATAGGTTCACCTCCTATTACGTGGGAATTCAATGATTGGTGAAATGTGGGTGTTAATTCACCTCTGCCTAACCCTCCGGGGATAAAGGAGTGATTTTATGTATGTTACCTATGTATTAAATGCATAATAGACAAATGCGGGAATCGAAGTCGCGAGCTCTGATTCTGCCATTATACACACCCGCAGAGATATTCTGTAATCATTAATGTATTGGAGTCGACTGGCAATTAGACGGACCAGCTCATCGTTTACCGTCTTAGTAGTATAAAAATAGACTTAGCTGTCATCACAGATTTAAATTCATTATTTATTAGACTTACACCCGGCAGTACAATCATAACTCAATTGTCGAATGGCAATGCAAATCTGACCTTATTTATTAAAATAATGAGTTTTACGCTCTATGCCATTGTAGTACAGTTGAAATTCACTTGTAAACATGATATTGTTGACAATGGGACTGAATTCAGAGTAACCAAGTAACTAAAGTGTGTTAGGCTATGTTCTGACTGAATAGTGACTCTGTGGCAAATCGTTCGCAGATCACGATACTGATTGTAACAGGAACATCAGAGTAGGTGTGAGGCAACTGTGCATATCATCACATTCTTCATACATATTTCACTCACGCCTGGAGCTGTCATGTTTTTGCCTAAAGGGGTTAAAATCTTTCGTAGCTAGTTATCAAAGCAAGAAAACATTCCATGTTCGTAGCTGGTTTTCATAAATTAGATATGAAAGAGGACGAACCCCTATTGAGTATTAACACAAACATTTCGTTGAATTTTATAGTTTATTTATTTATTTATTATATACTTAATTGTGCACCAGTAATAAATATCATTACTAAAGTCTATAACAACGGAATCAGTACAATGGTCGGCCTTATCGCTTTAAACGATTTCTGCCGGGCAGGATTGTTGAGAAGTCAGAAAGAGTTAATGTATTAGTGATTATGACATCATTTACGTATTTTTCAATATCAGTATTTAAAACATAAATACACGACACAAACTCGCGATCATTTCGCGTCAAACAACCCACTCCGCATCGTTCCCGGCGTAAAGGTGCCCATGATGCTGTCCGCGTTGCCCCGCTGAATCGCAATAGCTAACCTTCGCCACAGGAACGAGCCGGATTGGAAGTCACCGCCATGGTCGTGGATGCGGCGGCCAATTTCTGCGATCAACCTCTTCATATCAGTATTATAAATAATTATGGCCATTAATACACTATGTTTTCATTTTTTTTAAGAATATTAGATCCAAAAAACTTTGTAACATGTTGTTTAATATGAGTTTTAATTACTTTCTTGTTCAAACATCGATACCTCCATGGCGTAGTAGTAGAGCATTCGACTGCTATGCAGGGGGCGCGGGTTCGATTCCCGCTCAGTGCAAATGTTTGTATGCATGAATATGTATATATTTGTATTGGTCTAGGTGTTTCTATGTATAATATGTATGTATTTACAAAAAAAAGTATCTAAGTATGTTTATTCGCATTCTAGATCCCATAACACAAGCTAGATAAGCTATGCTTACCATGGGTCTAGATAGCGTTGTGTAGAATGTCGTGGAATATTTATTTATTTACCCCGTAAGAGATATTATGTCCTAACTCGTAAAATTTGCCACGAACAGCCAGCCGCGAACTGCCCCTAACCGGGTAACTAAATTATACTCGTGTCAGCGAGATTTAATTCGTCAGTTACGAAACGCGCGACGCGATCTGTTTTAATGGAGATTTACGATGCGCTCTCGAAATATGCATAGGATTGATTTTGTGATACACTACTATTGAGGCTCGAGCATGGTGCAGACCCCTCCTAAAATACCGCGGTTATAATAACTTCGCGTTGTGTTCCCAGCGGTGAGTAGGGTAGCCAGAGCTCACTGGAGAATTTGCACTGTCAGTGGGATGACTAATGGCTTGTCCTGCTTTGTCCTCTACACTGACGGCACAGAAACTCTGCGCTTACAGGGTCGGCAGCGCGAGTGTGGCTCCTCTGGTGTTACACACGTCCATACGCCACGGTAACCACTTTCCATCGGGTGGCCCGTGCGCTTGTCTGCCACGTAAGTGGTATAAAAAAAAAACACGCGACCTTTTTCCACTATATTTTTAGTTCTTCAATTAATTCTTTCCCGAGGATAGGTTTCTATGAGTCGTGTTGAATATTCAAGCCTTTATATATTAACAACAAATAGATATAATAAATATGCTAGGATGGTGACCTATTTTTTATGCGAAGCTTCCCCATAAACGGAAAGCCAAATTAGCATACAATGGTCAATTGATGATCTATTGACTCGGAGTCGATGTGAGCTAATAATATCATGATGACTCATTCATCATGAAGCGATTCTAGAGACTTGGCGTTCGATCCCAGACAACAATATGTCGGTTTTTTATCATTTAAATCCATACTAATATTATAAATGCGAAAATAGCTCTGCCTGTCTGTCTGTTAAGCCTAAACCACTGAACCGATTACGATGAAATTTCGTACAAAGGTAGATTAGACATTGGGAAAGGACATATTATGCTGTAATTGGTCGCGATAACCGACACCCACTCGGGCGGAGCCACAGGTAACAGCTAGTTTATAATATGAGTAGGAAAACTAAGCGTGTGTGAGCTTAGTGTTTGTTTTTGAGTGAATCTCCAATGCTCTTCTATACTAACATACATACATATAATCACGCCTTTATCCCCGAAGGGTTAGGCAGAGGTGAATTGACACCCACATTTCACCAATCGGCCCCACGTAATAGGGAGTGACCCTATTGCCGTCTTCCGGGCACTATTGTTGACTCGAGCCTTGTATCTGTGCCTGAGTCAGAGCTGTATATATAGGTCAGAAGTTAAACAGCCCTATCCCTAAGTCGCCTTGTACGATACATCATGGGAAGAGATGGGGTGGTCCAATTTCTACTCTGCCGGGAATCTTGCGGTGTATACTAACATTGTGCTAATATGTGATAATATGGAACGAATAAAGCTATAAGGTTTGCATATCATGCACTAGTAGCTTATAGTAATCTCTAGTTCTACTGGACCATAACATAACACATATAACATAAACTCACGCCTATATCCCCGAAGGGGTAGGCAGAGGTGCTAGCACCCACATTTCGCCAGTTTATGTTTAGGTCCCAATGTAATAGGTGGCGAGCCTTTTGCCATTATCCGGGCACTTATAAACCTGCGATAAATACACACATAACTTCGAAAAGCATCGATTAGTGTGTGCCATAGTAAAACCTGGGATCGGACCCGAGACCTCGTCTCAGCAGTCCATTACCCATACCACTAGGCTACCGCGGTTATATACTGGACTTATTTTCAAAATTATCTTATCAATAGAAATACTCATTAATTATGAGCTACATTATGTCTTAGCTTATATATCATCACGCTGCTATGCAAGGGAGCGAATCAGTAATAACAAAATGTTTTTACGGAGGTAGGACACGGCGGTATATCCGCCCGATTGAGCAGTCCGACTGGGGAAGTACCTCCGCCCTACAGAATACCGCGGTTATAATAACTTCGTGTTGTGTTCCCAGCGGTGAGTAGGGTAGCCAGAGCTCACTGGAGAATTTGTGCCGTCAGTGGGAAGACTAAAGGCTTGTCCTGATTTGTCTTCTACTGACGGCACAGAAACTCTGTACTTACAGGGTTGGCAGCGCGACTGTGACTCCTCTGGTGTTACAGACGTCCATAGGCCACGGTAACTACTTTCCATCAGGTGGGCCGTGTGCTTGTCTGCCAACTATGGGTATAAAAAAAAAAAAAAAAAAAAATACATTATTATTTGATAACTATTAAATCACAGTCTGTCAAACATAAGGAAGAGCAACGAGGGTCCAATGCCAAGTGACATCACGTGGTGTGGCCATCACAGGTGTATAAAACGGAAATCCGGGTCTAGTTTCCCCCGAGTGAATGACCTTGACCCTCACACTTCAGCTGGTTACACGCTGAATAAATGCTGAGGGCTGGGGGCATTTAGTCATCGTCTAATCAGCCAATTAAGGCAATTTATTGCTCCTCTGGGCCATTAACTAGTTAGCCAATAAACACCAGCTGTCCATAAGCTGCAAATTGTCTGTTTTTAATAAAGAATATAATGACGTATTTAGAGTTCCTTACCGTTTTTTACGTGCGATAAATCCTCACAGATACCCCCACCACCGCGCAACGGAGCTGGTGGAAGTGGTTATGTCGGACTCAAACCGACTAAAACGCACTGCACCTATGTGTCGTTTTTGGCTGCCGAAGGTAAGGTTGACAGGCATCCCTCGCATTCCGACCGACCCAGGGCAATCTCTCTTGATCTGGCCCTCCCCTCGGGTGTGGAGACCATGGAAACGGGGAGGCGTGCAAGGTGCACCGCCGCCATGGGAGTTCCTTACCTTAAAAAAATTTGAATCTTTGTAGTCCGACCTTCGTTGCCTGTCTATCTATCAAAACCTTTTTTTTCTCGGGAGGAAGTGAAGGTATTAAATAAAAATGATTATGTATTATAATCCTACGCTACGTTTGCCCGTACGCGGTCGGCAAACGTAGCGTAGGACGCCCAACGGCCTGGTGGAAGGACGACCTCATCAAGGTCGCCGGGAAGCGCTTGAGAAGTGGTTTTAATCGGTCATTCTGGAAGTTTTTGGGAGAGGCCTATGTTCAGCAGTGGACTATGTGTGGCTGACATGATGATGATGTATTATAATCAGGTCTGCGACATTTTGCAGCTGTCAATAATCAAACTTACAAGTCAGCTCAATCAAAAGATACAGACGATAAAAGTATGACTCCGAACTCTTCAGCATGTTGCAACGTTGCACAGCAGTAGACGTAGAGCGTACTATGTAATATACTTGAATATGATAATTTTGTATATTGTGTTAAGTCATTGCGGCTTGTCAATGGTGCCGATTATCCTTGATCAAGATTAACAGGTAATGTATACGAAGTACACTACACGAAGCCGACAGAAATGGTCGCTCAGCATATACTGCTGCTGTCTGCGGTCAACCACGGTATCATAACTTTGTGCAAGCGTACTTCAGCAGATGTTTTCACTTTATTATCATCATTTGCTCCTGGTCGGAAGTCTTCACCTTGGAGTCTGGGATCTACATTGATATTTTTCCATAAAACTACTGCCATTCTGACCTGTACAACCCATTGGCAATATCGAACTATTGCTGGAATGGCTTTCATAGATATGACAGTTGTCACTTCAGTATCGATTAAGGTAGGACACGACGGTATTTCCGTCCAATTGAGCAGTCCGACTGGGGAAGTATCTCCGTTCACGGCGAAGAATACCGCGGCTATAATAACTTCGTGTTGTGTTCCCAGCGGTGAGTAGGGTAGCCAGAGCTCACTAGAGACTTTTTGTAGTGTCAGTGGGAAGACCAAAAGTTTGTCTTGCTTTGTCTTTTACACTAACGACACAGAAACTCTCTGTGCTTACAGGGTTGGCAGCGTGAGCGTGACTCCCTTGGTTTTGCACTCGTCCATAGCACAGGGTAAACACTTTTCATTAGGTGGGCCGTGTGCTTGTCTGCCACCTAAGTGGTATAAAAAATAAGAAAGAAAAAATTTTACAGTGGGAACGCTCTGATCACTAAGTCGGTGCCCTCGCCCGAAACTTCAAATCTCTATACAAAAAATCCAATCCAAATTCTTCTATACAAAAATCCGTCTTATGATTTTCGATTTTCTATCTTAACCGATTTTGAATAGTTAGCACACTAAATGCTTAAAATTTCATTCAATAGTTACTTCAGTATGTTGCGAATTATATTCTTCAACTCCAGTTCGCCAGAAGCATCGTCAATTTATCCCTTTAATGTAGTTGTGTACGGAACCCTCAGTCCCCGCGTCGGGCACACACTTAACCGGTGTTTTTGTTGATATAATAATTTCGTATAATTTCTAATGCTAATATCCTCTTACTTCAGTCTTACGTCAGCCTCATATTGAGATAACAACTGGCCCCGAAAACTGAAGTCAGCCGTAATATAATGACGTCATTACTATAGTAATTTTTGTGAATATTCGCAGCATTCTCATCATTTAGTGAATTATATGGGTTCATTGTGCGATAGTGTGAACTTAGAACTCATTGTAACATACCGGCGCACTGGAGTTTGATTTAGTTATTTATGAGAACTATATTATGCAGGTTTTTGCTAGTATGGGACATCGCACGATCGTATCGGCTGAGAAAAACATGACGTGAAACATGAAACACACATACAGTCGCGGGCAGCGGGCGGACAGGCAGAGACCACAGGTTTCCTCCTGCTACGATTTTTTTTATACCACTTAGGTGGCAGATAAGCACACAGCCCACCTGATGGAAAGTGGTCACCGTAGCCTACGCACGCGTGCAAAACCAAGAGAGTCACACTCGCGCTGCCAACCCTGCAAGTATTGAGAGTTTCTGTGCCGTCAGTGTAAAGACAAAGCAGGACAAGCTTTTGGTCTTTCCACTGACAGTACAGAAACTCTCCAGTGAGCTCTGGCTACCCTACTCACCGCCTGGAATATAACACGAGGTGATTATGACCGCGGTATTCTGTAGGGTGGAGGTACTTCCCCAGTCGGACTGCTCAATTGGACGGAAATGCCGTCGTGTCCTACCTCCAAAGAATTATTATTATATATTATATTAAGAAGATAAACTGTTTCTCATAATATCATTTCATTTTTTCCAGGTAAGTACGACTGAGGAAAGATTCGCTTCTATCCGCTGTCTTCATTTCATATCTGCCAATGAATTCTTTGGTAAGGATAACTTGCTTGCTGTCTCTCAGGAGGAGTTCGAACATAAGCTACTTATGTATAAAAATATATTTTTAAACACATAACAGTACTTGCACTTCGGAATGGGAGCTACGACTTGGGCGAACAGGCGCATGGCGCGCCGTAGTAGCGGCGGTAAGTCCCATCATGGGGGAGTGGCTAGAGAGGCCACACGGCAGCCTCTCGTACCGTTTGACGCGGATGATCACCGAGCAAGGGTGCTTCGGGAAGTATCTGCGTCGGATGAAGAAAGAGCCAACGTCCGAGTGCCATCACTGCGACGCGAGCGAGGACTCAGGGCCGCACACGCTCACCGAGTGTCCGGCGTGGGAGACGCCGAGCCGGGAGCTTGTGGCGGCCCTGGGAGTGAGAGTTTTCACGCTCTCTGTTTCCGGGGACGAGTTGGGGACTCTGTAGCCCCCACATCCGAGAAGAGGGCCAGATCGTGAGAGATGGCCCTGGGTCGGCCGGGGTGCGAGGGATATGCCTGTCAATCTCACCTTCGGCAACCGAAACGACCCACAGGCGGCGTGCGTTTTAGTCGGTTCGAGTCCGACATAACCTCCTCCACCGGCTCCGGTGGGGAGGTATCCGTGGGGATTTTGCGCACGTAAAAAAAAAAGTACTTGCACTTTGTTTCTATGCGATATAATTATTCACTACACAAATACGCAATACATAACTGTACATATTTTAGTATTAAAGTTATCGGGATATTTATCATGTTGTATTGTTCTGAGTTTCCGATATTTCGGCGCTGTTGCAAGCACCATGATCACGGAGGAACTGCAACAGCGATGGAATATCGGAAACTCAGTACAATACAACATGGTAAATAACCCGATAACTTTAATACTAATGTGAGTGTCCATGATAGTTTAAATACCTATGATATTAAATACATATCTCTGGCGGTGGGAGGAGTGGGGGGATATATGTGGAGATATTTCGCGCGTAAAAGAAAGAACCCAGAAACTCCTACCTCTTCAGACTAAAGTTACTCTTGCACAATCTCTCTTACTCTCTCTACTAGACTATGCTGATGTCTGTTATCTCGATGCATCGGAGGAACTGCTGAACAAACTAGAACGCTTGCAAAATCTGGGAATCCGATTTGTGTTTGGCCTTCTTAAATATGACCATGTCACGGAATAACGTAAAAGATTGAACTGGCTCCCTATTCGACAGCGCCGTGACCTACACATTCTAACTCTTCTCTATACTATTCTTCACAATCCTAATGCTCCAACTTATTTGCGGGAACGCTTCAATTATCTTGTGCCTATATAGGGGCCAACCCTGTCGTCTTTCTTCCTCTCTTCTGCTTCGCACACCTGCACACAGTTCCAGCTGTTATGATGGATCCTTCACGGTACAAGCTGTACGTCTTTGGAACGCACTACCTCACACCATTCGCAGTAGTAATACTCTGGACATTTTCAGAAGAAGAACAAGGGAACATTTTCTCTCACAATAATGAAGTCTGTATATTTATCTATGTATGCTTTGTATATTTATATATATTTATATTATATATGTATATATATTTATGTATATATGTATATGTATGTAGGTATATTATGTATTATGTGTAGGTGTAAGTATGTATTAATATAATACTATGTATGCTATGTTTGTGTAAATACATGTACATGTACATGTGGTGGTAGAAACTTGGTGGCACAAATTTGTCTCAAGTTTCGACCGGGTAGGTACCACCGTGCACTATTGCGAAAAACCCTCCATAGCAATTCAATCTCGGTTGGATTGTGTTCAGGGGTCAGCAAGTGCATAGCCGGGCAGAGGTGGTGGCTGTCGCTGCACTAGTGGGACCAGTGGGTCTTGGCGTAGTCTAGTGGGGATGGCGCGGGGCGATGCGCCGAACAGGGAGACCTGTAGAAACGGTGGTGCCGCTGGCCGCCCGCGGTATAGTACAGGGGCCCAACTGGGGTTAACCACCTTGGGAGGCTGCCTCACCAGGCCGCGCATAATCCCGATATGGTTCGTCGTGCCGGTTGGTGACCGGAATTGGGAGCCCGGCGACCATACTCGGGGGGGTACGGGGGCCCTTCCGTTCGGCGCGTCGGCTCTCGCCATGCCTCACATTCATAGATAAAACCAATATCCCGCGCTTTGTCACACGGTGCTGCGGCGACAATCACCTCTTTTTTCACGCCTTCTCCCACCCAAACTCATGGCAGCGCAATTCAAAGAAATAGGCAACACAGCGGCTCGACACACTCCCAAAAGCTTGCTATTTGAGGTGGAGTCCACTAACATCTGTGGGCTCCATGCAAACCTCAACGCCGTCCACCAACACCTATAGACGGCGAAACCTGCCATGTTTTTTCTAACGGAGACGCAAATACACCGCCCTGACGACACGACCTACTTGCTCTACCCTGGCTATGTTCTTGAGGAAAGTTTTCGTGCAAAAGCCGGGGTGTGCGTGTTTGTTAGGGCGGATGTTTGCTGTCGCCGTTTGCGCTGCCTAGAGGACCCATCCTTCTCCATCCTTTGGGTACACGTAGACCATGGCCCTACGAGTCAGATCTATGTGTGCCTCTACCGTTCCCATACAGGAGATGCTGAGACAACTCGACTCTTTGAATATCTGAGTCAGGCGGCAGATGATGCGCAGGAGCGATTTCCGAATGCCGAAATGGTGTTTTTGGGGGATTTTAACGCCCACCACGAGATCTGGTTGGGCTCCTCCAAAACAGACCATGCGGGAAGAGCCGCCCACGCGTTTGCTCTGGCGCACGGCCTGACCCAATTGGTGCACGAGGTCACTAGGATACCAAGAAGGTCGGGCCTAGCACCTTCTCTGCTAGACCTTCTACTGACGAGTGATCCGGACCGGTACAGTGTATCGGTGCGAGCCGCTTTAGGCAACTCCGACCACTGCCTGGTCTGTTCCACGGTGCCCATTATAGCGCCCCCACGACCCGTGCAGGGGAAGCGGCGTCTCTGGCACTACTCGTCAGCGGACTGGGATGGACTTCGTGACTATTTTGCGTCCATCCCGTGGGTTGAGCGCTGCTTTGAAGGTAAGAACCCATCGGATTGTGCTACTGCTGTCGCCGGTGAGATCGGTCTGGGTATGGAATACTATATCTCATACACCGATGTCACCGGTGACCGCGGGGTGCGCCCTTGGTTCGGGCGCGAGTGTGCGGAAGCTGTTGAACAAAAACAGTCTGCGTACCGTGCTTGGGTAAGGGCGCGCGCCACGCGCCATCCCAATCTGGGCCACTTCAAGGCGGCGTACAACAGAGCCACAAAGGTCTGCAGAAGGGCCTACGTCAGAGCGGATGCCCTGCGCATAGCGCGGCTTGGTCAAGAGCTAGTGATGCATCCCACGGGAAGCCGTGGCTACTGGCGACTGGCTAAAGCCGTGCAAGCCAACTTCTGTCAGCCTTCGCTGCCTCCGCTGCGTAACCCTGATGGATCCCTGGCCCATGAGCCGCAAGAGAAGGCAAATCTGCTGGCTAATCTCTTTGCGGCCAACTCCCGAATCGATGATTGTGGTACGCAGCCACCAACACTACCCGACAGTGACCACGCGATGCCTGATATCCATATCAGGCAACGCGATGTCCGTGCAGTGCTGCAATCACTCGATGTCCGGAAAGCCAGTGGTCCGGATGGTATTCCAGCGGTAGTTTTGAAAAAATGTGCAGCGGAGTTGTCTCCAATGCTTACGCGCCTGTACCGGCTATCCTACAGTTCGGGTACAGTGCCTTTGCCTTGGAAAGAGGCGAATGTTCAGCCGATTCCCAAGAAGGGGGATCGCTCGGAGCCAGCCAACTGTCGACCCATAGCCGTCACCTCAGTGCTGTGCAAAGTGTTCGAGCACATAATTAACAAACAGCTCATGCGGCACCTAGAGGATCACTCCTTGATTAATGACCGGCAATATGGCTTCAGACCGAAACGGTCAACGGGTGATCTTCTAGCATACGTTACCCATCTTTGGGGTGAGGCTATGGACAAGCACGGCGAGTCACTGGCAATTAGTCTTGACATCGCCAAAGCTTTCGATAGAGTCTGGCACAAATCGCTTCTTTCCAAGCTACCTGCCTTTGGTCTGCCTTCTAGGCTGTGCAACTGGGTTGCTAGCTTCCTGCAGGGGCGCCGTATTCGCGTCCTTTGTGACGGACGAGCTTCGGAGTTTCTGCAGGTTAATGCTGGCGTGCCCCAGGGGTCCGTCCTATCACCCACTCTCTTTCTCCTGCATATCAACGACATGCTGTCTACCGGCAATGTTCATTGTTATGCAGACGATAGCACTTTGCATGGGAGTTATCATGGACATCCTGCGGCCAAGCAGTCGGATATCGCAGAGAAAAGGCAGCTTCTTGTCACTGAGCTTGACGGGATCCTGAATCACATTTCTCAATGGGGCTCTGAGAACCTGGTTGAGTTCAATGACAAGAAGACGCAGGCACGTGCGTTTACAGCAAAAGTATCTTCTTTCCTTCCCCTCCCCACCCTTCAGAGCACGCCACTACCACTGCAGGACAATCTCAATATCCTAGGTATGGATGTTCGCTGCAACCTGAATAACAAAAACTACATCGAAAGTATCATCAAAACAGCCTCACGAAAACTCGGAGTCCTGAACAGAGTGAGACGGTTTTACACGCCGGAGCAGCGGTGTCTTCTATACAAGATACAAATTCGCTCCTGTGTGGAGTACTGCTCGCATCTCTGGGATGGTTCAGCAAAGTACTTACTAGATGCTCTCGACAGGTTGCAGCGACGTGCGGTCCGCATCATTGGGAATCCCGAGATCACGAACACCCTAGAACCTTTACAGCTGCGTAGAGATGTTGCGTCCATGGCTGTATTTTACCGTTTGTACCATGGGGAGTGTTCTGATGAGCTCTTCCAATTAGTCCCACCCTCCCCTTTCCTACACAGGACAACGCGTGCAGGTCTTAGATGTCATCCGCACATGGTGCAAAACATCCGATCAAGAACCAAGCGGTTCGGAGACTCTTTCCTCTGTCGCACCATTAAGGCCTGGAATTCATTACCAGCTCACGTGTTTCCTTCTTCCTACAGTCCCGGGTCCTTTAAGCGGGGCGTGAAAAAGCATATGATGAGGCCGTCAAGCTGAGTGTCACCATTGTCACACGGTATGTGTAAGTAATGGTGACCCTCTTTTCTGGGACTTTGCCTTCAGCTTACCATCAGGCAAGGCGAAGTCCAATTGACGTGTCCTATATAAAAAAAAAAAAAAAAAAACCTACCTGTTCAGGTAGGTACGCTTATTATCTTTTTTATTTTTATTTTCTTTTCTTTCTTTGTTTATCTTTTCTTTTTGTTTCTTTTTTTTTTGTAATGTACACTTCACATCCCCTTTCATTATTTTATGCTTCTCTGCTACTCAAAGGTTTGCTGGGAGAGAACTCATTTTGAGTTAAGCTCGCCTTTGTACATCATCTTCTTTGATGTGTTTTGTGTATGATCTCTGTACTGTGTCTGCAATAAAGAATTAAATAAATAAACCTAGTACATACTGATCTGCGAAGACGCACCGGCGGGAATCGTGTTAACGCTTATTATCTTTTTTATTTTTATTTTCTTTTCTTTCTTTGTTTATCTTTTCTTTTTGTTTCTTTTTTTTTTGTAATGTACACTTCACATCCCCTTTCATTATTTTATGCTTCTCTGCTACTCAAAGGTTTGCTGGGAGAGAACTCATTTTGAGTTGAGCTCGCCTTTGTACATCATCTTCTTTGATGTGTTTTGTGTATGATCTCTGTACTGTGTCTGCAATAAAGAATTAAATAAATAAACCTAGTACATACTGATCAGCGAAGACGCACCGGCGGGAATTGTGTTATATACACCACTCGCTAAAGGCACACGGTCCACCTGATGGGAAATGGTCACCATAGCCTATGGACGTGTGCATCACCAGGGACATCACACATGCTACCGACCCTGCAAGAAACTTTTGATACCCTTCTTGAAGAACCCCAGATTAGAATGAAGTCTACAATAGTGCCCGGAAGACAGCAATAGGCTCACACCCTATTACGTGGGACCAAATTCAATGATTGGTGAAATGTGGGCGTTAATTCACCTCTGCCTAACCCTCCTGGGAAGAAGGCGTGATTATATGTATGTATATAAAAAAAAACAGCTGTCTAGCGATCACAGTTCCAGAAATATAGCCTGGTGACAGATAGAGGGACAGCGGATCAGAAGGTGTTTCACACGACCATAGGCCACGGTAACCACTTCCCATCAGGTGGGCCGTGTGCTTGTCTGCCACCTGAGTGGTATAAAAAAAAAGTGGAGTCAGTAATATGGTTTACTGAGATTTCACGCTTTGGGTACGGTACCCTAAAAACTAACATGCAAATGATTATTTAGCAACAGATGGTCTATAGACAAAAGATAACATCTAGTCAGTTACCTCTTAATCTTACCGTGACGGTTGCATCCTCCTGTCGCTTGCCACATCATTGTTCAACATGCTCTCTGCTTCACGAGCTGCGATATAAGCTCATTAATTTTTATATCAGTTCATTGCCTTCACTATGATTACGATAATGGTAGTTAAGGGGATAATGTATACGTATAAGTTTAATAATAAATGTAAAAAATATACTTCAGTGCGAGTCTTTCTCTCGGGGTTGGGTGATCACGATCAGACAGCACTTTTTTTTTACCTGCGCAAAATCCCCACGGATACCTCCCCACCGGAGCCGGTGGAGGAGGTTATGTCGGACTCGAACCGACTAAAACGCACGCCGCCTGAGGGTCGTTTTTGTTGCCGAAGGTGAGGTTGACAGGCATATCCCTCGCACCTCGGCCGATCCAGGGCCATCTGTCACGATCTGGCCATCTTCTCGGGTGTGGGGACTACAGAGTCCCCAACTCGTCCCCGGAAACGGGGAGGCGCGCCACCGCCGGATCAGGCGCGCCACCGCCGCGATCAGACAGCACTTGAACTTTTGGGATATCAGGATATTTACCATGTATTCTTTGGAGTTCACAGTCGCTTCACAGAAAATACCGACGTTTAGTCAAACCCGCAGTTAGGCTGGAAAAAGCTTATCCCAATGGATAGCATTATCCGAGTGGATTTCTGCACGTTTTATGCCTCCGACATGAAAACTTCGGATGCGACTGGCATACGACGTTAGAAATAAGAAGATTGTATTTCGGTGCTATTGCAAGCACCATGACACCAAACAATACTTAGTCCAAATCCCCATATCTCTAATGATAATGTGAGTGAATAAGGAAAAATAAAGGTAACGACGGTATTCCCGTCCCAAATGAGCAGTCCGTCTGGAGAAGTACCTCCACCCTACAGAACCCAGGAACACACGCGACCCAGACAGAATAGTTTTATCTAAGGTACCAAAAACTGCTGTATATAAAAAGAATTGCCTGTCTATGTGTGGATATATTTATAATTGTGTACCTAGTGAAATCAAAGCTTTACCGTACAAGAAATTTATAAAAGCGTTAAAAGACTGGTTGCTAAATAAATGTTTTTATTCTGTTACAGAGTTTTTATCCATAACCAGTAAAGAGTATAGATAAAAATGTGATTAGGTGGTTTAAAATGTATAAGCTTCCTTTTGACTTCGTATCATTTTGTACGCCAGAGTGTATAGATAATAAGGAAAATTTGCATGCCCAATTTAGGCAGAACATGATGTACCTAGTCATAAGACACAATTTGTAACATCCTTATCACAATGTTCTAGCAAATAAAGATCTATTCTATTCTATTCTATTCTATTCTATTCTAATACGTACTCGTGCTGTGTTCCCGGCGGCGAGTAGCGTAACCAGAGCTCACTGGAGAAGAGAGTTTTTGTGCTGTCAGTGGGAATACAAAAGGCTTGTCCTGATTGTTTCTTCTGCACTGACGGCAAAGAAACTCTGTTCTTACAGGGTCGGTAGCACGGTTGTAAGTTCCCCGGTTTTGCACACGTTCGCAGGTCACGGTAATGACTTTCAATCAGGTGGGCCGAGTGTATGTCTGCCACTTAAGTTGTATAAAAAATTGACCATGGCCGTTTAAATATCTATACAAACAGTTTTTTCTTTTTAGCATAATATCTAATTTGAATAATAGTTAAAGTCTAGCTCGAGCAGAGGCCAACCCGAAAATACAGGTTGCATCAACACTAGTACTTTGGACCCTGGTCTCCAAAGTGCAATCAATCAATTAGCCTATCGCAGTTAATTACTGGACATAGGCCTCTCCTAATGTTGGGAGACTTTAGCCTACTGTTTCAACGCTGGCTAAAACTGGTTGGTACAGGGTTTTGTTTTGATATTTTATTCCTTCGCAGTGATATCGTCTGCTTATGTCTTCGTTAGTCACCTCTTACGACAGCCTTCGAATGAGATGTGGTGGTGATACTTGAATTCTTTCTTCGGCACCACACGATGACCAAAGTGCAGATTGAATTGTCACTTGCTGGTGATAAGGTATTAAAAAATATAGCCTTGATTGAATAATTCATATGCTGAAAAAGAACCACCTATAAAAGTGTTTAATTTGTCACAGACTTTCACAACTCACATCCGAGAATAGCGCTTAACAAATCACCTCACATCCACATCCTGCATTCCTCAATGACATAACCCTCAAATACTGCACACCTCATTCGCTCAATTTCACACTGGTCATTACCGATTCTTTAGACAATGCGCAGACGCTTGTGTAACGATGCGGTGTTACAGTGGGTTGGTAATGGCGTATGACGTCACAGATGACAGTACGGTAGAGAGCCTTAGCAACCTCCTTCAGACTCTAGCTAATCTCGCATAGATTGCTAGGTTATGTTGGACTCGAACCGACCAAAATCCAAACGTAGCCTTGACATATTCCACGCATCCCGGCTGACCCAGAGCCTACGAAGCCCCTTCGGATGTGCCTGTGTCCATCAGAGGGGCGAATCGCATCGCCGCCACATCTGCTTATGCTAGGATGACTGGCGGCTTCACCTATCATCCTCAGGCCAGCGCTCATGGAGACATAAGTCTTAAATGCCGGATGATGCCCCAATAAAACATTTCCCTCGCTACTATTCTTATATTATTGTATTATATATATTGTATTTCACACACGGCTTTGCTTTACTGCGGTTTGGCGTCCGTGTGTCACTGCCCAATCGGGCTCCAGTTGAAAACCAGCGCTGGGTTTCTACCAGACACATGCTGAACTGGACACCCATTTGGTGCATTTGTTTGTCGCACTGATTGCACGCTTGTTGCGTTTGGAGTTTGGAAGCATGTTTATTATTGTGTGAACATGTTTCCAGTACTTCCAATGGTATCATTGTTTATTGTGTAATTTCTTGCATGTGTAACTACTTAGCACTAAATAAATGTTTCTTTCTTTCTTTCTTCCCTGTTTGACGTTGGGTCATAGCCGGTTTCAAAATGGCCGATATTAACGTTTAATAAATATATCGTTTATATACAAACATTTTGTACTGCGGGTAGTATCTTAAAACCTAGTTAAAACGAGTTTAGCGTATTATATAGGTGAAACAATTTGCAATAAATATGTAGGCTGCACTCGAGATCGCCTCCCCGTACGAAGATAGTGGATGCAAACGACTTGGTATAATCTACTGGCGTATTTTAGGGTTGCCTCAACACTTTAGTTATTTATACACACATACATATAATCACACGTTTATCCTTGGAGGGTTAAGCAGAGGAGAATTAACACCAACATTTCACCAATCCATTAAATTCGGTCACACATAATTAGTGGTGAGCCTAATGCCGTTTTCCGGGCACTATTGTTGACTCAAGCCATGCTGTATATATCTGTCTGATGTTAAACAGCCTTAGTCGCCTTGAACGACACCGCATGGGAAGAGATTGGGTGGTCCAAATTTTACTCTGCCGGGAACTACGCGGCTATTATTAAACATACTTACATACCTACTCCTTTTTAATATAGTCTAGATTAGCAGTTCTCACTGGAGAACTGTCTTGGAGAGTTGTAGACCACTAACCTTCTTTGTTTAGCAATGTTGCATTATTATTAATTCATGAAATCGGCTAAAACAATATATATACTCACAGGTAGTGTGGAACCTCTTAGCCTTAGGAGGGATTTTGCCTCACTGTGTGTGTTCTACCGCCTATACAATGGTTTGTGCTCAGATGAATTGTTTGACATGATGCCCGTAGCTACATTCTATCATCGCACCTCTCGCCATAGACAGGGAATTCATCCTCACACATTGCGACCTGAGACGGTGCGCACTATGCGGTATGAAAGAAACTTCATCCCACACACAATCAAGCTGTGAAATGACCTCCCTGCTGCGGTTTTCCCAAGCGCCTACAATATGGGGTTCTTCAAGAGGGGCATCAGAAGGTTTCTTCATGGTCGGCAGCACGAGTGTGACACCCCTGGTGTTGCATACGGCCATAGGCCACGGTAACTGCTTCCCATCAGTTGGGCCGTGTGCTTGTCTGCCAACTAAGTGGTATAAAAAAAAATGTAATAATGAACAGAATTATCAAATATCTGGTTAGGTACTCAATAAGATTTTGTAAAAAATATTTAATAAAATCTAATAACCATTTTATCTCTATTCATTTCGTTTTAATATGAGTACGAAACAGACGAGTTACCATATTTTTAGTTTACGAGTGTTCGATTTAAATATAATCTGTTGAAACTAACATTAAACGTTAATAATATAAATTATCATTGCCAAAGAAAGCAACTGTAATTACAAATTGTAACTGTTTAATAATTGCATTGTAAGTTACAATTTACAATGCAATATCAATTGTGCAATGTGATGTAATATTTACTCATAATTAAAAATAAATTAGTTACAATTTGTTTGCTATTACATTATCTAGTTGTTAGTTGTTTAATACGAGAACGATTGAAATGTTTATGCAACTAGATTATGATTGCATCGAACATCACATCACATCTAAGTAGGTATACAGCTAAAATGACGGATGATCTCAGCAGCTAATGCCTGGTATACACCACACAGGACAACACGTGCAGGTCTTAGATGTCATCCGCACACAAAACATCCGATCAAGAACCAAGCGGTTCGGAGACTCTTTCCTCTGTCGCACCATTAAGGCCTAGAATTCATTACTAGCTCACGTGTTTCCTTCTTCCTACAGTCTCGGGTCCTTTAAGCGGGGCGTGAAAAAGCATATGATGAGGCCGTCAAGCTGAGTGTCACCATTGTCACACGGTATGTGTTAGTAATGGTGACCCTCTTTTCTGGGACTTTGCCTTCAGCTTACCATCAGGCAAGGCGAAGTCCAATTGACGTGTCCTATATAAAAAAAAAAAAAAAAACATGAACAAAGACGAATGTATTGCGGATGGGCCCCAATAAAAATTTTTGGAGCCGATACCATATTGTAGTCGCTAAGGAAAACCCGCAGCAAGTGATTCATTCCATAGCTTTTTTTTTTTTATACCACTTAGTTGGCAGACAAGCACACGGCCCACCTGATGGAAAGTGGTTACCGTGACCTATGGACGTCTGTAACACCAGAGGAGTCACAGTCGCGCTGCCAACTCTGTAAGTAAAGAGTTTCTGTGCCATCAGTAGAAGACAAAGCAGGACAAGCCTTTAGTCTTCCCACTGACAGCACAAATTCTCCAGTGAGCTCTGGCTATCCTACTCACCGCTGGGAACACAACACGAAGTTATTATAGACGCGATATTCTGTAGGGCCTATCCCAGTCGGACTGCAAAATCGGGCGGAAATACCGCCGTGTCCTACCTCCTGGAAGCTTTATATTGGGTTTCTATATCCAAAGTCTGCTTAGTATCTCCTAATTTAAGTTATGTTGCCTTATACGGAAGTGACAGTTGTCTTACCCCCATACCCCAGCGGAAAGTCTTGCGCCAGACTCCCATCTCTTTACTAACAGGTATATTATTTAGTTGAGTTGAATTATCAATTCTGATTTTCAGCCGGGGTGCGAGGGAAATACCTTATGCGCCCGCCTCTGGCATCTGAAGAACCAGATGCCAGAGTGTAAGGTGGGTGCATAAGGTATTTACCTCGCACCCCGGCTGACTCAGAGCCATCTTTAGTTTCGAGATAGTCCTTTCGGGTATGGGAATCACAGTATCTACATATTACCATGGAAAGGGGAGTGCGCATTTCGTTGCCACTGCAGCATGCTTCTGCTAGGGTCCACCTGTTAGCCTTAGGTCCGCGCTCACTAAGGAAGAGGTCGCAAAGCGACCACTGACGTCCGAGTCAAATATGCGGGCCAGCCCTAAACAGGGTAGTACCCACTACCCGTACTAAGACGAGTGCATTCGCCCATCATTGTATTACGTCACAAGTTCGTTGATCTGAACCGAGCATGCCTGATTTTTATTGTTTTGCGGATGAAGCGAAATTGCTTGTGCGTCATAAAAGTTTATTTGCTTTTATTTAGACTCGGTGATATAACTTTATATAAAGGTACGAGTATATTAATAGAGTGTAAGTAATCGTACCAGTTAAATCCTACTATTCTACTTCCTACTTTACGAGTATCACAAATATGAAAGTTTGTCCAGACGTTTGTTACTCTATCTTACTCTAATGACTGAGCAGGTCTATATTATAGTATGGAATAATACTAAAGAATACTTTCTCATGGGTTTCGGGAACAGGATCAAAATCACGCTGGCATAGTCGTGAGTAATTCATAAAATTCTTAAACTGTTTCTTTCTAAATGTTTCTTTCTTTCAAAATATAAGAAGTAGCTAACGAAATTTGGATCAATTCAATCAATAAGCCCTTTGCAGTCCACTTCCGGATACAGGCCTCTCTCAATGTTGGGAGGCTTTGGCCTGCTGTTTCCACCCTGGCCGCTGGGTTGGTACATACAGGATATTTTCCTTCTCTCGCAGTGATATCGTCTGCATATTTTTCCGTTTGTCACCTCTTACGACACCCCTCTGATGAAATGGGTTAGTGATACTTGTATTCTTTCTCTGTCACCACACGGATTTAATTTTATTTTTTATTTTATTTTAACATTTTAGCAAAACATACAGCTAAATAATAACAGTAGGTGAAAATCAAATAACATATTGAAGGCCATTTACAAGTTTTCACCGATAACATGTCGTTTAAATTTGAGGATATTACGGCAACACAATTTTACTACCAATTTCACATCTGTATTAAGTGGTTTTTATAGTAAGCATAATAAAAGAAAATTACTCAGTCAACAAAGTAGTGATCACATAGTGCTTTCTTTACTTTAGAGACACTAGTGAAGAACAAGCCTATGTCAACATCCTGACATGCCACATTGAATGCACGGCAGGCTCGTTGTAAATAAGAATTTTGTCTGTAGGGAGTTCTCGCCACAGCAAGTTTGGCTAACGTACAAACAATGGTGGCGAGTACAATCCTACCATGTGCACCAGCTCAACTAATAATTGTGGTGAATATACAACTATATTCACATTGAAAAGTAGCTAATGATTAAATATCTAATTTACGAAATCCCGGCAAGGTCTAGCAGATAACGTTCTCTAACTGACATTAACTTCTTATCTTTGTCATACACACATTCATCACGCTGACGAAGGTAGGTACCAGACGCGCTAATATTAAACTAACACATCGTATAAGTCGTTTTATATAAGTACTAATAATGCCGCGTACACACTAAGCAAAGAACGACGAGCGAACCGATATACTGTGTTATGAGTTCGAATCTGATATAGGCACCATTGATAGTTCCAGTAAGGTGAGATTTTGAGGTTTTTTTTGGGCTCTGAAAACTTTGATGAGACCCAAAAACACCCTACTCACTTAGACTCGTATTGCAGAACGATACTTAGTCTTGAATCTCGATTTTAACTAGATATAAGGACAATATTAATTATATTCTACATGACAACTGTCATGTAGAATATAATTAATATTCATCTTATATAATTAATATTAATAGTCATTCTGAGAGTCGATCCACATATGAGTGTTGTTGTGGAAAACGGGCCTGAGTAGGTGCTTTTTTTATCATACCACTTAGGTGGTCGACAAGCACACGGCCCACCTGATTGGAAGTGGTTATCGTGACCTATGGACATGTGGATGACGTCATGTTACACTTGCCGACCGACTTATAAATTTAAATCCTTACTAATATTATAAATGTGAAAGTAACTCTGTCTGTCTGTCTGTCTGTCTGTCTGTCTGTTACGCTTTAACGCCTAAACCACTGAACCGATTTTGCTGAAATTTGGTACAGGGGTAGATTAGATCTTGGGAAAGGACATAGGCTATGTTTTGTCGCGATAACCGACATCTACGCGGGCGGAGCCGCGGGCAAAAGCTAGTATAATATAAATTACAACACAAAATGGTATATTACTATTTATAAATTGAACCAATTTTAAACATAAAATGCAATCCATTTAACACCATCTTTTCTTTTAAAGAAAAGAAAATTTTCTCCGACTGAAATTATATTTCCGCCATAATGTTGTTAACGAGTATTAAATGACCAACATTATCAAGTAATGACCCATATTTCCTACCACAGGGTCCAAGGGCAGTCCAAATTTGACGATAAATTCATACAATTTTCAAGTTTGGTCGTTATTGAGGTTCTTTTGTAATGGCAGTCCACAAAAATCTTACTAGGATAGATGATTTCATGCAGAAACAGATGCACGGATTTGAATGAATTTTGTTACAATCAGTTTCCCTAGATTACTTATCCCGGGAAACCTAATCCCGGGCAAAAACGGGATTAGGGGCAAAGTCACGTGTCACAACGTATATATCTGTTTTATGTTAGAGGTATCATAGGAGGTACCACACGGCGGTATTTCCGCCCAATTGAGCAGTCCGACTGGGACTAGTACCTCCGTCCTACAGAATACCGCGGCTATAATAACTTCGCGTTGTGTTCCCAGCGGTGTGTCAGAAGCGCGAGTGTGGCTCCTCTGGTGTTACACACGTCCATAGACCACGGTAACCACTTGCCATCAGGTGGGCCGTGTGCTTGTGTACCACGTAAGTGGTATAAAAAACAGCCCTATCCCTTAGTCCCTTAGTTAAGAGATGAGGTGGTCCAAATTCACACACACACACATATTCACAATTTTTTTTTTTTATTTTTTATTTTTTTTTAATAATAATTATAATGTTTATTTCTCACCAAAACGTTTACATAACAAATCTCAAATAAAATACAGTAGAACGTAATTAATAAATTAGTACAAGGATCAATCAGAATTATGGCGGGCTGGCACCTGAACTAGGAGAATCCTGTGTCTCAGGCTACCAACCCTCCACCCCTGGCCAGAATCTAATATAATTTATAAATGAAGATGTGTGAAAATACGTGTGGGTGTGGGTGTGGGTGTGTGTGTGTATGTGTATGTGTATGTGTATGTGTATGTATGTGCGTGTGTGTGTGTGTGCGTGTGTGCGTGTGTGTGTGTGTGTGTGTGTGTATGTGTGTGTGTGTGTGTTTTATGTATACATATGTTCGTGGATGTGTACGTATATGTTTTGTTTGTCTTTGGGTGTGCATTGAGTACCTATGTGTGAGTGTGTGTTGCGTCTGAGTGAGGGTTAGGCGTTTACGGCTGCATGTATACCGTATGTGTAAGTATGCGAATGTGCATCTGGATATGTAAGGATTCAAGTTCCTAGTGGTTTTTGCTTTATACTCGTAGAATTTTTTCTGTGCTAAGGTAATCATGGGCCATTAGATATTTTTTAAGTATAGATTTTAACCTAAACTTAGGCATTTTGTAGATTTGGTTCGAATCATTAACGAACCGATAAATGAAAGGGCCCATGTAATACAGTTGACGTCGAGCGAACATTGTGTTGAAGGAGGGAACAGGTGTTCGAATTCTTCTTTTACTCAGTGAGATCTTAGATGGATCGATAGATTTATGGTGATTTATGGTGATTCTACTCAGCCGGAAACCACGCGGTTTACAAATGCATCAAACCAAATAAAGTTTTCATTGTTATGTTATCAGCATCACACAGCATCTCATATGCACATCATACAGTCAAGGTCGGCACGAGTGGAGCGATAATAGAATGTAGCTGTGGGCATCATGTCAAACAATTCATCTGAGCACAAACCAATGTATAGGCGGTAGAACACACACAGTGAGACAAAGTCCCTCTTAAGACAGAGGTTCCACATCGCCTGCAAGTATGGAATTGTCGACGAGTTTCAACGCCCTTCTAAGTACCGAGTCGAAAGGGTCAAGCTGGAATGCTGGCGCTCCAGCAAAAAGGTGACGGCTGTACTCCATATGGGGCCGGACCTGTACCTTATAAAGACTTGTCAACTATGGATGACATTGGTGTCCGAAAGTGTATAGACACAAAGGACTACATGTTAATCAGACAAATAATTATGCTTCATTAGGTAGGAGCGATGATGTACTTAACGCTTGAATAGTTCAAGTACAGCCAACAGAAAAGTTCGTGAATAACCTACTTCGACTTTTACATGCAGCACAAGGATGGTGGAGGGACCACCATGGGGAGGGAGAGGTAACCCACGGATAGCCCCCGCCTGAGCCGGTAGGAGAGGTTATGTCAGACTCGAACCGACTAAAACGCACGGTGCCTGAAGTTCGTTATTGGTTGCCGAAGGTGAGGTTGACAGGCATATCCTTCGCACCCCGGTCAACCCAGGGCCACCTCTCTCGATCTGGCCCTCCTCGGGAGGGATGGTCCCTCTTGGTGTTGTAAGTACTCGTCCATAGACTACGGTAAACACTTGTCATGAGGTAGGCCATGTGCTTGTCTGTCACCTAAGTGGCATACAAAAACTATGAATGTATTAACACGCTGAGACGAGGTCTCGGGTTCGATCCCAGGTATTACCATGGCACACACCAATGACTTTTCGATGCTTTTCGAAGTTATGTGTGTATTTATCGCAGGTTTATAAATGCCCGGTTAATGGCAATAGGCTCGCCACCTATTTGGGGGACCTAAACATAAACTGGCGGAATGTGGGTGCTAGCACCTCTGCCAACCCCTTCGGGGATATAGGTGTGAGTTTATGTTATGTTATTAACACGCTCGAATTTCCCTCATCCAAGCGTCAACCCCGTTCTTTAGAATTAATGTACAGTATTTAAATGCACAAAGTATTGCTACTAAATTACATATATTTCCATAAAAATATAAATTCTCAGAAGACATTTATTTTCTGTTTCACTTCACATTGAAACTAGTTTAAAATTCTAGGAAATACTTAGCGATATCTTGTTTCCTTGGTCAATATAATAAATGTCGACTTGTTGGAGTTAAACTAAGTTAGAAGCTTTTAACTCCTTGGATAAATTTACACTGGCAGCTCACTTAGAAGGTTTTGAAAGAAGTGGGGCACGGTGCATTAGTGAACCTTCATTGAGATGATGAGAAGTGAATGCTATTATGAGAGGAACGAGTTTGGAGACCTCGTTTGTTAGCCGCTGGTATGAATCGATCAGTGTTGTGTGTGCTGTATCACATGCTTGAAGTTGCACAGAACTTAAATCAGAGCAACGTGACTATTTATATTTATTGAATGAAATTTTAAAGCATTTAGTATGTTAATTATTTAAATTGATTAAGATATGGAAAAGTTTGAGTGGAGTCTTCAAAAATCAATATATAAAAATGATTGTAACAACATTCACAGGGTAGGACACGGCGGTATTTCCGCCCAATTGAGCAGTCCGACTGGGGAAGTACTTCCGCCCTACAGAACACCGCGTTCTCGTTCGTCACACTTCGTGTTGTGTTCCCAGCGGTGAGTAGGGTAGTCAGAGCTCGTTGAAGAATTTGTGCTGTCAGTAGGAAGACTAAAGGCTTGTCCTGCTTTGTCTTCTACACTGACGGCACAGAAAGTCTGTGCTTACAGGGTCGGCAGCGCGAGTGTGACTTCTCTGGTGTTACATACGTCCATAGGGCACGGTAACCACTTTCCATCAGGTGGGCCGTGTGCTTGTCTGCCACCTGATCGGTATAATAAACGGGATATTTACCATGTTTCATTAACATGGTAAATATCCCGTTTATTCTGATACTGACGTCAGTGACCATGATAGTTTAAATACCTATATTGCATATCTAGTTATTTGTAAGAAATATTAGAAAGAGAGACTAGCGGTCTATTTTAATTCAATTCATTTTTGAAGTTCAGAAAAGATCCTTAACTTCGATTGAGCTTTGTCAGCGTTTAATCTAACGAACTTACTTTTGACCAATAATAATAAACTTACGCCTATATCCCCGAAGGGGTAGGCAGAGGTGCTAGCTAGCACCCAAATTTTGCCAGTTTATGTTTAGGTCCTAATGTAATAGGTGGCGAGCCTATTGCCATTAACCGGGCACTTATAAACCTGCGGTGTGTGCCATGGTGAAACCTGGGATCGAACCCGAGACCTCGTCTCACTACTAGGCTACCGCGGTTTCCACACTTCTTACTTTTGACATGTTCATGATTATCTTAACACTGGCTGTACATTCGTTTTTATTCCCCTTCTGGCGATTCCTGTAAATAGTAAATGTTAGCAGACGCATTCAATGTAGTTTGTATATTTTATTTATATGTATATAAACTTGTCGTATAAATTATCAACGACACAGTGACCTACTGTCTCAGAGACAGTGACATCATTTTTGCGTCTCGTATGAAATTTAATTACCTACAATGATTATTGCTGTATGCCAGGAGTCAGGATAATACTTAGTGGAAATATGCAGTCCCTTCCTACTACTGGGGTTGGTGAACTCTGCTTGACTATAAATCTGATAATGTTTATTTTTTCCAATTGATTGTTATGACCCATTTTCAAATTATAAATCTTGACATTAAACTCGACCTGTAACGCTTCATTTCTTACATTGTTAGTGTTTGCATTATATAAGTAGCCTAGTGGTATGGGTAATGGACTGCTGAGACGAGGTCTCGGGTTCGATCCCAAATTTTACCATGGCACACCAATGACTTTTCGATTCTTTTCGAAGTTGTGTGTATTTATCGCTGGTTTATAAGTGCCCGGTTAGTGGCAATAGGCTCGCCACACATTGGGACCTAAACATAAACTGGCGAAATGTGGGTGCTAGCACCTCTGCCTACCCCTTCGGGGACATAGGCTAGAGTTTATGTTATGCTATGTTATGTTATGTTATGTTATGTTATGTTATGTTATGTTATGTTATGTTATGTTATGTTATGTTTTGTTATGTTGTTATGTTATGTTATGTTATGTTACAATTATTACTCGACTGTCCAATTTGTAAACATGTTTTGGGTAGTATGTAAGGAGTGGACATTTAGACTTTTATAATTGTTTTTGTAGGACAATCAGTCAATGCAGTTGCATATCTGTTATTTGTGTAACACAAGCATAATTATCTTGCCATTGTGACTCATCAATGTTGGTGTTTTCACTGTTGATATGCCTACTTAAATAAATGAATATATTTATTAAACAAAAAATACTTTTAAACAGTCACACACTTGCGTCTGCCGATTAAGGAACAAACTTCTGGCAGTCATTCCTCTCATATTAAGGTGAAAACAAGTCAGACAAAAGTGAAAATAAACCTATTTATGACGTTGTAGATGAGCGATACCGCGATAGCCTAGTGGTATGGGTAACGGACGAGGTCTCGGGTTCGATCCCAGGTTTTACCACACAAATGACATTTCGATGCTTTACGAAGTTATGTGTGTATTTCTAGCAGGTTTTGTTTATTGGGACTTAAACATAAACTGGCGAAATGTGGGTGCTAACACAAGACATAGGAGTGATTTAATGTTATGTTATTTTAGATGAGCACTGATCGCTGTATCCCTGGACTCCAGATTGCATGGTTCGGATACAATCGAGATTAGCGCTCTGATTGAATAGACTAATAAGTAATTCTTACTCGTTGTCTTGTGTTATATAAATACAATTGAATAACCACCTATACAAGAGTATTATATCGTCGCTAATGATACACTACGTGATTATAATTGAAACAACCGCGGCCATATTGCATGCAACACACATTAACTCAACACACGTACGATATTAATTGCATATTGTTTATATGCTGTTTAACTAGTCTTACAAGTTGCACTTTGAATATCGTAAACAGTGATTGGATTAGGTAGTACATCCCCGAAGAGGGCCAGATCGAGAGAGATGGGCCTGGGTCGGCCGGGGTGGGAGGGATATGCCTGTTAACCTCACCATCGGCAATCAAAAACGAGCCACAGGTACCGAGCGTTTTAGTCGGTTCGAGTTCGATTTAACCTCTCCCACCGGTTTCGGTGGTCGGGGTATCCTTGGGAATTCTTCGCACGTAAAATACAGATAGTTCTTCTTTTATCTGTAAATTAATGTACACTTCACGTCCCTTTATTACTTTAACTGCTTCTCTGCTACTCAAAGGTTTGCTGGTAGAGAACTCATACTGAGTTAAGCTCGCCTTTGTACATATTTCTTATATATTTATTTTGTGTTTGACCTCTGTACTGTTTGTGTGCAATAAAGAATTAAGAATAGTTCATCTTCTCTATGACACAATAGATTCCCCAGCCACGTACGTCACTGTGACGAAACACTTTGCGGATTTAGTCGGTTTCCCGAGTTCTCAAGCCCTATGGAGCCCATTGGGTATTTTTATACCACTTGGGTGGCAGACAAGCACACAGCCCACCTGATGGAAAGTGGTCACCGTGGCCTATTGACGCGTGCAAAACCAAGAGAGTAACAATTGCGCTGCCAACCCTGCAAGCATTGAGAGTTTCTGTGCCGTCAGTGTAAAAGATAAAGCAGGACAAGCTTTTGGTCTTTATACTGACAGCACAAAAACTCTCCAGTGAGCTCTGAGTTCCGTACGATTCTATCTCTTTTTATGCATATTCTATTATATACATGCTTAGATGAATTAATCTGTTTACTCTGTAAATTAAGTGGTTCCCGGCAGAGTATAATTTGGACCACCCCATCTCCTCCCATGTGGTGTCGTACTAGCCGACAAAGGGATAGGGCTGTATAACATCATACATATATATACAAATCGGACTCAGGCAAAGATACAAGGCTTGAGTCAACAATAGTGCCCGGAAGACGTCAATGAGCTCATGTGGAACCGAATTCAATGATTGGTGAAATGTGGGTGTTAATTCACCTCTGTCTTACCCTCCGGGGATAAAGGCGTGATTATATGTATGTAGAATTTTTTATTTTTAAATTCATCTAAGTATACATGGATTCCGGGTAACCGGGACTAACTGCTTTACTTAACATAACTGAACATGCTCTTCAATGTGCGGAGGGAGTCTCAATAGGCTAAAAATATATAAAAATAGGGAAGGATAGGGCGGTATTTCCGCCCAATTGAGCAGTCCGACTGGGGAAGTACCTTCGCCCTACAGAATACCGCGGCTATAATAACTTCGTGTTGTGTTCCCAGCGGTGAGCAGGGTAGCCAGAGCTCACTGGAGAATTTGTGCTGTCAGTGGGAAGACTAAAGGCTTGTCCTACTTTGTCTTCTACACTGACGGCACAGAAACTCTGTACTTACAGGGTTGGCAGCGCGACTGTGACTCCTCTGGTGTTACAAACGTCCATAGGCCACGGTAACCACTTTCCATCAGGTGGCCCGTGTGCTTGTCTGCCACCTAAGTGGTATAAAAAAAATTGTCATCCATCCTCAGACCGATCCAACCTAGCTCGTGTTGCTTAACCTAGTAATGTGCTAATTTAATGTGTTAACCTACTCAGTTACCGCCTAGCTACCAGTCCCTTGATGCCTTCAACTAACTAGTGTTAAGAGGTTTCTTCACACTGTGTTCTTTGTTAAGACCATAACGCAACTCACTAATTGCATTGTGTGTTTTAATATACACACGTAATGTATATCTTGATGTAATAGTACTTAATATAAGTCACGATTAAAAAAGTTTATTTCTGTTTACAGGTAATTATTTGGAAATTAATGGCCGATTGCAGTTAAAACGGTAATTGTGATATAAATTAGTACACTTAATTGTGAATTATTTTTTTACCAAACTGTGTGTACTGACCGGTGTTACTTACACTCACGCCTTTTTCTGCCGGGGTAGGTAGGGACAATAGTTAGCTCGGTGCTTCTAAAAACCAGTGGGAATGCATGTTTTTGTTTTGACCTGCCATCCCTTCGGGTGTACTGATTAGCAGGTGTTTCATTTTTACCTCGAAGGTGGTGTTAGGACCCTCTACAACCTAACTTAATCAGTAGGTAACAGTGTTGGGTAAATTTTAATTGCAATTAAATGCAATTACCCGACGGCTGTCTTAGAGATCGAAACAAGTTTGACAGCAGTCGGTATCCATTAAGTTTATGATTGAGTACAGCCAACTATAAAATTGTCCCTTCTTTCGTGCCTATAATAACTTCGTGTTGTGTTCCCAGCGGTGAGTAGAGTAGCCAGGGCTCACTGAAGAATTTGTGCTGTCAGTGGGATAACTAAAGGCTTGTCCTGCTTTGTCCTCTACACTGACGGCACAGAAACTCTGTGCTTACAGGGTCCGCAGCGCGACTGTGACTCCTCTGGTGTTACAAACTTTCCATCAGGTGGGCCGTACGCTTGTCTGCCACCTAAGTGGTATAAAAAAAACCTGACTGCTGTCTTAATGATCGAAACAAGTTTGACAGCAGGCGGTATCCATTAAGTTTATGATTGACAATATGGGTTACAGCCAACAATAAAATTGTCCCTTTTTTTCGTGCAGATAACGCTAATTTTTGAAAATCTTTGAATGCAGTTATGTTTCTTTTTAAAAATAAAGAAATGTTTCCTTTGAGTGACATTCGCTATCTACAGTATTTAGAGTACTTGCACTAGCCAAAATCTTACACCCTATATACCTAGTACAAAGGTAGGTGAATAATGCCTACCTTGTACTGCAGTTTGCTTTAAAATCAAAGAAATAAGTCTGAATTCAAAACCTCGTATTTAATTCGTATATAAATTAAGATGAACACAGTATTATTACATTATCTAACTAAATATTCGGCGTGAAGCAACGTCTGCGTGTCATTAAGGTCAAACCGTCCATCAGTACCGCCAAGGCCCGTTTTTGCATCAATATGAATCTAATAGTAATTTGTAATCGAATATCTTTAATATTTCTTCTTCGTGTATCCGAACGTTATTGATAGCTGTCAAATTGTCATTCGAATTTCAAAATTCGAATAGTCCGATGCGGGAAAACGGGCGAAAACCCGCCTCAAAATCAGTTCAATCAAACGCGAATTAATCGCGGACAAACAACTGTGAAGTGTGAACTTACTGAAGTTGATTACAGTTAGAACGTCGGTAACTTAGTGATAATGGATTCAGTATTACGATCGAGAGGTCCTGGGTTCTAATACTAACATGGTTTTCATTGGGGTGACTGCCGTCTGACATCTCATCCCTGAAAAAAACAGCTGCGATCTGCAACTGTGCGTCATCCGTCAATTGCAAAAAAAAACTTTAATGAATAAAGGTAAACTATAAAGTAGATGAGTATCTTGATGATGTAAATGCGTGGTCAACATGAGTCTTGCTTGCTCGCACAAATCAAATTGTGTACTAAAGCAAATTTAAAAAAGAAAGATAATCTAGTTCTAATGTAGTTTTCTGAGATTCTTAGTGATATCTTCTCAGAACTAACCTGCCGAACCAGCGAAAGAATCTTTTTCCAATGGTTTATTCCTCACCTCCTATTACGTGGGACCGAATACAGTTATTGCAGAAATGTGGATTTTAATTCACCAATTTAGCTTATTTAGAGGTATTAGTAATTTCAGTTGATAATATTCTTTTTTAAAAATTACCTAATTATATAACGTAAATGTTCTACTATAATTAACTACATCATGTTATTATATTTACATAATTAACTAAACAGTGTCTACAGCTCATACAAGTGACTAAACACCTATTAATTTATGACTAAGTAATAATTAATGAGAATTAATCGCTTATAAAAAATTGGCATGTAAAAATAGTTGCATGAATCGTTTTATGCGTTTATTCATAAACTTTCTCACTACAAAAGGTGCGTATAAACTAGAGCATTCATTTGTTATAGACATTCACGAAGCCGACTGCCCAGTACAGTACACGTTCCAATAAATTCACAATGTGTGTATGAATAATTCGATAATCATACATACACACATAGTACATACGTATACTCACGCCATTTCTCCTAAGAGCTAGGCAGAGACAACAGTCAAACTCGATTTTTTTATGATCGACAGCCTCTGTGCCGTGGCGTAAGTGAACGCAGAAGGCACTAGTTCGAGCCCCGCTCTGTGCAAATATTTGTATTTATGAATATTTGTATTATTCTGGTCATGACTCAGAGAGCATGTTAAGCCGTCGGTACCATATCATCCATGGCAGTCCATGGTAGATGGAGCTTTAAAAAGTCCTACAACTGGTCTAGCTGCAATGCTTCGATATTTTCTTTGGGTTGTGGAGGTCAGATGACAGTAGTACGGTAACCGATGTTACTAGTGTTCTTTATCTCACGTAGAACAGCCCTCGGTTCTCAGGCAGTAAATATATACCCCACGACAAGACGCTTGCATGACGGCAATAGGCTCGCCCCCTTAACATGGAACCGAAAATTCTCTATCTACCCTTTCAGAGCATTACAGGCGTGAATATATGTATGTAAGTATGTATGTATTATTGTTTTATTTTATTATATTACTCTTTTGAGTCCGTAATTTTTTAGTCTTCAAACAATGTACGGAAATCTGCCGGATTTGTTGACATTTATGGTAACTACTCCGCTCCCTTAAATAATAGCATGATGATATTTAGTACTAAACGTTCGTCAATAAACGGGGTATTCAACAATAATTTTAACTTTACAAAAATGTAGACAATGTTATAATTGTGTCATGTTGATTTATTTAATAAAGACATTTGGAATTGGAAAAAAAAGTATTCTTTAATTTGAACCAGTAGTTCTTGAGATTAGCGCGTTCAAACAAACGAAGTGTTCAACTTTATAATATTAGTTTCGATTCTAGTACTTACCGTCAACTAATATTATTCCACACAATCATCGAGTTGCCCTTTTCGAAATTATAATCACAATAATATTAATACTTATTAATATCGATAATAGTAATGTTTTTTTAATGCCATAATGTATAAAAAAACTGCACTTAATTAACACTTAACATTTATTATAAATGCCAAGGTGATCGGAAATGTTGCTAGATTAAAGAATCTTCGTCATATTTGGGCGGTCATTTGGTTCACGATAGATATGTAGACCGTGATGTTATTATTATTGCTATAATAAAAAAATAAAACTATGTGTTGCCTTACTCAATGGTTACTTTATTTCGGAACTGTTTGTCGCGTTATGAGGAATTATGTTTTGCGGTCATTGCGCGTCTAATGAGAAAATATATTGACAATAATAACTGCCTAATTTGTTTCTTACATAAGAATATAGTTGAGATGCTTGAGACGTATTGCTTGATATACAGTAATACACTTAATTAAACATAATAAAACATACAATATGGCGTTCTTTAGCAGGTTTAAGGGGGGGCATTAGATGATTTCTTCAGAGACGGCAGCGCGAGTGAAAAGCCCACGTGTTGCACACGTCCATAGGCCATAGTAACCATTTCCCATCAGGTGGGTCGTGTGCTTGTCTGTCACTTAAGTGGTAGAAGAAATTGCTATACAAAAAGATTTAACGACACAGTGAGCTTATTCAGCGTAAATAGTAACACCAGTAGTTTTTATGTGCGAAAAATCCCCACGGATACTTCCCGCCGGGGCCGGTAGGCTGACCCAGGACTCTCTGGCCGTCCTCGGGCAGTTTCATCTCTGGGATATGTCTCTGAGGTATTTAGAACTCGATAGTTGTATACCTAGTATGGCAGCATGGTAACACAGGACGTGATATCGAATGATTATTGATGATATCTTAGGGAATTCACGTCCCGTGTTACCATGCTGCCATAGATGATAGTTTATTTATGCTGCTTAGTTGGTAGTACAATCACACAAACTAACTGACGGGGAGTGGTTATCGTGTCCTACGGACGTGTCCAATACTAGCGGCGTCACACAACGACCTTGTAAGAACCTTCTGATGCCTTTCTTGCAATATGTCCGAAAAAAAACAAGCCACTTTTTTTTATACCACTTAGTTGGCAGACAAGCACACGGCCCACCTGATGGGAAGCGGTTACAGTGGCCTATGGACGTATGCAACACCAGGGGTGTCACACTCGCGCTGCCGACCATGAAGAAACCTTCTGATGCCCTCTTGAAGAACCTCATATTGTAGGCGCTTGGGAAAATCGCAGCAGGGATGTCATTCCACAGCTTGAGTATGCGTGGGATGAAGTTTCTTTCATACCGCACAGTGCACACCGTCTCAGGTCGCAATTTGTGAGGGTGAATTCCCTGCCTATGACGAGAGGTGGGATGATAGAATGTAGCTACGGGCATTATGTCAAACAATTCATCTGAGCACAAACCATTGTATAGGCGGTAGAACACACACAGTGGGGCAAAATCCCTCCTAAAGCTAAGAGGTTCCACTCTACCTGTGAGTATGGGATTGTCAACTTCATATGTAAGCGGACCTCGATGCATACATAGAAAGAAGTCTTTTTACGTGCGAAAAATCCCCACGGATACCCCTACCACCGGAGCCGGTGGAAGAGGTTATGTCGGAATCGAACCGAGTAAAACGCACGACGCCTGTGGGTCATTTGTGGATGCCAAAGGTGGGGTTTACAAGCATGTCCCCCGCTTCCGGCCGACCCATGGCCATCTCTCTCGATCTGGTCCTCTCCTTGGGTGTGGAGATCACAGAGTCCCCAACACTGGAGGGGGGGAGGGGGGGGGGGGTCATTCATCGATTTCCGACGCTCGAGTTGCTTCAGTATGCGGGCAGCTTGGCTTGCGATCCTCCTTTGCTCCTGCTACCTCTCCCGCCCCGAGTCTGTATTTTTTCTATTATCACGTTTCTCTCAAACAGTCAAGCAAAGTTGTATTCCATAAGGCGAAGGATTATATACCCGGCCAATTTGATGGCCACATAAATTCGGTACTAAATTAAGAGTAGTATATCGCCGCGTGCGGTTTAGTGGGCCGATAAATAGGTGCAATTTACCGCTCCAGTAAACACGGCTAGCCTACTTTTGATCAAATGTTTACTATTGTGGGAGGTACTCTGGTAAACAATTGCTTTGTGCTTGTAATGTGCGTTTGGCTAGTATTGTGCTCTTTATTATATTAAATGTTGGCCGAGGTCGTGGATTACATTTCGGGCATCATCGTTAAAAGGAAAAACTAAATTTAGGGAGTGACAGTTAATAATCTAGACTTAATATTTTAATTAGTCATCGTCTTTAGGATTTTGTACCTGAAAAAGAAAAAAACGTAACCCTTATCACTTTGTCTGTTTGTCAAGATCTTTTTCTCAGGAATGCGTGAAGATATCAAGTTGAAATTCATACCTCAAGTTTGCAACGTCTTGAAACTGTGCAAAAATAAAACTTAGAAGTTGTCAACGCATTCAAAATATATTAAGGCTTATGTAGCTTAAATTAAGTCCGACTCACACTTGACCGGCTTTAATTAATTGACTATAAATAATAAAGTTTGCACGGAGCTAGAATATCTAGCTCCCAGCTACATTTTGGATGGGGCGAAGCATAATAGCCCCGGTGCTGGACTGGAATAGTCTAAACTGAATGTTGAATATAGCTTTTCGCGTTAAAGGAAGTGAAAATCTAAACTATATTCCCAGCAGCTTAACTCTAAAAGTGGAACTAACTAGTCGAACACAACTGGGGTGTTAGTGAACTGTATCTATCTGTTTTGTAACCAAAAGTATAGAAACGGAAGATTGAATACCTGGATAGTTCAAACAAGTCGGTATGAGAATCATATTATGACAAATACAGACTATTATTGTATGCATGTTTTATGAATGAGCTATAGAAGTAACAACCTAGGCTTTAACGTAGAAGATTAAAGAGAGATTTATAATCAAACTTGTCTTATATCATATAGGTATTTAAACTATCATGGTCACTCACATCTGTATCAAAATAATCGGGATATTTATCACGTTGTAATGTTTCGAGTTTCCGATAGTTCGGCGCTGTTGCAATCACGATGGAATATCGGAAACTCGAAAAAATAAAACATGGTAAATATCCCGATTATTTTGATACGGTTGTCTTATATCATTTTTTTTATACCACTTGGTTGGCAGACAAGCACACGGCCCACCTGATAGAAAGCGGTTACCGTGGCCTATGGATGTGTGCTACGCCAAGGGAATCACACTCGCGCTGCCAACTCTGTAAACAAGAGTTTCTGTGCCGTCACTGTAAAAGACAAAGCAGGACAAGCTTTAGGTCTTCCCACTGACAGCACTAAATCTCTCCAGTGAGCTCTAGCTACCCTTCTTACCGCCGGAAAAACAACACGAGGTTATTATAGCCGCGGTATTCTGTAGGGCGAAGGTACTTCCCCAGTCGGACTGCTCAATTGAACGGAAATATCGCCGTGTCCTACCTACATTTACATATGTGCAAGATGTTTTGGTAACATTTTCGTTATGTATATATCCCCACCTTCGAGCTAGTACACCTTGAAAGAGGCTGACGGCGCAGTCTTTCTTTTTGGGAATTGGAAGGTCAAACGACAGTGCGAGCTTTGGATTTAAGAGGGATTGTCACTCCGTTGATGATGAATACAGAGTATTCCTAAAAAAAGAAAGGATATAGAATTATTTTATTTTTATTTTATACCACTTAGTTGGCAGACAAGCACACGGCCCACCTGATGGAAAGTGGTTACCGTGACCTATGGACGTCTGTAACACCAGAGGAGTCACAGTCGCGCTGCCAACACTGTAAGTACAAAGTTTCTGTGCCGTCAGTAGAAGACAAAGCAGGAAGCAAGCCTTTAGTCTTCCCACTGACAGCACAAATTCTCCAGTGAGCTCTGGCTACCCTACTCACCGCTGGGAACACAACACGAAGTTATTATAGCCGCGGTATTCTGTAGGGCGGAGGTACTACCCCAGTCGGACTGCTCAATCGGGCGGAAATACCGCCGTGTCCTACCCCCTTAATACGGAAAGAGTGCGCACTGTGCGCTATGAAAGGAACTACATTCTACGCACGCTCAAGCTGTGGAATAAGCTCCCCTGCTGCGGTATTCCCAAGCAACCACAATATGGGTTCCATCAAGAAGGGCATTAGAAGATTTTTTCAGGGTCGGCAGCACAAGTGTAACTCCTCTGGTGTTGCATACGTCCATGTCCATAGGCCACGGTAACCACTTCCGATAAGGTGGGCCATGTACTTGTCTGCCACTTAAGTGATATAAAAACATACTTAGAAAGGGACTGGCTCTGACCTCGCGGGTCCTTTTCATCCATGAAGCTGGTAGATGACTTTTTTATTTTTTTATTTATACTTTATTGTACACACATATATTACATTAATATAATAAGATGAGATGTAATGTATAAAGGCGAGCTTAACTCAAAGTTGAGTTCTCTTCCAGCAAACCCGGGAGTGCACAGAGGAATTGCAATAGGTACGATAGGCGAAAGGTATAAAATGTGTATACCCCCGACAATAGGCACAAATATACACATACACACACATACACATTCCGAATTAAATTAATAGAAATTAGAAATTATCATAATACCGTCAGATAATACCTAATTGCTTGGAAGTTTAATTAATTATCAACATTTATTCACATTCTGTTGATTTTGCACGCGTCCATAGGCCACGGTGACCACTTTCCATCAGGTGGGCCGTGTGCTTGTCTACCTAAGTGATATAAAAAAAAACATTGCAATTATTACTTTCCAGTTAATGTATTGTCCCCTATAAGTTTAATTCACCTCCAATGTAATAAAGCTGACTTTACAAACCCCTAAAGCGTACCTAACCCTCAACAAATGTTCGTATACGACTCGTAAATTGTTTAGTGTGAATTTATCTTAACCCTTCGCACGTCACTGTCAATATTCCCAGGGCAGCGATATATGTGGCGGTACGGAAGAAATGTTAGAAATTAGAATTAATGGTTGTCGACCCGCGAAAGGTGTTGGCGGGATTTATGACCAGAGCTAAAAAAAAAAAGACATCACAGCTTTTTATAGTTTTACAATTCTTGATTGGTAAACTTTATACTACTAGGGAAATCGACAAACTATGACTGCCTGTGGATATGAAGCTGCTAAATATAGGAGCCTCCTCCTTTCAGACCTCGTGATGACCACTAACCGACTTACTGGTTATTTATAATTTGGTGGACAGTAGCACACGCTTGCCTACAAGGCTAAAAGGAACCTATTGATTTAGAGATATGAACCCATTCTAAATTAAAAAGCTGATTAGCATAAATAACTTGTCAACTGTTTGGACAAACACACGTATTGCCAAAGTGTGATATCTATCGTCTCACCAATAACTCTCATCACATTCGACAATGAAAAGGGTTTTGTGGAATTTAGTTATTCAATTACACTCCAAAGTAATGCTAAGCTGATATAACAACAAACAAGGAAGGCACTACTGAAGCTTCTCTCGCCACTGTCTCTACGTTTGTTAATTATTTATTTATTTACTTTTCCATACTTACAACTACCCTTACAGGATAAACCCAAGGCGATATTGTCTACATTTATATACAACATTAAGTATCGATCAGACAATATTTGACAATATAGGTATTTAAACTATTATGGTCACTCACATCAGTATCAAAATAAACGTGATAAATACCATGTTTCATTGTTTTGAGTTACCGATATTATATAGCGCCTATATAGCGATGCTATATTATAGAGCGCCGAAATATCGGAAACTCAAAACAATGAAACATGGTAAATATCCCGTTTATTTTGATACTAATATTTAACAAGACCATACAGGACAGTTACAAGACAATACAGGACAACACAAGATACTACTAGACAATCCCAAACAATACAATTTTACAAGACAATACGAGATAGTACCGATCAAAACAAAACTAAATATTTGTTTATTACAAATAAAGCTGTCTTCGTGAATTCACTTAGAATATAATAAATCCTGTGCCTCATTTCTCAATCAAGGTCCCAAGAGGTTAAGTCTCCAGTCTCTTAAAGCAATCAACGACTTGGCAAAGCTTACACTTGACTATAAATACCCATACTGATTTCTTTTAAGTCCCATAAAACGTCTAGCCGCCCTTCGCGATGTCGGCTGTCCTGAGAGACTTAACTGATCGAGACGGTCTCATATGTCCTCGCCCGATATAGCCCAGGGTCGTTTACCCTGGTCTGTGCGACCATTAATTACAGTTTTAGCGCCGCTATGAGACATCTGTCATTTTAGTGTTAGTTTTTTATTGCTTTGAAGATTATTACGTTGTTTGGAAGTAATAATAACATTTTTCTTTATAGTTCACGCAGTTTTTCTTATTAGGAAGTTCTAAAGCCTAGAGCTAGATAACTTAGGTACTGGGTTATGCTTAATTACTATTTTTTTTACATACATAAATACATATTATAATCACGCCTTTATCTCCGGAGGGTAATTCAGAGCTTAATTAAAACCCACATTTCACCAATAATTAAATTTGGTTCCTCGTAATAGGGAGTGAGTCTATTGCCGTCTTCCGGGCACTATTGTTGACTCAAACCGTGCATCTGAGGCTGAGTCTGGGCTGTATATTTCAGTCTGATGTTAAACACCCCTATCCCTTAGTCGTCTTGTACGACACCGCATGGGAAGAGATGGGGTGGTCCAAATTCTACTCTACCGGGAACTTCGCTGTTATTTTTTGCATATTTTTTTCCAAAACAAAAAATGTGTTTTACATGTTTTCGGTGACAAACAACCGGTTTTTAATTAAAAAAGCAACTTGTACTTGAATCATTAGTCTACATCGCAGAAGGTCATTGTTAATGGCAATAGGAAATGACATTTAAGCACGTTTCCTTAATAAGACTTACTCACGGTTGTACATCCCCGCAAGGGTAGGCAGAGGTGTGTTTTTTTTTTTATACCACTTAGTTAGCAGACAAGCACACGGCCCACCTGATGGAAAGTGTTTACCGTGACCTATGGACGTCTGTAACACCAGAGGAGTCACAGTCGCACTGCCAACCCTGTAAGTACAGAGTTTCTGTGCCGTCAGTAGAAGACAAAGCAGGACAAGCCTTTAGTCTTCCCACTGGCAGCGCAAATTCTCCAGTGAGCTCTGGCTACCCTACTCACCGCTGGGAACACAACACGAAGTTGTTATAGCCGCGGTATTCTGTAGGGCGGAGGTACTACCCCAGTCGGACTGCTCAATCGGGCGGAAATGCCGCCGTGTCCTACCTCCTCCACACACAACTTCTCACCCAAATTTTGAAAACTACCTTACCAATCAATCAATTAGCCCACCCCAGTCCACTGCTGGACATAGGCCTCTCCCAATGTGCGCCATTTTCTCCGATCCTCTGCCTTCCGCATCCAGTCCGTCCCAGCCACCTTATGAAGATATTTTTTTATACCACTTAGGTGGCAGACAAGCAAACGGCCCACCTGATGGAAAGTGGTCACCGTGGCCTATAGACGCGTGTAAAACTAAGAGAGTCACACTCGCACTGCCACCCTGCAAGCATTGAGGGCTATTGTGCCGTCAGTGTAAACGACAAAGCAGGACAAGTTTTTGGTCTTTCCACTGACAGCACAAAAACCCTACATTGAGCTCTGGCTACCATTTTTTTTTTTTTACGTGCGCAAAATCCCCACGGATACCTCCCCACCGGAACCGGTGGAGGAGGTTATGTCGGACTCGAACCGACTAAAACGCACGCCGCCTGTGGGTCGTTTTGGTTGCCGAAGGTGAGGTTGACAGGCATATCCCTCGCACCCCGGCCGACCCAGGGCCATCTCTCACGATCTGGCCCTCGTCTCGGGTGTGGGGACTACAGAGTCCCCAACTCGACCCTGGAAACGGGGTGGCGCGCCACCGCCGCGGCCTGCTTCTGCCAGGGTGACAGGCGGCTCGACCTGTCACCCCCAGGCCGGCGCTCTGGCTACCCTACTCACGATGAAGAACACACAGCGACATCTAAATCAAAACAAAGCATGGCTAGTAAACCAATAATATGTCTTCTAGAATGCGGATGAACATAATTATGCGTGATATTATCGGAAGTTTACGCGAATGATAATAATCAAATAAATTTGGGTTGTGGAGGTCAGATAGCAGTCGCTTCACTGTAAATATCGAAGTTCAACTAAATTCGCAGACTTCAAGGTGAAAACTTCGGATGCAATGCTTGACGCCTTCGACTTGTTGCAAAGACGGGCATTGAGGCTGGTTGACAATCCTATACTCACAGGTAGAGTGGAACCTCTTAGCCTTAGGAGGGATTTTGCCTCACTGTGTGTGTTCTACCGCCTATACAATGGTTTGTGCTCAAATGAATTGTTTGACATGATGCCCACAGCTACATTCTATCATCGCACCTCTCGTCATAGGCAGGGAATTCGTCCTCACACAATGCGACCTGAGACGGTGCGCACTGTGCGGTATGAAATAAACTTCATCGCACGCACACTCAAGCTGCGGAATGACATCCCTGGTGCGGTTTGTCCCAAGCGCCTACAATATGGGGTACTTCAAGAGGGGCATCAGAAGGTGTCTTCATGGTCGGCAGCGCGAGTGTGACACCCCTGGTGTTGCATACGTCCATAGGCCATGGTAACCGCTTCCCATCAGGTGGGCCGTGTGCTTGTCTGCCAACTAAGTGGTATAAAAAAAAATGCAACTGGGATTAACGCTAAGATGAAGAAGAAGAATCACATTAGTCGCGAAAGAATCCGCTAACATAGTTCATATAAAAAAAAAACAATTTTTATACCACTTATGTGGCAGATAATGGATGGAAAGTGGTTCCCGTGGTCCACTGTAGGCGCTTGGGATAATCGCAGCAGGGAGTTCATTCCACAGCTTGAGTGTGCGTGGGATGAAGTTTCTTTCATACTGCATAGTGCGCACCGTCTCAGGTCGCAATGTGCGAGGATGAATTCCCCGTCTAAGGCTAGAGGTGCTATGACAGAATGTAGCTGTGGGCGTCATGTCAAACAATTAATGTGAACATAAACCGATGTATAGGCGGTAAAACACACATAGCGAGGTTAAGTCCCTCCTAAGCCTGAGCGGTTCCACACCATTTGCGTGTATGGGATTGTCAACTAGCCTCAACGCCCGTTTTTGCACTGAGTCGAAGGGGTCAAGCTGGTATGCAGGCGCTCCAGCAAAAATGTTACATATTTGCATTTGGTCTGTATAGTTCCCTCATGTTCATAAATATTTACCCTGAGCAGGAGTCGAATGTGACCTTTACGATCACACAACACTACTTAGATAACACTGTCCGATACTGTAACTAAACCCAGAACTTTGCCGATTGCTCCTAAACACAAACTTATACCACGTACTGTTTAAAAAGAATTTAATATCCTAAACTCTAAAAGCGTTGCCATTTTTACAGTTCTTTGAAGTAATGAAATAGCGAGTCTTTGTGATGCTGTGGAATACTGATGAGCTTCGTCTGCATTGGAAGAGACATTAATTACCGAATGACCCGCCCGGGACAGCGGAGGTACGCCCTGGATAAACATGAATATAAATAAACGTAAACTGAATTTGAGAGTTGATATCTGCGTTCTTGTCCAGGTGCGCTCACTGTTCGGTAGACGATCAGTGGGTTAAGCTACCACGGCGAGGTTGCCATTTCGATGGGTGTTTCATGCGATGCAGAATATTCGTTCTAGAACCAAGTGGTTCGGAGACTCTTTCCTTTGCTGCACTTAGACCTGGAATTCACTACCAGCTCACGTGTTCCTTCACAGTCTTCACACAGTTCCGGGTCCTTTAAGCGGGGCGTGAAAACGCATTATAATGAGACCGTCAAGCTGAGTGTCACTATTGTAACATAGTATATATATATATAATAGTGACCCTCGCTACCAAGACTTTACCTTTAGCTTACCATCAGGCGAGGTGTAAGGACGTATCCGTCAAAATCGCCTTTATAATGAATTGTTGAAGTGAAACAACCATTACAAGCGAGTTCAACAATTTATTTTCTGACATTACATTATAAATAGCTTGCTGGCGATTTTAATACCCTCGTTTAGAATTATGACATTATATATTCTTTGCGGCAGATCTTGTTAGCGCGATTTAGCAACAAAGTAAGATGAGCGCCATCTAGTGACAAACCTATTAATTAACGTTCAAACACGAGGTAAAGTCAAAATGGCGTTTCCTAGATAGATGAAGAACTACACAACATGCAGTAATATCAAACATTCACGACTAACAATTCAGTAGTATATGCACTTCGATCTATAGTCTGTTCTTGTTATGTAAACATTCGCCCTTTTGAAGAAGACCCACGGGCCTTGCTTGTTAAACACGAACACCCGTGGAAGTCGTACACCTTTTGTTTTGACGTTGTACTTGATTTACATTTATATTGGCACTCGGCTGAAGTACACAAACTCTCGAACTATATTGGTTCTAATGAGGTATACTAGTGTACTAGTAAATATCGGTGCTTTGTAGTTTTTACCAAACAACGGCGAAGCAAAAGGAGAGTTATGATTTTGACAGGCTATGTTGTCCAACCAAACAATATATTCAAGGGAAAAGTGGCATCCGACCACGGCTATCCTTGATATTTTCTTGTTTAATACTTTTTATGATGTCGGGTATTAGTTTTAAACTTGGTATCTACTACTACTTAATCTCTTTTGGGAGGAGGTAGGACACGGCGGTATTTCCGCCCAATTGAGCATTCCGACTGGGGAAGTAGGTACCTCCGCCCTACAGAATACCGCGGTTATAATAACCTCATGTTGTGTTCCCAGCGGTGAGTAGGGTAGCCAGAGCTCACTGGAGAGATTTTGTGCTGTCAGTGGAATGACCAAAGGATTGTCCTACTTAGTCCTCTACACTGACGGCACAAAATCTCTGATCATACAGGGTCGGCAGCACGGATGTGACTCCACTGGTACACACGTTCATAGGTTATGGTAACCACTTTCCATCAGGTGGGCCGTGTGCTTGTCTGCCACCTAAGTTGTATAAAAAAAACTATTCTATCTACATAAATATTGTAAACTGTTCGTGTCTGTACAATTAATAAAAAAATCTACAACATTCTACACAACGTTATATAGACCCATGGCCCCCTGGATCGGCCGGGGTGCGAGGGATATGCCTGATAACCTCAGTAACTAAAAATAACCCACAGGCATCGTGTCTTTTAGTCGGTTCGAGTCCGACATAACCTCTACCACCGGCGCCGGTGGTAGGGGTATCTGTGGGGATACAATTCAATGTATAAGCTTTAAAACAAATAACAATAGGGTCACCCTATTGTTATTTGTATTAAAGCTCCTGTGGGTGTCATAGAAGGCGACTAAGGGATAGGGCAGGTCTCCATCCGACAGCAAACATACACCCCATGACTAAGTGCCCGCTTGACGGCAATAGGCTCGCCCCCTATTACGTGAGACCGAAAATTATAATCGGCAAATTGTGGGTGTTAATACACATCAGCCTACCACTTCGGGGATTCACAGGCGTGAGTATGTAAATATAAATGCTCTGTAGGACCATTAAAAATGTATTCAAGGATGTTTTTCTCGAAAGATTGATGTTGACGATATGTGGTACCTGACGCAACGATTTATTCATTGAAGCGGTGCGTTGTCAATAAAATTGGTGGACAATGCATTCGTAAGTGGAGCAGGCAGCACCGACCCGGATACGTGCAGCTAATGTGATAGGGTTGTCTCCTCGCAAACTGTTATATTAATGTCCCCGCTTCCGAGGACGAGTTGAGGGACTTTGTTGTCCCCACATCCAAGGTAGGCCAGATCGAGGGAGGTCGCCTGGGGTGCAAGGGATATGCCTGTCAACATCACCTTTGGCAACCAAAAACGATCCGCAGACCGATTCTAGTCCGACATAACTTCTCACACCGGCTCCGGCGGAGGCTAGATATCCGTGGGGATATTTCGCATGTAAATAAACTTTTTTATTAATGTAAGAGATACGCGTCACAAAAATTAGCTGGGTAGATGTATGTTACATGTAAGAGTTGCCTGAGGAATTCCATCAGTGAAATTGCAAGCAAAAAAAATACTCAAAAAGCCACACCGCCAGCTAGCGAACGATACGAGTATATCATTTCGCTTCTTTTCGTACTGAGGTTCCCAACGCGGGTGGCGGGAGTTATGCTCTCATACTGAAGCACACCATACTTTAAATGCAACCGGGATTAACGCTCTGACGAAAAAGAATATGAATGTAGAAGGCTTTAGGAACAGAGGTAGGCCCAAGAAAGGATGGATGGATTACCTGAAAGATAGTATGGCTTCTGACAGGAATTATGGAGGAGAAGGACATGTTGCGCCGACCCTAATTAATTGGGACAAGGGCAGGTTAAATGATGAAGAAGATTTTAATAGTCATGTTTGTCCACTCCTCCACCTCCTCAAAGAGCACGTTAAACCCTCCGTCTCGGTTGTCATACGAACACTTATGACAGTAGTTTTTTTATACCAATTAGTTGTCAAACAAGCACACGGCCCACCTTATGGAAAGTGATTAAAGTGGACGGGGCAACTAAATTTCTGTACCGTCAGTGTAAAAGACAAAGCAAAATAAGCCTTTGGTCTTCCCACTGATAGTACAAAAACCACTCCAGTGAGCTATTGCTACCCTCCTCACCACTGGGAGCACAACACGGGGATATTATGGCCGCGGTGTTCTGTAGGGCGGAGGTACTTCCCCAGTCAGACTGCTCAATTAGAACGGGAATACCGTCGTGTCCTACCTCTTGTCGTGTACTTGAATGTGACCGGGATTAACGCAATGAAGACGATGATGTTGCTTTTTCCAACTTCATATTTTATGTGACATGCAATGAAGTGAGCGGGTTGCCAACCCTAATCTCGATGTCGCAACGTGTTTGCTCGGGCTCACGCTAATGATTCCTCTTTGTCTCGCACACCATTAAGCTCAGGTTTTTGGGTTATTGAGCCACAATGTGTTATGTACCCACGGTCTGCTTGATGACCCTTTCAGATTTTACTGTAAGTAAGGCAGAAGTGCTTTACAGCTGTTTACTAAAGAAGTGGTTAGAAATCTCTTCAACATGGAAACTTGTGTCGCCGATCTAAATGGTATTCCCTTTCGTTGTCACACTTGGAATACTCTACCTGGGCACAAGTTTCCTTCGTGCCATCCCAGGTTCTTCAAGCGGGGCGTGATACTTTCGAGGCTGTCAATGTTGGATTTTCTTTATATTGGACACGTCAATTAGACTTCACCTTGCCTGATGGTAAGCTGAAAGTAATGTCTCAGAAAAGAGGGTCACCATCACTTACATATACTATCCACCAATTAAATAGAATCATTAGCATCTGGAATGGTGATCCATATCTTTTAGGCTTCACCTTAACTTCTTAGCATCCATGCAGTCAATTGATGGACTGAGTTTTAAATAAGTAGTGTCTCCACACGCGGATATGTCCGAGCAATCACGTCATATTTGTTTTTGAACGAATAGCCAACCGCATTGTGAATATTGGGTTCTTCAAGAGGGGAATCAGGTTTCTTTAACAGCACTAGTGTAACGCCCCTGGTGTTGCATCCATAGGCCACGGTAACCACTTCTCATCAGGTGGGTCGTGAGCTTGTTTGCCACCTAAGTGGTATAAATTTTTTTTTCAACATTCAGTTGAGATGTGATTTACACTGGAGAGTTTTTGTGTTGTGAGTGGGAAGACCAAAAGGTTGTCCTTGCTTTGCCTTTTACACTAACTGCACAGAAACTCTCTGTGCTTACAGAGTTGGCGGCGCGAGTGTGACTCCCCTGGTGGTGGTCCATAGGCCATGGTATCCATTTTCTATCGGAAGGGGCGTGTGCTTGTCTGCCACCCAAGTGGTACAAACCAATACATACATTACATACTTATTACTTAGTACTCATTCACACACCCAAACCACCTTAACATACCTATTTCAATTCTCGTTACAACATTACCGCGTGGTTTCCAGCAGAGTACAATTTGGGCCACCCCATCTCTCCCCATTCGGTGTCGTACAAGGCGACTAAGGGATAGGGCTGTTTAACATCAGACAGATATGTACAGCCGAGACTTAGCCTCAGATGAATGGTTCTAGTCAACAATAGTGCCTGGAAGACGGCAATAGACTCACCCGCTATTACGTGGGACCGAAATCAATGATTGGTGAAATGTGGGTGTTATTTCACCTCTGCCTAGCCCTCCGCCCTCCGCGTTTTCATCTTGTACAGATGGATTTACTTAACCTTTATCCTTCTGTCAATATTGTAAAGTACACAATAGTGAAGTTCCATTTCGGTCTGAGACGTTTTCATTTCGTTCGTAACTGTACAGCTCCGGAGGCCTACCATGGAACCTAAGTTCGAGGTTATGAAATACTCCGTGGTCCACACACCCAAAGGCCAGCTTGAAGAAGATGGCTCTGGGTCGGTTGGGGTGCGAGGGATATGCCTCCGGCCCTCAGGCGGTGGGCATTTTAGTTGGTTCGAGTCTGACATAACCTTTTCCACCGGCTCTGATGCTGGGGGCGCGGGGGCTCTGGGAGAGGGTTACCGGTGGGATTTTTTACGTGAAAAAAAAAGGTAATGAGTCGCTTCAGCAGTCGCCTCACGGAAAATATCTAATCCAAAGTTCAACTGCATTACAGACTAAAAAGCCTACCCCAAATGAGTTGAAAAAGGCTAAGAGAATGATGATTAATCCCAACCAATCATACTTGATTGCTTTTCCAATTAAATTAAGAAATATTAATTTCTGTCGTATATTTTCAAATTGAACACGTAATTTACCGAAATAAACACGAAATAGCAACATAGCATCTAAATGTCTTTCGTTCATGTTTAGTGGTAGTTCGAAGTGTCGGAGGTACGTTTCATAGTGTTTGAAAGAGACTTACGACCCTCAGACAGCGTGCGTTTTAGTCGATTCGAGTCCGACATAACCTCTCCCACTGGCTCTGGTTGGGAGGTTATCCGGGAGGATTTTACGCACGATAAAAAGAAGTTTCATAGTAGGCCCCTTGTTCAACCACAGCCTCTTCATCTTCATTCTGATTGTATTCATCTCTCGTCTCTCGTCTTTAATCCCATCCTTTCCTTTCTTAATGTTAATGAAACTTCGGATTGTTTTTTATTCGCATTGAAAGGCCTTTGTAGAAGATTAATTTATAAAAGATTTATTATTATGGTTGAGTCAAGATAATCCTTTTTATTAGTCTTAATTAATTACCGTGTTGCTTAAGAAGTTTGTTTAAACAATTAGTTTTAGAGGATTAACGCAATCATCTGTTTATATTTGAGTCTTCTCAGGTCGGGGTCGCGTTTCAAACCGGTGGACTATTTACTAAACTGGTTTTCATGTCGCCTTTTTTATCGACGTTTTGTAAGTGCCTATTTAATGGTCTATGCAGAATAAATGATTTTTGACCTTCTTTAATTTTGACTTTGACTTGCTTGGTGCACAGGCTGACTAGTTAAGAGGTCAGCAAGTCAAAAGAAACACATTCAAAGGTAATGTACGAAAAACCGTGCGGTTTTGATCGGTTCGAGTCCAATATACCGGACATACCCACCTCATCGTAGCTTCGAAGAGATGAATACCGCGGTATTATGCGCACGAAAATAGATATGTATACGAATTTTAGCCTCAGTGGTTTAGACTGTTAAAATTGTTAATTGTTTTACTAATAAATTCTCGTTATTCCCGTTAAAACTATTGTATATATTTTGACAACACCACGATATGACATCACGTGTAATTTATTACATGTTTTAGTAGAACTTTGACTACGTACGTAGAATTAGAAATTCCTTGCCTAACTCTTTGCCTAGCCCAGGTGAAGTCATATTGACGTCTCCTAAAAAAACTCGTTTCATAAAAACAATAAACTAAATTTATAGTTAGATTTCCTGTTAAAGAGTTGAGTAGAGAAAGTGAGATAATACTGAGGAGGTATCTGATTGAGTGCCATCGTTCTTGCTTCAAAGTAGGGCGCACTCAAAAACATAACTCGTCTGTTGAAACGCAAAAGGGTGTAAGAATCGAATTTTCAAAAAAAAGAATTGGTCACAATCATATAGCAACAATAATTATAGAATTGTGAATTAGTTACATATTACAGACATTGGAGTGCTTATAGCATATTTTGTGGATCACTTGATGGGAAGTGGTAACCTATGGACCTATGTGAAATACCAGGGGCGTTACACTAGCGCTGCCGACCCTGAAGAAACCTTCTTCCCTCTTTAAGAACTCTATATTGTAAGCGCTAGGGAAAATCGCAGCAGGGAATTCGTTCCACAGCTTGAGGATGGTCTAATTATACAAAATTAACATTGCTGAGCTCAAAATTTTTGTTTATTGCTTTTTTATATGTTCGCGAATAACTACTCAACGCAATAACTATTGTACTATGTTTGATAGCAATTGATTGACTAGAACTAAAGATCTGACCAAAGATGACGACATTTGGTTACTTTTGGTTACGGTAACCGACATTCACAAATAATCCGCTAAAATCTCTTCCTTTAAAATTTGCTGGGTATACGGCTTTTTTAGAAGCGATTGCTGTCTAACACCTCTGAAAATGCATCAGAGCCTCGTCAGTCAATCAGCAAATATACCAGCTTGCATGTAAGACCTGGAATTCATTACCTGTACACGTGTTTCCTTCTTCCTACAATCCCGGGTCCTTTAAGTAGGACGTGAAAAAGCATCTGATGAGGCCGCCAAGCTGAGTGCCACCATTGTAACATTACTTAGTGTCTGTAATGGTGACCCTCTTTCTCGAGACTTTTCCTTTAGCTTACTATCAGGCGAGGTGAAGTCAAGTTTGCGTGTCCTAGATAAAAAAAAAGGTTAATTTTGGTCCCAAAGACCTCGATAGTGTTCCCCATGTTGTCACTAGCACCTTTTTGCCTCTAAAGCGTCGAATGTCAATTCCACTGTTGACGGCACAGAGTTTATTGTAAGTTTAAATCATTCTATTGAGAGGAGCGTGTTCGGAGCTGGCCTAGATTTGTGAAACTTGTTTTTGAAGGAATGATTCGATGCTTTTTTTTTCTATTAAAGACAAGACATTGTGTTGTTCGTCTAGGCTGATTTTATGATCTGTGATATGGCTGTAGAGCGCAGTTTGCAACGTGAAATATAAAAAAATGGTTCTAATTATAGTTACCGGCACATATCTTGACCCCTAAATATGACAGGAAAGGAAATCTACCAATTAAAAATTATATGAAAACAATGCGCGCGCGCTAGGGCTTCTTTATTCTCGCGGATTGGTGTCAAAATATATACAGTGGTGTGGTACAGGTGTGCAACCTCAGTCTCTTCCTAGACACCAGTAATTTAGCTTAGCTGAAGAGGACAAGGGAAATACTAATGATTTCGAGTACTGTAGATGCTCTGTTAAAGAAATAATATAAATACTTAATTGAACGTGGGTTTCTATAAAATTCTTGTCATTTTTTATATCTCTTGACATGACACTAGAACATAACTTATTATGATCAGTATTCACTCAACGCGAACAAAACGACATCACACAGATCACACTGTATAATCGAACTATCAAGTCAGTCAGCCGATAATTAAGTACACTTTCATAAAATGTTTACCTCCTGCGATCGGCATATCCGTCTCTTTCACACACGCGGTAAGTTATATCGGTATTTCTATCACTCGCCTTGAACTCGCAACATTTTGTGGACTGAAGCGAAACGAGTGCATAACATCACGCGACGAAACGCTTCATTAGTTATTTAGTTTTTTGATCTTTATCTGTTCCACGGAAAAAAATGTCTCAAGATAGAAATGACGACCGATTTACCGTGATCAATGATGTGTGATTTAGAATTAGTAATGAAGATTATAATTATTAATAGTTTAAATTTAATTCTATTATTATGTATACAATACAAAAAAAAACAAAAACTACATATTGCTAAACGTTGAAATGCGTTGTGGAATTCCCAGAAGACTGGTAGCATTGCCATACAACGTGGCAATGCTGCCAGTTTTCTGGGAGATTAATTATTAAATCACAAATTACTTTTTAATTTTCTGTATTTAGGTATGTTTTTTTTACACCACTTCGGTGGCAGACAAGCACTCGGCCCACCTGTTGGAAAGTGGTTACCGTGGCCTATGGACGCGCTGCCAACCCTGTAAGTGCAGAGTTTCTGTGCCATGTAGAAGAGAAAGCAGGACAAGCCTTCAGTCTTCCCACTGACAGCACAAATTCTCCAGTGAGCTCTGGCTACCCTACTCACCGCTGGGAACACAACACAAAGTTATTATAGCCGCGGTATTTTGTGGGGCGGAGGTACCTACTTCCCCAGTCGGACTGCTCAATTGGGCGGAAATACCGCCGTGTCCTACCTTCTATACGTATGTATGTACTTACGTCATCAACTTCAAAAACAGTTAATTTATTTGTTATAAATTTTTATATCATGTCAAAATAGCGTCTTTTAAACTACAAAAGTAACAAACAAAAACAACCCCATTGTTGAACAGAAGATGGATTAAAAAAAATAAAGCATACCTTAACTCCAAAATATCGTTACTTAAGTGTATGTTAAGTGGTACTTACCCCGGATGACCGGACCCTGGGAATAACATTTACCACACATCCCATTTTTAATATATTTTTTAAATTTCACAATTTGAGAAGCACTTAACTCACTGCCCCTTGCAATCAGGTGACTGGAGCGTGAAAATTATTTTTGTTGATAAGTATGATGTAATAATAGCTGATAATATCCTCATAACCTTAAAACCTTCACGAATTCATCCTCAAGTTGCAACCGGAAATGGTGCGTACAGTGAGATATATGAAAGGCTCTGGCATGTTCTACCTATCATCTATCACGCCTCTATCCCCGGAGGGTTAGGCAGAGGTGAATTAACACCCACATTTCACCAATTATTGAATTCGGTCCCACGTTACAGGGGGTGAGCCTATTGCCGTCATCCGGGAGCTATTGTTGACTCAAGCCATGCATCTAAGGCCGAGTCTGGGCTGTATATATCTGTCTGATGTTAAACAGCCTTATCCCTTAGTCGCTTTGTACGACACCGCATGGGAAGAGATTGGGTGGTCCAATTGTCCAAATTCTACTCTGCCGGGAACCACGCGGCCACAATATGGGGTTATTACGTGGTCGGCAGCACGAACATGACGCCCATGGTCTTGCACACGTCCATAATAAAGTAAATAGCCGTGGTAATTATGAGGTGAATCGTGCTCTTTTCTACCACCTAAGTGGTATAAAAAATGGAACACATGCGGGACTACCTCACACATTTTTATAAGAAATGCATGTGTTACAGTTTATGAGATTACGGAAGACTGAACTCCCTTTTTTCACATTTTTTTCTCCCTTTTATGTCACAGACAAGCACACCCACCTGATGGAAAGTGATTACCCATGGCGTGTGCAATACCAGGGGCGTCACATTCGAGCTACCGACCCTGTAGAATTCTAATGCCCTGTCCTTTTTAAAGAACCCCATATTGTTGTCGCTTGGGGAAACAATAGCAGGTAGCTCATTCCACATCTAGAGCGTGAGTAGGATGAAGGTACATGCATACCGCACGGTGCGCACAGTTACCAGTCGTAGATAGATAGATAGAAAGATAGATAGATAATTATTCATTGTACACCAACAGATTTACAGTAGAACAAGTAGTTAGAATGTATACAGTTCAATGTACAATGGGTGGCCTTATCGTAATGTGTGGGGATGAATTCTTCTGCCTATGGCGTGCGGTGCGAGGATAAAAAGATTCCCTATCCCTTTGCCTCTGCCTGTGTGCTTGTTTACTGCTTTAGTATTATAAAAAGATACCTCACTAACAGGTCATTGTATAACACACATGTTGGTCGGCACTCGCAGTGTGACGTCACTGCAGGCTGCATTGCCAGCCAGTTACATCAGAAGCCCTTGGATGCGTTTTCGTTGTCACGGCTGCATTTGTAATGAACTAGTGTTGCGAAATAAATAGGTTTGGAAAGTTGATAGGAATGATGACAAAAGGATAAAACAACAACAGTGCATTGAGGAGAAAGTAGTCTGGTTTATTTCTATAAAAAGTGTCTTCCAGCAGACCTGCTAGTCTTTTTCAAAGAATCGCCAATCCCGGATGCATCTAGAGCTTGGATTTTGGATCCAATGGTTCCCTATTCAACTCTTCTCTTCCGCATTTCTTCATTTCATTTTGTCTCATCTCATCTCATCTCATTATCTTATCTCATCCCATCTCATCTGAACTCATTACATCTCATTTCATCTTATCTCATTTCATTTCCTCAACAACACAATGCTATATTCTGGACCCGCTCTAAATAGTCTGCAGTAATATAGATCAAGGTCTTGATGCAGAAGGCGGTTCTCCTTGACACGGCACGTAGGTGTTGAGGAGATTCCTCTACCGCTGCGCCGGGAGTTTTATTATTTTTATACTTATACTAACTGATGTCTGAGGCTTCATCTGCGTGAAAACTTGATCCTGTTCCCACTACCCATGGGAACCTCTTCCCTCGATAAAAAGGAGATATTTTATTCCAGACTATAGTCTTTTTTTTATACCACTTAGGCACACAACTAAGGTAGATAAGTACATGGACCTCCTGATGGAAAGTGGTTACCATGACCTGTAAGAAATTTCAGCCAGATATGTTGAGCCGTTAGAGTGTGATTGAACAACAAATATCTTCACTCTCATTATAATACTTTTTTTTATACCACTTATGTGGCAGGACAAGCACACGGCCCACCTGATGGGAAGTGGTTACCGTGGCCTATGGACTCGTGCAACACCAGGGGCGTCACACTCGCGCTGCCGACCTTATTAGTAGGAAATAAGATAGAATAGGATATGATTAAAAAAAAGTTCTTTAAGTAAGTAGGCATTTCAAAAAATAGAAAAGTATTTCCGTAACACAGAACGGCGCCGCGTTGCAACTGTTGCAAAGCAAGATTTTCATTTAGACCAAGTTAAAATGCAATACTTGAGCGTAATCTAGCCTCCAGGACTCGAGAACCCCCTTTATGTCTCATCTAGTAGCCGGCAAAGAGCAAAAAGGCCCCGGCACCTGTAACCAAGTGCACTTAACCTGATTTTCTTGTTGAATTCTATGGCACACAACATTTGACCTTATTTCGAGGAGCATAAGATTGAGTGTTGTACGCCAAGGATTTAGCAGAGGGATGTTTGTATTACGAAATGAAATGCAAGACATAGTGACGTCATTTCGAATTAACTTTGAGAGCATTCGTTTCTCTATCGTTCATTCTCATACATAATATTATTTTTCAAGCCTTTTAGTCCACTTACGAAATGGCCGGATACGATATTGTCCGTGAAGCGACTGTTATACAACCTCTAAAACCCACTGACGTTATAGAAGTTTTTTTTATACCACTTAGGTGGCAGACAAGCGCACGGCCCACCTGATGGAAAGTGGTTACCGTGGCCTATAGACGTGTGTAACACCAGAGAAGCCACGCTCGCGCTGCCGACCCTGTAAGCACAAAGTTTCTGTGCCGTCAGCGTAGAGGACAAAGCATGACAAGCTTTTAGTCATCCCACTGACGGCACAAATTCTCCAGTGAGCTCTGGCTACCCTACTCACCGCTGGGAACACAACACGAAGTTATTATAACCGCGGTATTCTGTAGGGCGGAGGTACTTCCCCAGTCGGACTGCTCAATTGGGCGGAAATACCGCCGTGTCCTAACTCCTACAATTTTGAGTTTTGTTGATTTATCAGAATTTTACAATTCAACAAGGACCGACTGCTTGACATACACTCTGAGATAATTCCGGAGGAGTTTGAATGTGCTAAGTATGGACTCGTCATATTAACTCAAGGCTTGCATCTGAGGCTGAGTCTGACATCTGATGGGGACGATATGCCATCAATCTCTTTAGTTAGACTACCCAACAACCCTCAAATAGTGCATAGACTATCATCATTACTCATTATTACATACATACATGTAATCACGCCTTATCCCCGTAGGGTAAGGCAGAGGTGAATTAACACCCATATTTCACCAATCATTAAATTCGGTTCCGCGTAATAGGGGGTGAGCCTATTGCCGTCTGCCATTCATCTGAGGCTGAATCTGGGTTATATATATCTGTCTGATGTTAAACAGCCCTATGCCTTAGTCGCCTTGTACGACACCGCATGGTAAGAATTGGTTTGGTCCAAATTCTACTCTGCCGGGATCCTTATATTGCCATAATATTCAATGACTAATATAAAAGGTGAATAATATACTGTGTAGTATTAAATTTATCGGTATGTTGTTCAGTTCCTCCGTAATCATGGTGCTTGCAACAGAGCGCCGAAATATCGGAAACTCAAAACAATACAACTTGATAAATATCCCAAAAACTTTAATACTAATGTGAGTGACCATGATAGTTTAAATAAATACACTGTGGTATTGCTTACCCTTTCAGTGTGCTAACCGAGAGGCAGGTTGCCGGTTTGGACCCCATAAACATCTTGTTTTCGTCCTATTGCACGTATTATGTAAGCTACAGACAAGAGTACAATGACTTTTTCTTTATAAGTATTACATCAATAGTAACATAACATAAACTCACGCCTATATCCCCGAAGGGGTAGGCAGAGATGCTAGCACCCACATTTCGCCAGGTTATGTTTAAGTCCCAATGTAATAGGTGGCGAGCCTATTGCCATTAACCGGGCACTTATAAACCTGCGATAAATACACATATAACTTCGAAAAGCATCGAAAAGTCGTTGGTGTGTGCCATGGTAAAACATGTGCGCGAACCCGAGACCTCGTCTAAGCAGTCCATTACCCATACAACTAGTCTACCGCGATTAATAAACATCAATAATAATTAATTATAATCGATCTATTTATCGCTGGTGTACATAGTTATCTGTCTATATTTCATCACATTTCTTGTGTAAGATTGCTGAAGCTTCCGAACACGATTATGATGACCTTGACGCAATGTCCATTAAATGTAAGTGTTTTTTGTATGATCGAATGCTAGATGTTGAAAAAACAACAATCATTGAATAAAAAAACGGTCATTTCGTAGAATTTTGTCTGCTGTTTACATTTCAAAATCTTCATTTTATACCAATATATATTATATATATATTCTACAACATTCTACACAACGCTATCTAGACCCATGGTAAGCATAGTTTTACTAGCTTGTGTTATGGAATCTAGAATACGGATAAACATACTTAAATACTTACATATTATATATAGAAACACCCAGACCATACTGCTACTACTACATGCAAATACCCATAGTCATGCATACAAATATTTGCACTAAGCGGGGATCGAACCCGCACCTCCTGCGTAGCAGTGGCGTTCACTACCACCACGCCACAGAGAATACAGAATCAATATAACAGAAACTTTTTTTTTATAAAAAAATTATTAGAACCGAAGTCACTAATATTCCCTCTAACCCCTTCAGCTAAGCTAAATTGCTTGTGTTAGGAGTGGTTTCACGTCGGTAGTGTAATGAGCAGGACTCGAACTCGGAATCTCACGATCGTCAGGCCGTCTCCTTAACCACTGAGCTACCGATGCTTCGAAACTAACAAACGAACAAACCGATTTTAATAATTCTCTCACTATTAGAAACCTATTTCATTTTGCAGTTCCTACTCCACCAGCCACCGGCTACATCATTACTTATCTGCAGTCTACAGGTAAGGTAGTGGTCAAACGCAAACACAAAAAATAACTTGGGCTACTTTTTCCCGATATTCTTACTGGATTAAGACCCAATGTTGCAAACGTTGAATAAAAATACATAGTATCTGGCTTTTAATATCGCATATCACTCGGGAAGAAGAAAGAAAAGTCTGGTAACAAATTAGGTAATAGTTATTTTATAACAGATATATAAGTTACATACAAGAGTGACAGTAATGTCAAGTTTGGAGCTTCTAAACAGCTAAAGAATCCAATAACATTTTTTCCTTACCCAAGAATAGAATAGCTCAAACTTTTTTACCGTATATTGCATACATACATACATATAATCAGGTGACTTAACATTCAATTTTTCACCAATCATTAAATTCAGTCCCACGTAATAAAGGGTGAGCCTGTTGCCGTCTTCCGGGCAATATTGTTGACACGAGCCATGTATCTGTGGCTGAGTCTGGGCTGTATTATATCTGTCTGATATTAAACAGCCCTATCCCTTAGTCGCCTTGTACGACACCGCATGGGAAGAGATGGGGTGGTCCAAATTCTACTCTAGTTATTATATAGTTTTTTATTATCTTGACACGAGACAAATGTACATTGATCCATATTTAGTCTTAAGATACCACTCGGTCAAGCGGTGTTAAACTTAGTTTTAGGCAGAATTTGATGTCAAAAAGATGTAATAGCGTTGCACTGACAATTTGAATTGAATATACACACTGCGCCAGAGGCTAATTGACTCAAACAACAAAACTTTACAAACCGCTCCAGAGCTGTCTCTATCATGACGTTTCTGACTGTACTCGACCGTTAAGCTGCTAATACAAATGACTCATTCAAGTGGGAACTGTACTCAAAGTCCTTTGTGGAAGATATACTGAAGTTATACCAAGGGGAGCGGAAAATATTAGTTCACATATCTTTGCACAATCAAATTTAAACACTGTTACCGTGTATTTAGAATTCCATAAGTCACTAATAGACTTACCTGTTTTTGTAATTGATAGCTATTTTTCTTTTTTTTTACGTGCGCAAAATCCCCACGGATACCTCCCGAAGAGGTTATGTCGGACTCGAACCGACTAAAACGCACGCCGCCTGTGGGTCGATTTGGTTGCCGTTGCCGAAGGTGAGGTTGACAGGCATATCCCTCGAACCCCGGCCGACCCAGGGACATCTCTCACGATCGGGCCCTCTTCTCGGGTGTGGGGACTACAGAGTCCCCAAGTATTCCCCGGAAACGGGGATGCGCGCCGCCGCCGCGGCCTGCTACTGCCAGGGTGACAGGCGGCTCCACCTCTCACGCCCAGGCCTGCGCTCATGGAGAGCGGAGGTCGTTCATCAACCTCTGACGCCCGAGTTGCCTTCGTACGTGGGCAGTTTGGCTTGCGACCCTTCGTCGCTCCCGCTACCGCTCGCGCCCCGCCTGTGCCGCTCCCGCCCCGCCTTGTAATTGATAGCTTAGTTTCTATCGAACGTAAGCGACGCTGTGGAAAAGAACCTAGTACAGCGGATGAAACCTCGAAGCATACCTAATTTATATTCACAGATCTGTGATCAATTATGTGTAATTAAAAGTATAGGTATTTATACCAGCTTTACTGGTTTTACAGCATGCATGGAATGTCCACAATTCTACATTGTAATTATGTGTAACATGTCTCGACTGCAACCTATGTTTCCTGGTATACTTAGTATAGTATACCAGGTATACTTAGTATACTATAATCTATACTATATATATAATATTAATATTATAAAGAGGAAAGATTTGTATTTTTGTATGTAACGAATAAACTCAAAAAGTACTGGATCGATTTTAATGATTCCTTTTTCATTAGAAAGCTACATTCTTCGTGAGTAACATAGGCTACTTTTTATCCCGATATTCCCATGGGATCAGGATTTACGCGGGTGAAACCGCGACGCGGTGCTAGTATTACATATTTCCGCATTCCGTACGCATTATAACCTATGTTTCCTGGTATACTTGGTATACTATAGCGGAAATATGTAATATTCGAATCTAAGGTCCCTATTCCAGAACAATATTTTTTTATATAGGACATGTCAATTCGACTTCGCCTAGATGATGGTAAGCTGAAGGCTCAGAAACGAGGGTCACCATTACTTATATATACCATGTAACATGGTGACATTCAGCTTGACGGCCTCATTAAAATAAGCTTTTTCTCGCCCCGCTTAATGTACTCGACTGTAGGAAAATTTAATCACGAATCTCGATTTATTACTAAAACTGAGGACAGAATCCTCGCCTGTCTTTTAATATGCTCACAACAAAGCTCCAAAACTATTACGTGCGCTGGTTAGTGTTGCCAGCGTACACATATAGTCATTAGAACAGGCACGTTTTGGCTCTAAAACAACTTAACCTTAAAAACAGCCTCATTAGCGGTGCCGGTTGACGGCAGTTGTATTTCGTGTGTATTTGAACAACACACAGACGTAAACATTCACCAAATATATACGACATACATTATTTTAGGTACCTACATATTAATTGTACCAGAATTTACATATTTGGTAGAGACCAGATGCTTCCACTTAATGCGATCATGTCACTCAATTTTAGCTTCATCTACTTTATTTAATTTGAAAGTAAAAGTATAATATAATTATTGGGTGAATTAATTCATTTTCTCGTTTTATTTAAATAAATAAATTTACACAGCGCTATATAGACCCATGGTAAGCATAGCTTTTAACTAGCTTGTGTTATGGGATCCAGAATACGGATCAACATACTAAGATACTTTTTTTTGTAAATACATTCGTATTATACAGAGAATCACCCAGATCTATGCAAGTATATATATTCATACATACAAATATTTGCACTGAGCGGGAATAGAACCCGCGCCCCCTGCATAGCAGTCGATTGCTCTACCGCTACGCCATGGAGGTCGTGTTTTGACTATGAGTATTATTTGATACCGAATTGATTTACATATGACATTTTTTTTTCATGTTTTGTCTACGAGTATTATTCATTTGATACCTAATTTACTTATGATATTTTTTTTGTTTCAGGTAATACATTAACTTTCTGCTCTGTCCCGAAATATATAACTTCAGACCATCTTCAAACTTACTCAGGTAGGTGTGCACTTACTATGAATTAATTATAACCATTAATTTATTCATCATTGTACCTAAAAGCAAAGATAAAACTAAACGTACATAGGACAACACGTACAGGGTTTAGCTCACACTGTGCAGAATATACGAGCAAGAACCAAGCGGTTCGGAGACTCTTTTCTTTGCCGCACCACCAAGACCTGGAATTTATTTTATTTATTCATAACAACTTTTACATTGTGTTGAATTTTGAATTACATTGTATTAAATTATAGGAAGAATAGTAATTAATGAGGCATGTCATGCAAAAATTATACAAAAAATAAACCATTATCAATGTCAATCATAAATGTCAATGTGAAAATAAAGTTAAATATCATAGCATCAATACTATCTTATATACCTACCTACCTACATAAACAGCATATACATTACAATTTCAGTCAATTAGGTACAGTTCATAATGTAATCTAAAGAATAATAACAATTCATTACCAGCACACGTGTTTCCTACAATCTCGGGTCCTTTAAGCAGTGCGTGAAAAAGCATCTGATGAGGCCGCCAAGCTGAGTGCCACCATTGTAACATTACTTAGTGTCTGTAATGGTGACCCTCTTTCCTGAGACTTTGCCTTTAGCTTACCATCAGGGGAGGTGAATACCATTTGGCGTGTTCTAGATTATAAAAAATGTGGCAAGGAGATGAAAGCGATAGAGAACGGAAATTCAGGACTCATAACTACAAGCTTTAGACCCAAGCGGAATTAGCTCTCGAAAAGCATTTAAAAATAATTAAATACTGCTAAAATGTATTTGCAAATTCATCTCTACCCACCCATCATGACATTATTATGTCATATTGTCAAACCGCTCGCTTTTACATCCAGTATCCACCCACATGTCCTCATGCCCTGTCGCTGGCAGGAAGCCAACTGATATTCCATTCTTTCCATCTGTTGCATCAAACTTGTTTAAATTCCGTTTGTTATTTCGCAATGTTTTTGAAGTTATTCTTTATTAAATCATGAGTTAAAAATATTGACAGTAAAACATTGTGAAATACAGCACGAAACATATTTTATTGTATTTCGCAATGTGCTGTGACATGCTGATTTTGCGTTGTATTGCAACTAACTTGCATATTATATATTTTTTTACTTTTTTTATACCACTTAAGTGGCAGACAAGCGCACGGCCCACCCGATGGAAAGTGGTTACCGTGGCCTATGGACGTGTGTAACACCAAAGAAGCCACACTCGCGCTGCCGACCCTGTAAGCACAGAGTTTTTGTGCCGTCAGTATAGAGGACAAAGCTGTCCTCCTTTGTCCTCTACACTGACGGCACAGAAACTCTGAGAAGACAAAGCAGGACAAACCTTTAGTCATCCCACTGACAGCACAAATTCTCCAGTGAGCTCTGGCTACCCTACTCACTGCTGGGAACACAACACGAAGTTACTATAACCGCGGTATTCTGTAGGGCGGAGGTACTTCTCCAGTCGGACTGCTCAATTGGGCGGAAATACAAATACCGCCCTGTCCTACCTCCAAATTCAAATTCATGAACTTATTCCATTATAACATTTAAACTATCGCGTTCCATGGTTTCGACCAGGTATGTACCTATACCATGATCGCATTAATTTCCGTTAAAATTATCGTAATCATTTAATTCATGGTTACAATCTAATGAACACATTATAATGCGAGTTGATGATAGATAACAACATAGTTTGATGAAGTCTGGTACTCAAATTAAGATTGAACTTGTGTTTAGGTTACCAGGGTTCCTGAAACCTATCACAATCAACAAATAATATATAATTAATTAAGACTACCTGCTATATTACTATGAATGTATGTTTGTGAGAGAAGGAGTCGAGTAGCTATGAATATTTCAATTTCAATAAGATACAAGTGATTCAATTATTTTTTTTTTTAGCCACAACTCTGATTATATAAATTTGTATCTCGTATGTACTATCGGATACATAATTTGTACTTACCTACGTTTTTTGGTGAGATGATGAGTTTTTTTTACATAACATAACATAAACTCACGCCTATATCCCCGAAGGGGTAGACAGAGGTGCTAGCACCCACATTTCGCCAGTTTATGTTTACGTCCCAATGGCGAGCTTATTGCCATTAAAGCACTTATAAACCTGCGATAAATACACACATAGCTTCGAAAGCATCGAAAAGTCATTGGTGTGTGCCATGGTAAAACTTGGGATCGAACCCGAGACCTCGTCTCAGCAGTCCATTACCCATACCGCGGAATACATTTTATCTTTTACCAAGTATGCTTATCTACGGGAACGAATAAATTTAGAACTTTGAACGTTACTTTAATACGTATGTTTTAACACGTATTAAAATGTTTTTAAATCTATACTAATATAATATTATAAAGCTGCAGAGTTTGTTTGTTTGATCGCGCGAATCTCTGGAACTTCTGGTCCGATTTGAATGATTCTTACAGTGTTGGGTAGTCCATTTATCGAGGAAGGTTTTAGGCTATATATCATCACGCTACTACTTAAGGGAGCGGAGCATTGATAATAAATGTTAACAAATCCGGCAATTTTTCATACATATTTTAAAGACTAAAATATACGGGCTCAAAGGGATATGAAGCTTCAAAATATACCCTGCTATAGCTATATATATAGCTGGGGTGGGTCAGCTAGTTGAAATATAAATCTAAAAGTATATCGTCGAACCTAACAAAAGGCACTTAAAAATTGCAGTTAAACTATATATTAGTAATACATACTCGTATCACCGCAGTAGCCTAGTGGTATGGGTAATGGACTGCTGAAACAAGGTCTCGAGATCTCAGGTTTTACCATGGCACAAGTTTCCGAGGACTTCAATACGACAGTCAAGCGATTACACTCTTCAAAATTTAAGAAAAATTTGTAACACCGCCCCAAATTCCGTGACACCCAATTTTACATAATTCGCCACAATTCAGGAAGTCTTAGTACGCACTTAATGAGAACACTGGAGCGTTATGTAAAATCCTATTATAAGAGCCCGCGAAATACCTAACTTAATTAATTTGGATGACCTGTTTAGCTTCACGAATACGGGATTATGTGTGACAGTACTGACGTCAATTGCTTTTTAAGGATTCTACTCCCAAAGCGTAAAAATGGAACCCTTTTAGGTACTTAAGACTCCACTCTTAGACTCCACTGTCCCTCTGCCAGCAGGCTGTATCTCGTGCACCGTGATAGCTGGACTGTTGAAACTATCACAGATGTATATCTAACAGCTATGAAAGTAAATACTAAAAAGAGAATAAAATATATATTTATGTCAGTTAATGGCACGGAACTCTTTGTGCGCGAGTCCATCACACTTGACCAGTTTTTTTTCTAAGAACCGTCTGTGATCTGTTGACACGTTCCACCAGGAGGCCTAAAAAGACCAAATTATACGATGTTTACACGAAATTAAAATTTGCTTGGTAACTGAATTGTTTTTTTTTTTTTTTTTATACCACTTAGTTGGCAGACAACCACACGGCCCACCTGATGGAAAGTGGTTACCGTGACCTATGGACGTCTGTAACACCAGAGGAGTCACAGTCGCGCTGCCAACCCTGTAAGTACAGAGTTTCTGTGCCGTCAGCAGAAGACAAAGCAGGACAAGCCTTTAGTCTTCCCACTGACAGCACAAATTCTCCAGTGAGCTCTGGCTACCCTACTCACCACTGGGAACACAACACGAAGTTATTATAACCGCGGTATTCTGTAGGGCGGAGGTACTTCCCCAGTCGGACTGCTCAATTCGGACGGGAATGTAGAAAAGACGAACAATTGAACTCCTTCATTACGTATTAATGTGAAAAACGGGAATCATATAAACTCGATTAAGATATAGAAAAAATTGGATAGGTTCAGGCGGGATTCGAACCCGCGTTCTTTCCCTTATAGGGGGAATCGATTCGAATAGTTATCATACTAAATGCTTTTAACCTTCCGTACTCCAAACCGGGTGCATACAGTACACTGTAAGAATAAGAACAATTTATTTCAATGGGTAGACTACAAATTTCTGCTTATAACAGTCCTAGAATGTAGATAAAACTTAGATGCTATACAATGTAGGTAAAAGTTAGACGCTGTACACCATACAGTCACGGAAGTCAAGTGAGCACTCCAGAAGCAGTTTCTAACTCAAAATGAAAACAAACTGTTACTTATGCAACCTCTAACGTGCAGTTACCTAATAGTATACATCTCTTTATGTGAGTACAACCTTTGTGGCGAAGAAAGCGTGACACGCCTGCTGTCTCTCGTCTAGTTTAAACTGCGTGTTACGTTGGATGACCCGCAGTTTAAACTAGTGTTAAGTTAGTAGTTTTACGACGGTATTTCCGTCCAATTGAGTAGTCCGACTGGGGAAGTACCTCCGCCGTACTGAATACCGCTGCCATAATAACCTCGTGTTGTGTTCCATGCGGTAGCCTAACCAGAGGTCACTGGAGGGTTTTTGTGCTGTTAGTGGAAAGACCAAAAGCTTGTCCTGCTTTGTCTTTTACACTGACGGCACAGAAACTCTCAATGATTGCAGGGTTGGCAGCGCGAGTGTGACTCTCTTGGTTTTGCACGCGTCCATAGGCCACAGTGACCACTTTCCATCAGTTGAACCGTGTGCTTGTCTGCCACCTAATTAATTCCTGTATATTGTCCACCAAAAACTACAAGTCCCAGGACAACCTCACCTGCGAACCGGCACCCATCAAAACCCAGCCGAACCGGGGCTGAAAAGTGCAAGGTTTGAAATAGGCCATACCTTACTAACAAAAGAAACGATTCATGTGATAATAAATCAATAAATGCAAAGTTACATCACAAAGGTATCATGAATCATGCGCCTGCGTCGCTTCCTGCGCGGCCTTGCCTGTCTGCGGCTAAATCACGTGCGGATGCGTCTGATCGACAAACATAGTTGGAGCATTGTACTGTAATGAGACAATACCTTATTGTAAGTATGACGGCATAAATGTTTTGTAATGTACCAGTAAAAATAATTGTGTTCTAGTTACCAAAAAAAGGTGTATTTTCTGACGTGGATTTAATTTAGCTGATAAATACACCATATTTTTTATTTTATGACATTACTGTCCATCTCAAGGTTACCTGGAAGAAATCGCTTCAGCGTTAGGCCGCCCATTGTACATTGAACTGTTTAAGCTACCTACTTGTCCTACTGTAAATCTGTTGGTGTACAATAAAGAAATATCTATCTATCTATCTGGCCTCTGTACACTTGAGTCTTTTGCAGTAGGTCAGTCGGTAGTAGCTTTAATAAAAGTCGTATAAGTAATATCTAAAAGCTGAAGAACCAATATCTTCTACTAACCTAATTACTGTCACCATCGATAGTGTAATGGGCAGGATTCGAAGCCGGCGCCTCTCGATCGCAAGGCTGACTATAAATGACTCTATATTTAGATTTGATTAAGATAGAAAAAAATAATCGGTTCAGGCGGGATTCGAACTTAGGTGGCAGACAAGCACACGGCCCACCTCATGGAGAAAGTGGTTACCATGACCTATGAACATGTGTAATACCAGTGGAGTCACATCCGTGCTGCCGACCCTGTAAGAACAGAGATTTTGTGCCGTCAGTGTAGAGGACAAAGCAGGACAAGCCTTCGGTCATCCCACTGACAGCACAAAAACTCTCCAGTGAGCTCTGGCTACCATACTCACCGCCGGGAACACAACACGAAGTTATTATAACCGCGGTATTCTGTAGGGTGGAGGTACTTCCCCAGTCGGACTGCTCAATTGGGCGGAAATACCGCCGTGTCCTACCTCCTCCAACGTACTTGATATTCGTATGAGTTCGTACTAGTATCGGTAGATGGCTCTCAGCCGTTGCCCCAAGACGGTTGGGAGCCATTTACCGATTATATGTAAAGAAAAATTTGGATTGGTTCAGGCGTAGGTTCAGTAGCTCAGTGGTCAGAGCTTTTCCCCTGGAAGAGAAAGATCGCGGGTTCTAATCCCGCATGAACGTTTCCCTCTTCCTACAGTCCCGGGTCCTTTAAGCGGGGCGTGAAAAAGCATATGATGAGACCGTCAAGCTGAGTGTCACCATTGTCACACGGTATGTGTAGGCAATGGTGACCCTCTTTTCTGAGAGTTTGCCTTCAGCTTACCATCAGGCAAGGTCTAATTGACGTGTTCTATATATACCCAAGATAAATTTATGCGGGTTTTATGGGTGCTTCTATGAGATGAACTAATGTAATAATATGGAGAAAAATAAAAAAATATATATACAGGGTGTATTGTTGAAACGGGGCAGTAAGGGCAAGTACCTTAACCGTTGCAGTTACAGCAAAACGTTCTTAAAAGACCTTCCCTAACTTTTTGGGACATTTTGAACTGCATTCACAGATTTTGTAAAAACTTACAGTTAGCAAAAAAAATGCAAAAAGTTCAAAATTTTTTTTTTATGCCAATCGATTCTATTTCATGTGGGGATCAAAAAACTCTATGGGACCATTTTAGCTTTCAGTACTAGAAAAGACAGAAATCGCCAAAAACGTTTCCCATACATTTCGTACGGAAATATGATAAATCAACTCGAAACTCATAGGTCAGGTAAAATTTTGAACTTTTTAAATAAAAAAAATCATTTAAATATTTTAGAAATAGGTTTATGAAATAAATTGCTCAAAATGATTTCCATTTTCACGAATACATAAGTCTATTCTTTTTTGCACTGAACGAATAGCAGATAATAATGTTCTGGGATGAATATTACGTAAAATGGTCATTAATGCATCCTTGAGCTCTTGAATACTGGCGTACGTCGTCTTATACACCTCGTTTTTCACGAAGCCCCATAAAAAAAAATCAAGTGGTGTTAGATCGGGGCTACGAGGTGGCCACTGTGTTGGACCATGTGTACCTATCCACTGTGTACCGAATAGGCGGCTCAAATTGTAACGTGAAAGGTGACTGTTATGTGGCGGAGCACCATCTTGTTGAAAATAAACTTTTTGCAATTCCGACAGGGGCCATTCGTCCATCTCGTTTTCAAGATGGTGTAAAATGACTTCATTATACATGGCAGAATTCAGTTTCCCTTCATAAAATTCCACCATTATGACTCGATTGGACATTATACCACACCAACAGTTGAATGAGAAGCGAACCTGATTATGACTTGCCGTAACTCTTAGTGGATTTTCTTTGGACCAATAGTGGTGATTTTTTCTGTTGTACATACCGTTATTGGAAAAATTCGTTTCGTCTGACCACAGTATGTAATTTAAAAATTCATGATCTCTGCTTATTTTTCCTCTTAGCCATCTGCAAAAAGTAAGCCTTCGAACATCATCACCCGGATGTAACACTTGAACTATGCGCCCATATCGATAGCACTTGTAGCCGTATTTCTTCCATATCTTTATCACAAGGGAGTGGGATACACCTACTTCAAGGGCGACTTGCCTGGACGATACCTCTGGATATGCTTCGACGTAAGTCAGAACCGCAATCTCCGTGTCCATGTCCACACGAGGCTGCCGCTTTCTTTTGAAAGAACCCTGCAATTCCAGGTTTTTCAAAAGATTTGTATTAACCTTTCTTGTTGGCACATGCCGCAACGGATACTTATTGCGGTACCACACTAATGCAGCTCCCGCATTTCGATTATTGACAAAATACGCTTCTAATAAGTCAATTTTTTAACGATTAGAAGACATTTTAGCGAAAATCCTTAATTAATAACTCATACGAAGTTTCTCAGCTGAAACTAAGTATAACACACAGATTTTCGAATCAAATTCGAAATTTAAGGGTTCAATTCTACCCACTTCCTGGCCATAACAAAAAGTTAGACCATCGTAGAAATTTGTTTCTGTTGCCGAAATGTATGGGAAACGTTTTTGGCGATTTCTGTCTTTCCTAGTACTGAAAGCTAAAATGGTCTCATAGAGTTTTTTGATCCCCACATGAAATAGAATCGATTGGCATAAAAAAAAATTTTTTGGACTTTTTGCATTTTTTTGCCAACTGTAAGTTTTTTACAAAATCTGTGAATGCAGTTCAAAATATGTCTTAAAGTTAGGGAAGGTCTTCTAAGAACGTTTTGCTGTAACTGCAACGGTTAAGGTACTTGCCCTTACTGCCCCGTTTCAAAAATACACCCTGTATAAAATATAAAAAAAAAGAACTGATTCAATTTTTTTATCTTAATCTATTTGAATAGTAGCATTACTTATATATTATATTATATATTTAACTTAAAAGGAAGACTTTCCCTTTTTGAAAAGCTATGAGTAATATACGTATAGCTACATAAAGCATTATGGCCTCAATATCAAGCTGCGCAAAGCCGTCGTAAGCCGGGATAGTCGTTGTCAGTGTGTAAGCCGATCAGCTTGTGGCCACGGTAACCGCGAAGCCTCATCCATGTGCTTATATAAATATGAACTGAACTGATTTTCGTGGTCACGCTATAACTAGAGAACGATTTTACAGTATTTATACTGTTGATGGCACTTGGTGGAATTTGTTATTACACATATTGAAGAACACTTGTACATTTTCCACATTATTTTTAATTTTCTCGCCTTACGGCATCCTCAAAGGTATACAATTAATAGTTTAGATTGTGAAACTTTGAGGATAACATAAGGCGAAACCGGTCAGGTCTAATAACAAATAAAAACTCCCGCTCCGGCTCGTTTCTGGGACAGAGGATGGCCATCGCGATTCAGCGAGGTAACGCTGCCAGTGTCATGGGCACCTTTGCGCCGGGAACGATACGGGGCGGGTTATTTGATTTGACACAACAATTGACAAAATCTATGATTGCAGATAATGATTGGACATTTGTATTGTAATTAATTTAATTTGTAATTGTAATAAAATAAAAAAAATTATATGGAAAAGTACCAGTGTATTTCAATATGTGTAACCACTTTACAGATTGATTGCACGATTAAGAAGTTATTACCACGTTAAAGGTACTGTAAGTAATCGCGGTAGCCTAGTGGTATGCGTAATGGACTGCTGAGACGAGGTCTCGGGTTCGATCCCAGGTTTTACCATGGCACACACCAATAACTTTTCGATGATTTTCGAAGTTATGTGTGTATTTATCGCAGGTTTATAATTGCCCGGTTAGTGGCAATAGCCTTGCCACCTATTACATTGGAACCTAAATATAAACTGGCGAAATGTGGGTGCTAGCACCTCTGCCTACCCCTTCGAGGATATAGACGTGAGTTTATGTTATGTTAGGTACTGTACGTATTGGAAATAAAGAAATTGAATTGTATTGAAGCTATCGGGATATTTACCATGTAGTATTGTTCTGAGTTTCCAATATTTCGGCGCTGTTGTAAGCACCATGATCACGGAGGAACTGGAGTATTGGCGGTGAACAGAGAAAAAGTTCACAAAAATCACATGGTAAAAATAGTCCCAATTGAGCAGTCCGATTGGGGAAGTACCTCCACCCTACAGACTATACGGCACAATTATCAATCTGTTTTTAGTTTAAATGGTAGGTATCTGGTGGTATAAGTGACATTACTTTGTGTTAATCTGTCTGTTGTTTCTATACATTTTATGTATCTATTTACAATAAAATAAGCATCTAAGTATGTTATTCCGCATTCTAGATTCCATAACACTAGCTAGTTAAGCTAAGCTTAGTGTGGGTCTAGATAGCGTTGTGTAGAATGTTGTAGATTTTTTCTAACTTTTTATAACTTAGGAGTTAAACACACGGCCCACCTGATGGAAAGTGCTTACCGAGACCTACGAACGTGTGCAACGCCAGAGAAGTCCCAACCGTGCTACCGACCCTGTAGGAACGTTTCTGTGAAGTCAGTGCAGAAGACACAATCAGGATAAGCCTTTAGTCTTCCCACTGACAGCACAAATTCTCCAGTGAGCTCTGGCTACCCTACTCACCGCTGGGAACACAACACGAAGTTATTATAGCAGCGGTATTCTGTAAGGCGGAGGTACTTCCCCAGTCGGACTGCTTAATTGGGCGGAAATACCGCCGTGCCCTACCTCGATGAAAATCACTTATCCTTATCGAAAATAATTGGTGTTTTCTTTACTCGACAAGTTCTATTTACCCAATCAACAATCATTACAGAAATAGAGCTATCAATTCCGATACCAATTAACCAATAACTACAAATTGTTTGCGTCGATAAACGCCCGCTGTTTTAGTGGCCGCACACGCCTGTCGCCTTGACACACAGTTGATCTCGGTTTAATTGCTTCCTAGCGATTTCCCGATAAAAAACAAAGGGGGACGTTATCTATCTAGAGACTACTGCAGTTTTTAATAATTCAGACAGATCCAAATACAAAAATTAGTAAAGTCTGCAAGTAATGACTTCTATGTTAAACAAACTTTAGTCAAGTTTCAAGTTTCAAACTTTAGTTAAACAAAGTTAAGTCGGTAACTACACCATATTTTATTTGAATTATGTATTTAATTGTAATTTATATTATTTAAGATTCAATTAATAAGTATATATAATTCTCATTGGACATTCAATTTAATTTAATAATTTTATTTTTGTAATGCTTTATGACGAAAATTAATTTAAATTTGTTTTCATGACATTTGTGTACTTTATCTTATGTGTATTGTATTATAATAATGATAGTAGATGAAATATGAACTTCAATATGTAATGAGTCTTTGATACTTGAAATAAATGAACTTTGATTTGATTTGATATATTTTGTTTTTATAACATAACTGTCCATCCCAAGGTTGCCTGGAAGAAATCGCTTCAGCGAAAAGGCCGCCCATTGTACATTGAACTGTATACATGCTACCTACTTGTCCTACTGTAAATCTGTTGGTGTACAATAAAGAATTATCTATCTATCTATCTATCAAACTGTGATAAACAATAATTAAAGCTCACTGGAGAGTTTTTGTGCTGTCAGCGGGAAGACCAAAAGCTTGTCCTGCTTTGTCTTTTATACTGACGGCACAGAAACTCTGTGCTTACAGGGTTGGCAGCGCGAGTGCGATAAATATACACATAACTTCGAAATGCATTGAAAAGTCATTGGTTAGTCTTATTAAAGTAGGGACAAGATAATAGGTCACTTTTGACATTTCATCAAAATTCAACAACGTAACCTTGTAACGGCGGGCATAAAATAAGAACTGCACAATTGCTTAACTTTTTTCAATTACGTTTACATATTTATTGTAATAATGACCGATACGAGTAATTTTACGATTTGCTTTCACTAATAAACCATTCTAAACATAATAAACAATTTCTGATCTAAAGAACTGAACGTCGTTACAATGTTGCGTCAGTCAACCCTTTTTCTTTTTAAACACTAGGGATGTTACTCTAAAAATCGAAAGCTGATAGGATTGTAAGTTGAATCGAATGCAATGATTACTTGTGAAGAAAAATCACCATAAATTTATAACCACGTTGTGATTATAATAAAACCTAATTATACATATTTATTATTCTTTTAACTAACTATAAAAATACAAAAAAATAACTAAATAGAAAGGTCATTGATGTTGGGTGCAATTTAGGTGGATGTTGCTGGCAACACCAGTGCCTGTCGATGACGCATGTCATGTCGCCATAACATGATGATGACGCAGTCTTTTGTTGTTGTGCGAAGTGACTGTGCGTTTTTGGTGTGCTCTCTGTTATTTTCTTCTGAGCCGGCTTTTTCATTGAACTGATCTTACTGACTACGTTTACCTGGCTATAAATTGGACTCCGATTGCTTAACGATTATTAAACAAGAAAAACATTACAGTCTTACTATGTCGAAACGGGGGAAAACTCTAAACAGTCAATCTCGCGAACTAGTGCTGAAATTGTACAATTATTTTGGACGTGAATCAGTTAACGATGGGCCTCTTTTACCATTGAAACCACCGAGAGAACGCGTTGCCGAAGCATTGGGAATAGGGAAGAAGACAGTAACTCAAATTCTGAAAGAGAAATACGGACCATCAGGCTCAGAAGATAATACTTTACGTACACCGAAAAAACGAAAGAGGGACAAGAAAATTGTTGACGTTGATAATTTTGATGCTGCTGCAATTCGCAACCACATTTATGGATATTACTCGAGAAAAGAATATCCTACACGGGAAAAGCTATTGAGTTCGTTAAAAGGCGCAGGCTTATTTTTTGGAGGCAAATCGTCTCTATCAAAGGTTTTGAAATCGAATGGCTTTAGATTTAAAAAATCCGACAAGCGGAAAATCCTGCTAGAACGCTACGATATTATTTTGAAGAGAATAACATTCTTACGTCAGGTAAATAAAATTACGCATTGGGACAATGTCGTGTTTATTGACGAAACATGGTTTGAATGCGAACCATACGGTTGCGCGGACATGGACCGATGATACAGCGGCCTCCACCTCAAAAGTTCCATCGGGAAAAGGAGCCCGACTTATTATATGTCACGCGGGATCAGCTTCTCAAGGTTTTATTCCAGACTGCCTCCTCGCATTCGCCTCTAAAACTACAACAGATTACCATGAGGAAATGAACTTTGATGTTTTTAAAAAGTGGTTTGAGAAGCTGCTAGTCAGCTTAGAAAACCCATCGAAAATTTTAATGGACAATGCTCCGTATCATTCTGTACAAGTTGATAAACCACCAACTCAAGCAAATAAAAAGCAAGAAAATGTCTCGTGGCTGGTAAGAAATGGTGTGGAGGCAAGTCCAACTTTATTAAAAGTTGAGTTGTTAAATCTGGTAAAAGCAACTAAGCCGTCCAAGCTCCGCTATGTAATCGATGAACTAGCCCTAGAGCATGGACACGAAGTTATTCGATTGCCTCCCTACCATTGCCAGTATAACGCCATCGAGATTATTTGGGCACAAATAAAGGGTCATGCAGCGCGGAACAATACTGAACCACCCTTCAGTACTGCTAAAATGATGACTCTGCTACAAACTGCATGTGCAGAAGTCACTACAGAAGACTGGCGAAAAGTCGTGGAGAAGACAAAGAAAATAATTTTACAAGATTTTGAACGAGATGTGAGAATAGACAATATTATTGAAAATGAATTAATAATATCTCTGAGTGCTGACAGCAGTGATGAAGATAGCAGTTCCGATAGTTCAAGTGAATAAAAGCAATTTTTTTGTTAAATTACGTAGGTACTTGTCTTATTTTGCTCCTTTAATTTATGAAAGAAAAAATAATAATGGGACAGGGATTCGCATGATCATTTTTAAAATTCACATATGTTTCAAGTCTGTATCGATTCATTCGATTCATTCATTTAATCGATGTTTTTAAGCAGGTCACCTCACTATGAATATAAAACTGACATCTGTCAAAAGTGACCTATTATCTTGTCCCTACTTTAGTTGTTATTAAATTATATTTAACAAAAATCTAAATTAAGTTTATGTAAAAAAGGCATCGAATAACGATTCTCAACTATGTGCAACTTTTTGTTGCGGTCATAAAGATGATTCATTCCAGTACACATATTATATTTCATTTTATTTATTTCATTCTATTTTTGAATCTAGCTGGCGTTGGCAAATAGATTCGAAAATAGGCATTCACTCAATATGTAACATGATAAGTTTGAAAACTGATTTATTAGCCTCGGCGAAATTTAAAACATAAACATGACAAAAATGTAATGGAAAAACAATAAACAATGGCGTAATAAATTATCTGCACAGCTTGTATTATGAGCATAAGTAATGTACTTCCTGCTTATGTTCTACTAGATAAACTATTATAAGATTACTTTGTAGCTAGCGCATTTATAAGATGATAGATTTATTAAACTAGATTTTATATTGATCAAAGAGATTCTATATAATTAGATTATTTTAGTAATAAATCAATTATCCTACCGCAGTCCACTGGTAGACAAAAGCCTTTCTCATTGTGCGTCATTTAATCCGATCCTCAGCCCTCCGCATCCACTCTGTCCCAGGCACCTATTTCAGGTCGTCCGTGCATCTGGCTAGGGGGCGTTCTACCTTGCGTTTGCCTTCTCGCGGTCTCCACTCTTGGACTCGTTTGCTCCAACAGCCATCGGTCCTTCGACCAACGTGGCCAGCCCACTGCCACTTCAGCTTGCTTATTTTGCGACCTATGTCGTTAACTTTAGTAATATGTAATTTGTAATCTCAAACTGACAAGTTTGATGAACCAACAACACGGTTGGTACTTTACTGTATATTACCACAGAAAATATCATATACACTGACGGACTCATAAACTGCATCAAAGTAATAGACGACTTTGAAATAAATATTTTAACCAAATATGCAGACTTTCTATGCAGATTTAAATTGAAACCTCTAGATTGGTTCGTGAACTTTAAAACAGCGTAGGGTCATATCTTTAAGTTTAAGTTTATGTACTGGAAAGGACCTTAAGACTTTTATTGAAGAAAAAACAGAAATTTAAGAAAAATTGGTTTAATTAAAAAATTGGTTTTAACAATGGACACAAACTTTATGCAAGGGTTTATTTGTGTTTTAATAAGGTGTATTACCCCCACGTGCCCTTATTCCGGATTCTAATCGGTTCCGCATAGATTTTATAAGGGTTTTTAAAAGATCTTGCGGAATATTGTCCCATTCTTCTGAAAGTGCTGTTCTTAGTGCTGCCACTGTCGTGGGCGAAGGGTTTCTCGCATATACAGCTCTTTTTAAATTGTCCCAAACATGCTCGATGGGATTAAGATCCGGGCTGCGTGCTGGCCAATTCATTGTACGTATCCCAACCTCTTCGCAATAATGTTGAACTTGTGCAGCTGCATGCGGCCGGGCATTATCCTGCATTAAAGTAAAATTTTCGCCTATGAATCCCATGTAAGGCACCACGTGATCTTCTAATATCTCTGTTATGTAGCGATGTGCTGTCAAACCCCCTCTATTACCGTTTTGACGGACCATGTCTATGAACACAAGTTCGGTTCGCCCGTTCATCGATATGCCACCCCAGACCATACATGAACCGCCTCCAAAAGGAACACGCTCCTCAATGCAACTTTGAGCATATCGCTCCCCACGTCGACGATAGACTCTTCTGCGACCATCTGCACCATATAAACATGTCCTACACTCGTCCGTGAACAATACAGAGGCCCACTGCTCTTCTGTCCAATTCAGGTGATGACGCGCAAATCTTAAGCGAGCTTGTCTGTGAGCTGTAGACAACTTTGGACCATTTGCTGGTCTAAAAGGGGTGATATCCGCTTCCTTTAACCTTCTTCTTATTGTTCGTGCACACACGTTTACTCCACGCACTTCATTAAGCTCGGTTTTGATGTTAACTGACGTGAGGAAACGATTTCGCAGGGAAGTTATAACAATAAATCGGTCCTCACGACCTGTGGTTGCTCGAGTTCTGCCTGTACCACGTCTCCTCCTGTAAGAACCTGTCTCTACAAACCTTCTGTATATTCTAGAAACCGTAGACTGGTTTAAATTTAAATTTCTACCAATCGTTCGTTGATCCAAGCCCTCCCGCACCAATGCTACAATTTGTGCCGCTTGTTCGGACGAAGTATCCATATTATGGTTCAAAAACTCTCGATGTGTTAAAAAACTAACCCAACAATTATGCTGGTAACAATAATTCAATTGACAAAACAAAAAAAATCAATGAGAATCAATTTAAAACTTTGCTATAAATAACACGCAAATCTGATACTACAAGTAAATTTTCTTTCCCGGCTATATTCATTTGTTTTACTGCAGTTCTATTTTTAAATTTAATTTTTTTTTAAGATTAAGAGCCAGTCTTTCCATATTTATATAATTTAATCTAAAAAGTTTGCATACTTATTATAAAAAATCCTTTTAGAGTAAACCTGAACTTTGATGCAGTTTATGAGTCCGTCAGTGTACATTACTAAACAGGCTGTACGCTACAGAAAATTTGTTATTAAATGAAAATTTAAAGTATTTAGTATGCCACCTATTCAAATGGATTAAAATAGAAAAAAAACCTGCCTGAACTGACTTTTGAATCTGAATTTCCTACCTTAAAAGAATAATCTTGAAAGACAACTACTTGACCAGACACCAGTTACAATGCGCGTCATTTTGTATACTGTCATACAGATAAAATTACAAAAAGGCAGTCTATGACTAACCTAATAGGCGGGAAAATTCATAAACTGATTTACTTATCTAATGGCTGCGTCCCGTAGCAAATTCGAAAAACAAAATTTATTCCTACTGGTTGCTACTTCACCCGGGAACCAAAACACAACTTGTAATTGACGCTACCGGTGACCAAAGGGCTGGTTTATTCCTTGCGCAAAGGATTGGTATCCTGGAATTCCTCCCCATCGACGTCATCGCCCCGGTTGATGTCGATGGGGAGGAATTCTTTGATGCCTGAACCAGCAGGATTGTTTAGGTATATTCTGTATTGTTTTTATATTTTTTAATTTAGATAACTTCAATGTACATTATGTAAATGTAAATAAATAACATCAAATTGTCATAGTAAAAACTAACATATTAGGCGGTATTGGGGCGACTTGTCTTTTCTAGTATACAAAGAAGCCATTGTATCCATGCAAACAAAATATCTGCATTGTTTTCGAATAACTAAATAAATAGTAATAATCACTTGAAATATTAGAACTAAAACCAAATAACTTAAAGGCTAATGAGCTCCACAATTCACACATAACTCGTAAGTATGTCGGTCACCCACGCGCCGTGAAATTTGATGCTTGACTTCCTTCATAGTTCATTGCTTATTGTGAATATCGTGATTATATATTTGGTGTTAGTTATTTTATTTAGATTTTACCCGACTGCGCCTGCGAGGGTAATGTGTTACCCGCATATGTATGTATGTATGAATTTTTCTTTGTTTCCCTCAACAGGCCTAACGGCTGGACCAATAGAAATAGGATCTCAAATTAAAGGTATTTATCTCCCGAGTTTCATAGGGTACATAAAATGTCATCAAAATATCGTAATACCCTACAGAACACCGCGGCCATAATAACCTCGTGTTGTGTTCCGAGTGGTGAGTAGGGTAGCCAGAGCTCACTGGAGGGTTTTTGTGCTGTCAGTGTAAAGGCCAAAAGTTTGTCCTGCTTTGTCTTTTACACTGACGGCACAGAAACTCTCATGCTTGCACGGTTGGCAGCGCGAGTGCACGCGCGAGTCTCTTAGTTTTGTACGCGTCCATATGCCACGGTGACCACTTTCCATCAGGTGGGCCGTGTTTGTCCTGTCACCTAAGTGGTATAAAAAAAAAATATGCAGAGAATTTATAGTGCAAAATGCGTGTAGTCATTTTCTTTTTTCATTCAAATTAATCATATAGGGTATCAATAAAAGCGTGTTATAATGAAGGGAATTTGAAAGAGATTACGAAAATATATATATGTCATATCATAACTAAAAGATAAAAAATAATTTTCTTTCGATTTATAATTGGTAAATGGGTACGCTTGCTATAAAATTTGTTTCTATCTTTTAAACAGCAGTCGGGTCTTTTTAAATTTTTTAATACTTTAGTTATTAGCGCCATTTCCTGTTATATATTCAAAGTTTGTACTTCGAAGCTCTGTTCAAAGAGTAAGAGAGCTTCTTGAGAAAGAAAAAACAAGACCTTGGGATCGACTTTTACGAGAATGAGGATCTTGTAACAAGATACATCATTAATTTTGAAGAGCTATTTTTATAGTTAAGTCACGATTTGCGCTAATTACAAGACTTAATTTTGTGTTAGTATGATGTCATGCTTCCATTTATCTTCTTATTGGTATCAAATACAGAGTGCATCGGACCTCATCAAGATCTTAGGGACCAGCGTAGGGTGAGATTTCAATTTCACATGCTTTTTTTTCTTTTTTACGTGCACAAAAAGAAAAAAAAGCATGCAATCACCACGGATACCCTCCCACCGGAGCCGGTGGAAGAGGTTATGTCGGACTCGAACCGACCAAAACGCACGCCGCCTGTGGGTCGTTTTTGGTTGCCGAAGGTAAGGTTGACAGACATATCCCTTGCAAATTTCACACGCTCTAAATTTAGTGACGTCAATATCACTGTAGGCTTGTGCTCGACAGCGTGTCGTCACCAAATTTTGAACATGTGTAATTGAAATCTCACCGCGAATTCAGTACACCTAGCACGAAAAGCTATTTTAATCGTATCGTAAGGGTATTGAAAAAACGGAGCATTGCGATTGGCCGGCTTCACACACACACACACACACACACACACACACACACACACACACACACACACACACACACACACACACACACACACACACACACACACACACACACACACACACACACACACACACACACACACACACACACACACACACACACACACACACACACACACACACACACACAGGCTCACAGTAGGCAGGTGGCCAATTGTAATCATCCGTTCTCTCGATACGTTTACGATACTTTTTCGTGCTAGGGGTACCGCTGTCGAGTTCGTCGATCGTTCCAAACGTTCTTACAGCATGTGCCTAGGTGCCTACAGACCAACTTCACTGGCTAGCAATTGCGCGTGCTGATGTACGCAGGAAGCTCTGGCATAGGCTCTCCTCTCAGGGTCGAGACGAGACGCAGTTGCTTTGGACACAACGCGTGTTTGCGGTCCTTTTGCAATCCCTTTTCACTGTTCAGTCTTTACTGTGACTTTTTATATTTTATACAAGAAAGGCCGCGTGGTTCCCGGCAGACTAGAATTTGGGCAACCCTATCTCTTCCCATACGGTGTAACACAAGGCGCCTAAAGGATAGAGCTGTCATCAGACAGATAAATACAGCCTAGACTCAGCCTCAGATGCAGGACACGAGTCAACAATAGTACCCGGCAAACGGCAATAAGCTCACCCCCTATTACGTAACCGAAATACAATGATTGGTGAAATGTGGGTGTTAATTCAACCTCAACCCTCTGGAAATAATGATATGTATATAGATATTTAAACAATCATGGTCACTCACTATCGGAAACTCAGAACAGTACAACATGGTAAATATCCCAATATAAATGTAAATACTAATGTATGTATGTTTATACAGAATATAAAATGACACAATTGATGCGGATAATGGCATGGCGACGCTACTGTAATGAACATGAAAGTACTTGCTAAGTTCATGTGCTACAGTGACTCATGGCCTTTGTATTGCTTACTACACTATACCATCAATAAGGTTTCTTAACAACATCATTTTATATGTTAATATATATAAAGTGGCGTCACAAGGATGAATCGAAGAAACCACTCTCTACGGCTCTGGAGCGTACACAATCAATACGGGTAAGGGCACGGCGAGGCTACAGTAATGAACTTGTTGGTACTTGTTAAGTTCATGTGCTTCAGTGACTCACAGCCTTTGTAAAGTGCCTGTCACACTACACCATCAATAAGATTTCTTAACATATAAAATGACGGGAGAAAGAACGTATCAAAGAAACTACTCTCTACCGCTCTGGAGTGTACACAATCGATGCTAATAAGGACACGGCGATACTACAGTAATGAATTTGTACCTACTTGCTATGTTCATGTGCTAGGATGACTCATCGTCTTTGTAAAGTATCTATCAGACTACATCGTCAATAAGGTTTCTTATCTATTCCCAAGCACCCACAATATGGGGTTCTTTAAGAGGGGCATCAGAAGGTTTCTTCATGGTCGACAGCGCGAGTGTAACACCCCGGTGTTGCATACGTCCATAGGCCACGATAACCGCTTCCCATCAGGTGGGCCGTGTGCTTGTCTGCCCCTTAAGTGATTTAATATAATGATGTAATAAATTAAGAATCGAAGAAACTACTCTCTACGGCTCTGAAGCGTACACAATCGATGAGGGTAAGGCACAGTCGAGGCTACAGTAATGAACTTGTACTTGCTAAGTTCATGTTCCGCTGTGTCTCATGGCCTTTATAAAGTGCCTATCACACTACACAATCAATAAGTTTTTTAACCAATCTTAGAAATGGCATAGAATAAAATGCTTGCACTTGGAAGCCCAGTGTCTGTTTTTTTTATTTTTTTATCTTGGCGACTGCGGAGACATATATCGTTCCAGAGCCTCGTTTGTTATTTAGCACGGTATATGCATAGGGTTTTAGATCTGATGATCTTTGTTGGGCCATTTTTTTACGTGCGAAAAAGTCCCCACAGATACCTCCCCGCCGGAGCTGGTGGGAGAGGTTATGTCGGACTCGAACCGACTAAAACGGACGGCGCCTGTGGGTCATTGTTGGTTACCGAAGGTTAGGTTGAGAGGCATATCCCTAGCATTCCGGCTGACCCAGGGCCATCTCTCTCGATCTGGCCCTCCTCGGGTTGCGTTGCGGGCCTATAAATACCATAGTGCTAGGATTAAACGTGATCTGTCATTACATATTGATAATATTGATATCTAAACGCGATTGATACATATTATATTGACACCACAAGTTGACAGCCTCTGTGGCGTGGCGGTAGTGAACGCGGCCGCTACGCAGAAGGCGCGGGTTCGATTCCCGCTCAGTGCAAATATTTGTATGCATGAATATGGATATTTGCATATTCGTCGTATCTCCAAAGGACGTTAGGCCGTTGGTTCCATTTGCCATACGAACATCTATAGCAGTCGTCACGGGTAGTTAGAGACCTAAAACAGTTTAACAGCTGGTCTAACTGCAATGTTTCGATATAGCCTTTGGGTTGTGGAGGTCAGATGGCAATCACTTCACGGAAAATATAAAATTTCACTCAACTCTGAAGTAAAAGCTTTAGATGCGACTGGGATTAATGATAAAGATGAAGAATATTGACACCGCACAGCAATATTAGATCGTGATATTTATTGACTGTCTAGTCTCTGACTTACAAAGTTTTTTTTTTATACCACTTAGGTGGCAGACAAGCGTACGGCCCACCTGATGGAAAGTGTTTACCGTGGCCTATGGACGTGTGTAACACCAGAGACGCCACACTCGTGCTGCCGACCCGGTAAGCACAGAGTTTCTGTGCTGTCAGTGTAGAGGACAAAGCAGGACAAACCTTTAGTCATCCCACTGACAGCACAAATTCTCCAATGAGCTCTGGCTACCCTACTCACCGCCGAGAACACAACACGAACTTATTATAACCGCGGTATTCTGTAGGGCGGAGGTACTTCCCTTGTCGGACTGCTCAATTGGGCGGAAATATCGTTGTGTCCTACCATCTATAAAATTAAGTCAAGTCTCAAGTCTAATAAAGTTTCAAGTCGATAATAGAAGTTGAAGGAATCGACTTCTAACATATGTGTGTTTATGTACGGTTTCATAGTGCTACAGAAATTTCACCCTCACCACTGATGTAAAGGAACCACAAAGGATTACATTCAGTAGATGAACTTCAACCTCACAAGTTGATAATGACTCAGAGCTTGAGCACTTGTAAGGCGTCCCCATTCACGATGCAATTGTTTACACATTAGTGTACTGGTCGTTACGATAAGAAAATTCTTATTTTAGTGCTAAATTACGATAAGAAGTGACGATAACAATTCACAGTTTTTTCTTATACCACATAGCTAGCAGACAAGCACATGGTCCACCCGACGGAAAGTTCTCACCGTGGCCTATGGACGCGTGCAAAACCAAGAGAAACACACTCGCGCTGTCAACCTTGCACGCATTGAGAGTTTTTTTTTTATACCACTTAGGTGGCAGACAAGCGCACGGCCAACCTGATGGAAAGTGGTTACCGTGGTCTATGGACGTGTGTAACACCAGAGAAGCCACACTCGCGCTGCCGACCCTGTAAGCACAAAGTTTTTGTGCCGTCAGTGTAGAGGACAAAGCAGGACAGGCCTTTAGTCATCCCACTGACAGCACAAATTCTCCATTGAGCTCTGACTATCCTGCTCACCGCTGGGAACACAACACGAAGTTATTATAACCGCAGTATTCTGTGCCGTCAGTGTAAAAGACAAAGCAGGACAATGTTTTGGTCTTTTCACTGACAGTACAAAAACTCTTAGAAACTCAACACTTTCATACGAGTTACTAGCTATCACCAGCAGCTACGCCCGCTAGATGTCTGTTATCACAGTTAAACAAAACCTATGTCCTTTCTCAAGGTTTAATTAACCCCTGTACCAAATTTCATCAAAATCGGACAGATAACTTTCACATTTTTAATATTAGTTGAATTTGTTTAGTTCTGGGGATTTATAAATAAATAAATATATATTCTACTACATTCTTCACAATGCTATCTATTCTAGACCCATGGTAAGCATAGCTTAATTAACTTGTTTAATGGTAAATACATACATATTATACATAGAAACACTCAGACCAATGCAAATATACATATTCACGCATACAAATATTTGCACTAAGCGGGAATCGAAACCGCGCGCCCTGCGTAACAGTCGAACATTCTGCAGCTACGCCACAGAGGCAGTTATAGAATGATCTTAGCACGATCTTAGGGGCCCAAACCTCAGTAGAAAACTTAGTTACGACAACAACGAGTAGGTATTTCTACTTAGCTATTTCTAGATACATTACATATTCACGCCTTTGGCTCTCCGTGGCAGGCAGACTCTAGGCAGCCATCTATTTCTGTTACACACTTCAGGAGCTTCGTCTAATGTTATTAAACGTTATTTTTAAAGTGGTATCTATAGAATTGTCTTGAAGATGGAAAATAACTTCAAAAAGATAGCTAGTCCGGATGTTGTACCTTCTTCCCTGCAATGTATCACAATATTCTGCTTGTTTGTTAGTACAATAACATTAAAACTAATTATACAAGTGTTCGGGACTTTTCGCTATTAAATCATGGAACTTACTATTTCTGTCAACGTTTCAGATGCGTTGCAGCACCCGTGGTCACGACTTGTAAGTTCCATGATTTAATTGGGTAAAGTCCCGAAGCGATGTATAATTATGAATTCGCACCGCGATAGTTTAAAAATAACATTAAAAATACCACTAAAATACACAATGTGTTACAGAATTATTCCTCAAAGTTAGTACCAAATGACTGATGAAACGTCACCTAAATGTTTAACTACCCGCGAAGCGAACACAATCAATTATCTTTATCGCTGTACTGCTTAATTATAGCTCCTGCAGTATTACAATATGGTGATTAACTTTCCAAATAAAAATCACACTTTCTTTTTCTACCAAAAGATGTAGAAAATCTGTAGATTTTGTTAATTTGTAAACTGTATCCCTTTTTTTTACGTACGCAAAATCCCCACGGATACCTTCCACTGGAGCCGTTGAAAGAGGTTATGTCGGACTCCAACCGACCAATATGCACGACTCTTGTGCCGAAAGTGAGTCTCGAACCCCGACTGACCCAGGGCAATCTCTCTTGATTTGGCCCTCTCCTCGGGGATTATATTAGCCTTGCTATTTAAGATTACAGCGAGCAGCAAGGTTAACAGGCATATCCCTCGCACCCCGGCCGACCCAGGGCCGAGCCATCGAGAGAGATGGCTCTCTGGATATGGCCCTCTCCTCGGGGTAAACTGTATCCCTGTTAAACCTTGAGATTTCTCTTTTTTTTATACCACTTAGGTGGCAGACAAGCACACGGCCCACCTGATGGAAAGTGGTTTCCGTGGCCTATGGACGTTTGTAACACCAGAGGAGTCACAGTCGCGCTGCCAACCCTGTAAGTACAGAGTTTCTGGGCCGTCAGTGTAGAAGACAAAGCAGGACAAGCCTTTAGTCTTCCCACTGACAACACAAATTCTCCAGTGAGCTCTGGCTACCCTACTCACCGCTAGGAACACAACACGAAGTTATTATAGCCGCGGTATTCTGTAGGGCCGATGAGATATTGAATTTGGAATTAAGAAATTTACCCTTAGCATCTAACAAAAGACCAAATTCAGTACGATTACGTTTTAATTAGATGTGTTTTCAAAAAATTACGATACGAAACATATAACCAAAAAAAATAACGAGTTAATACACAAGTACCGTGAGTAATCCTGAAAGTGTAATGATGTCACGTAACTTACGTACGTACATGCATACATACATATAATCACGCCTTTATCCCCGGAGAGTTAGGCAGAGGTGAATTAACACCTACATTTTTCGATCCCACATAATATAGGGCGAGCCTATTGCCGTATGCCAGGCACTATTGTTGACTCAAGTCTTGCATCTGAGGCTGAGTCTGGGCTGTATATATTTGTCTGATGTTAAACAGCCCTATACTTTAGTGATTCTCAGAGAAAATAATAAACATAATAAAATATCCCGGTGAGTTTTACACTGTTAACTTTTACAAGATAAAATGAAAAGAATAAGTCACAAAAGTATGCTAAGTCGTTATGTTCTCGTAGGAGGAAACTCTTTATTTCGATATGTCGAGCAATTACTCAGACGTGAACATTTTTGCTTTTTTTGTTGTTGATTGTACTCGCAACTATACGTGTATGGGAAGCCTTATCTTACGAGTACGAGATAGTTTTATACTTAGCTTACGATACTTTTTTCATGTGACGTCATTTAACAGTAACTTGAACTTATTTAACCACTTAGTAGTATTCAGTTCGACATGGAGGTCGAATCTTCAGACCGGTCTCCACATAGATATTAGAGACTCAAACCAACCTCACCTGGAAGTCGGTACACTTGGGATTCGATTCTAAAAATCCATTTAATATTAGACTTTAAAGCGACGCTGTTAAAGTCCAAAATTAAAAGATTTTTGTAGAGTTAATGACAAAGTGTAATGAAACTCTGTTCATTTAATTTTGGAATTTAAGTGTATAGAAATAAAGTCTTAAATTTAAAGCCATTATTTGCAGTATATGTGGTATTACCGTAATTTTGCTTTAATACATCCGAGGGCCTGTTATTTGACGGGTAACTGTGTTCGTTGCTCTTACAAAGACAAAAAAAGTCAAGCTCTGAAGTTGAGTAGGATAGCCAGAGCTCACTGGAGTTTTTGTGCTGTCAGTGGGTAGATTAAAGGCTTGTCGATTGTTTCTTCTGCACTGACGGCATAGAAACTATCTTTTCTTACAGGGTCGGTAGCACGGGAGTGACTCCCCTGGTGTTGCACACGTTCATAGGTCACGGTAACCACTTTCTATCAAGTGGACCGTGTGCTTCTCTGCCACCTAAGTTGTATAAACAGGATTGTCATCTACAGACAGTTAATAAGAATAAGAATACAGACTACACCCACATACACACTAGATTTAGATACAGAGAGAAAGACTAGGTATACTACAATATTATGACGTCACAGGCAGGACCTAACGTAACCGCACAATGTTCTCGCCAGCGATAAATAGAACACAGTTAGTTTCTCGGAAAGGGCCTCATTATGTTTAGTGATGTGATTCACCGCCTCATATTCGTTGTTAAGTGAGTTCTGTTCAGAACGTTCACTAACTTACTTTAGAGACATGTTATACAAATAATTAGTACTGTTAACAGTATGTTTTGTTAGTGGTTTTTTTTTTTTTTTAGATATAGGACACGCCAACTTGACCTCACCTCGCCTGATGGTAAACTAAAGGCAAAGTCTCAGGAAAGAGGGTCACCATTACAGACACTAAGTGCTACAATGGTGGCACTCAGCTTGGCGGCCTCATCAGATGCTTTTTCACGCCGCTTAAAGGCCCCGGGACTGTAGGAAGAAGGAAACACGTGTACTGGTAATGAATTCCAGGTCTTGATGGTGCGGTAAAGAAAAGAGTCTCCGAACCGCTTGGTTCTTGCTCGTATATTCTGCACTGTGTGAGGGTGACATCTAAGGCCTGCACGTTTTGTCCTATGTAGGAAAGGAGATGGTGGGATTAGTTGGAAGAGCTCGTCAGAACACTCACCGTGGTAGAGACGTTTGTTTTGTCAACAGCTTTTTATTAACTTGTTCTCTTAATTGAATGTAAACAGTGTAGTGAACGCAGGCTGATATCAGTTGTTTCAACTGCTGGCCTGTTCCCCAATAATAATAATAATAATCTTTAAAGCATTTAGTGTGCTAGTCCATTCAAGTCGATTTAGATAGAAAAATTGAATCGGGCCAGGCGAGATTCGAACCCACGATCTTCCCTTTACAAGGGGAAGGTTCTGACCACTAAGCCTTCGAACCTTCGCTTGAAACCATTCAAATTCAACTATACTATATATCCGTCTTGCGGCGAACGGTTGAGAGCCATCTAGCGACATTCGTACGAATTATCGGAACCAATGAATGATGTTGCAATCATTTTTAAACATTGCTTTTTAGTGACTCCGCTCAGACTTTTGAATGAATTTTTTAAAGTATTTAGTATGCTAACTATTTAAATCGGTTAAGATAGGAAGAGCAGCTCAGTATCAGCGTTCCCCCTGTAAGGGAAATATCGCGGGTTCGAATCCTGCCTGAGCCGATTCAATTTTTCTACCTTAATCGATTTGGTCTCTTAAGTCTAATAGTTTTAATTGTTTTATTTGCATGTTTGGACGTTCAATTTGAAGGCAAGATTTGGGTTCCGTAGGCGTTCAAGTAGGTAACGACTAGGGTCCATCGTATTAGGGATAGCATCTGGAACTCTACTTTTTTTTTTTTAAATTCTTGTTAGGTTTCCACCTTGTAATCCAGTCAAAATGGAAGAAATGAAGCGGTAAGCTTGTATACATTCGCGTAGAGCTGAAAATTGGTAGGGTCTTAAATACACTATAATACAAGAAATATCAAAAGTTCCATCGATTAGTCTGCTAATGGTGTTTTTAGAGCTCTACCAAAATCTTCAGGAACCATACCAACCCTACTGTGCTGATTGATGGTTGAAACTCTGGCACATGCTTTCCGTTCAAAGTAGGCAGGTCTAGTGGCATTCTTACCCATAAAAGCTGCAAAGACCAAACCAAAAGTATGAGACGGAGTAAGCCGATCCCCGAGGTGAAAGCCTCAGATGCAAGCTAGAACCATGCTAAATAATGACGAGTAAGCTCTTCACCATCAATGATTATAAAAAAAATATAAGACTGACCGCACCTCGCAACCTGTAATTTAAAATCGAAGAGCCTAACAGACATGCTATCACTGAACCGTGAGGGAAAGCGATGGCATCAGCCGAGATTCGACGCGGCGACCGCCCCAGCTGTACCAATTCGTTACGGTTGACCTAGCCTTATCTAAAAATGTTTAACTTAAAATGTGTCTGATATTTTTTGCACACAATTAATAGGCAAAACACAGAACATTGACTTCATAAAACGTTAAAAAAACGTAATTCATACTAGGTTAAGGTATACATGGGCCCCATGCAATAAAGTCCCGTTTTAAAAACATATTTGTAGGCTACCTACGTACTCAGGAGGTAGGACACGGCGGTATTTCCGCCCAATTGAGCAGTCAGACTGGGGAAGTACCTCCACCCTACAGAATACCGCGGTTATAATAACTTCGTGTTGTGTTCCCAGCGGTGAGTAGGGTAGCCAGAGCTCACTGGAGAATTTGTGCTGTCAGTGGGAAGAATAAAGGCTTGTCCTGCTTTATCTTCTACACTGACGGCACAGAAACTATGTACTTACAGGGTTGGCAGCGCGAGTGTGACTCCTCTGGTGTTACAAACGTCCATAGGCCACGGTAACCACTTTCCATCAGGTGGGCCGTGTGCTTGTCTGCCACCTAAGTGGTATAAAAAAAAACGACCTCTTTTATAAATACGACCTTCGGATCTCCTTGTATAGTTTGGACCTTTAAAATTAGATTTTGCCTATACTTTGCCACCCGTAAGGCCCTTATCATATTAGCGGTTTCGGGGCGGAGCGGACAGTTTATATACTGGCAATACATTCAGTAACAAAATGGATTCGTTTATTCATTTGCAAAATAACACAAAGTAATCGCTCGCTTCCATTCTATTAATTAATAATGGATATTTCCAAATTCGTCGATGCTTTCGTTACCGTCTCCGGCGTCTACGCATTAACAAAGCCAACAACAGTTTTTCCTCGTCAGAATCCATTTGGTTATTGAGTGTATTGTCAGTATATCGTAAACTCACTACAAATCCACGATGTCTCCGCTGCACAACCTCGACGGAGACGCCGCACAACCGCTAAGGAAGCGCCGCATAGGTACTGAAACAAAACACCTAATCTTTCGATGATACCTCGTCATTGAAAATACTTCACTGGATACACTAATTTCCCTTGATGTTTCCATCAAATCATTATCTTCATCCCAGCTAGAAATAGGAGCTCAGGGTCTTCTGTCAATTAACAAGTCCAGGCCAGACGGGTATTTCAAGTTTTTCTTCTCTCACAGTGATATCGTGTGAATCCTTTGGATGAGATGGGGTGGTGATACTTGTATTCCTTCTTCATCACCACACTTCAACCTAGAAGAAAGCCTGCGCCAGACCCTCGACAGTTAATTAACAGGTGACTCGCAGGTGTAGTTGGCTTGCAGTAGCGAAGGTCGAAAATTTCAAAAGGGAAATCAATGGAAAAATATTTACCCTGATCTAGTCTGTCATGCACCATGTGAGCTATTAGAAAATTGGCAGGAATCGGGTTATAGGAACCCGTCGCCATTGTGGTCTTGGTCCTTCAACATCATCAGTGGAATTACCTTTCGTATTCTGTACGCAGTTTCACTCGCGTTACGCAAGCGACAGTGGTCTCTCAATCGGTTCACGGTCTACCTTCCATGTTAACGAGAGATTTCGCTCAGCAGCATTATTGTTTCGTTGTGAATCACCATATGTAAGTTTTTATGGGCTTCATATCGTTGCTAACACTATAGAGAAATGTTGATGAATAATACAGTTGCTTAGTTGGGCCCCTCCAAGAACTTCAGGGCTCATATTTTACCGCAGAGTACAATTGCAGATTGACAATGTTACGGATATAGTGATCGAGAATTTGTTTTTGTGTCAAGTAAAAGATATATCTGTGTTCGATTCCTGAATTTGTATTTTTTACCTGACAACCAAGGACGAAAACCTAACAGAAAAACTAAAATGAAATAACCCTTATTGTTTTGAGGTTTTCTATTATGGCAATCAGAAAGGTGCCTAGTAGAAAATTTAAGAATTATATTGCAAAAAGCCTATCCCAATGCAAAAGACCAGGCCTAGAAGGACCAGGAAAAAAAAGTAGGTCAAGAAATCATAATCCTGTAACTGACCAAATATTATTTATTGTAGCTATTGAAGGAAAAGTACTACAACTATATATGTCCGCCTCTAGCGTGAGTAAATGTCAACAAAATGTAAATAATCGCTAGAAATATTCGCGGAAAATTAAAAAAAAACACATGAAAAAAGACATGAATGGTCAGACAGTCTGTCACGGTGGCTTGTCAAACTAATCACCAAGGTGTGTTGACCGAGAGAAACCGAAACACCGGCGCACGCGCACCGCAAACAAGTGCGTCGACATTGCATTCATAACTTCATGATAAGTATCTGATAATTACAATTGAAGCATGTTGAGTGTTGTTTTGTTTCCTCGTTCGTTCGTCGGATGGTCATTGACCTATGACGCGGGAAGTTAATAAAAATTCTGACATCTAAATGACAGTTATGACGTTAGAATGACATTTGATGTTGTTAAAATTTTTCGATAACATTCGAAATTTAAATTTAAATTTGATATCGGTAACTTTCTTTTTTTATTAGAGCTGATGGCTGCTGATCTGCTCGGGTTAGTTATGGTGTTTGTCGATCAATTTTGTCATCTGTATAGGTACAGGCATACCGCAACTTTTTGTAATTATTTCACTTAACTAAGGGTCATATTTCAGAACGATACTTAGTCCTGAATCTCGAATTATTACTAGATCTGAGGACATATTGTGCTCTAGATAACATTTCTAATGTCACTAAGAGATTCACAACTGAGCATTGATTCGGAATATGACCTACACTCTTGTAAATGGTTCTAGAAATATCTAGACATTTCATCGTTATCTAAACATGACGGATTCAATGATGATTATAGACCATCTGGCAACACTCGTTCAAAATGCAATAAGCTGCAAGTCCATCAAAATATCAATATAAATCCTGGACTGACTGACTCACGCGCAGATGTGCGCTACATTCCACTCTGAACACACAAACAGTAGTCCTTGTTATAAATAAACTTTAAAGATTGAAGTTAGTGAATAAACTCATAGATAACCTATAAATATATTCTATATTAGCTGTTGCACGTGGCTCTGCCCGCATGTAATACTGATCTCCTTCTCGTGAGATCCGTTTGGTTGATAAAAAACCAGTCAAGTGAGTATTGAACTCACGCACTGAAGGTCCCATGCAATTTCCTTCAATCTCATTTTGTACGGAACCCTCATTACCCTGGTTAGGAATATAATAACATCGTTATGTATACATAAAGATACATACATATAATCAAGCCTTTATCCCCGGAGGATTAGGCTGAGGTGAATTAACACCCAGATTTCACCAATCATTGAATTCGGTCTCAAGTTATAGGGGGTGAGACTATTGCCGTCTTCCGGGCACTATTGTTGACTCGAGCCATGCATCTGAGGCTGAGTCTGGGCTGTATATATCTGTCTGATGTTTAACAGCCCTATCCCTTAGACACCACATGGGAAGAGATGGGGCGTATTTAAAATACAGACAGACGAGTGGACAATGTTCCTATATGTCAGATAAGTCTTCAATTGAAAAGTAAATAAGCAAATTAGGAGTGGGTTCATGTCGATGGTGTAATGGCTAGATTTCAAAGCAAAATAAGCCTGACTCCTAAATCCCAGAACCTACTTTTCTTTCCAGGGCAACTGTATACGCTTTTTTAACAAGCTGTCTAATAAAATTAGGGATTTACCTGTGAATAAATTTAAAAATGTAGTGAATAATAAATTGTGCCAGAAAGGCTATTATAAAATCCAAGAATACTTAGATGAATACTTAGCTTGGAAGTTCGCTCAATTATGCTACTCAAGTAAATTATTATATTTAGATTAAGTAGACTTAGTAAATGTTTGTAAATAGACCAAAAAAATGCTCGCTGAGTTTCTTGCCGGGGTCTTCTCAGAACCAGTAGTCCATTTGCTAAACTAGTCTTTCATATTTCTTTTTATACTGACGTTTGTAGTAGTGACGCATCAGAAAAGGTCGATAATGCCAAGAATCTTGATCTGCCGTAGCTATGATGCATTCCAAATAGCTATTAGGTACAATATTGTGTATAATATTCGCATAAGGATTTCATTAAAAGATGCATACCTGAATTTTATTATTTTACATTCCTTAACGATTACATTATATAATTGCAATTGTGGTGTGCTTTAAGTACACGAAAGGTTTAGTTGTTTCAACTAACGGTCTTTTTAACATAACATAAACTCACGCCTATATCCTCGAAGGGGCAGGCAGAGGTGCTTGCACCCACATTTCGCCAGTTTATGTTTAGGTCCCAATGTAATAGGTGGCGAGCCTATTGCCGTTAACCGCGCACTTATAAACCTGCGATAAATACACACATAACTTCGAAAAGCATCGAAAAGTCATTGGTGTGTGCCATGGTAAATCTTGGGATCGAACCCGAGAACTCGTCTCAGTAGTCCATTACCCATACCACTAGGTTACTGCGGTTTTTTTAACATTTAATAAAGCCACATATGCGTCATGAAATAATTTTGACTTCAATATTAAGTATGTACTTACAATATCAGGTATGTACTTTCAAAAACTGTCCTAATTTCTTCTCTATTAGTTCAGCATTTTAACACCCAAAGCATAGCAATGGCGCATCTAACGATGTCAATCTCAGTCCAATACTTCATAGTGGCGTGCCTAAAATATTGAGTGACGTGCCTTCGAAGACGTAGTGCCATTGGTTCGCCATCCCTATTGTAAGAGGAGGGACAGGATAAGGTTACCTTGGACCCCAATGTGTAATAAGACCCAATACGTCCTTGAAATATCGTCAAAATATGTTCTACGCTTCTACATCTTAAAGTACATTTTTGTATACATCACTCAATAGATCTTACAGATGTATCTTTTATTAGTTGCATGCATTACAAGATTGTTGCTTCGTCACCTGAACTAAGTTTATTACAATCTTGTATTTCAGGATCAGAGTTCTGCTAGCAAATAATCAGATTAGTATCAAAATAAACGAGATATTTACCATGTTTCATTGTTTTGAGTTTCCGATATTTCGGCGCTGTTGCAAGCAACATGATCACGGAGAAACTGGAGTAGTGACAGTGATCATGGTGCTTGCTGTGCTTGATACTGATGTGAGTGACCACGATAGTTTAAATACCAAAATAATCAAATTGTCTATCTCTTCTTTTTATACTGTCTGTACTGTACAGTCTCTGTTTAAGGTTCCGAAATTTGGACAATTGTCAAAACCATTCATATAATAAGTGTTTCAAAAACCGAAATTAGTTTATTGTCCAGTCCTGTTACTTTCAGGTGTTAGACCCGAACTGTCAACATTTACCCCGAGACATTTGCATCTAAGTATAACCCATCGGTCCGCTCACATTCCATAACCCGCCACAAATAGATGGGCCCTTCCACCAGCGTATAAACCAATCTTAGCGCACATGTACTGCAGTTCATTGCACAGATTCTAAATGTACGTAGTACACTGGTGATTATGTTAAGTTCATTATAATATTAGCTCTAGTGCAACCGTTTATGGATTAGGTCCTGATATTTTAGTTTAGAAGATGGAGAGTCAAATTATGAAAGTTTATAATGCATAATTTGATTAATTCTACACCACAAAATCGAGTTAGCAACACGCGGTATGACAACGCCTGAATCCTGAATCAAAATATTACATGCATACACATACATATAATCACGCCTTTATCCCCGGAGGGTTAGACAGAGGCGAATTAACACGCACATTTCACCAATCATTGAATTCGTTCCCACGTAATAGAACGTGAGCTTAATGCCGTCTTTCGGGCACTATTGTTGACTCAAGTCATGCATCTGAGACTGAGTCTGGGCTATATATATCTGTCGGATGTTAAACAGCCCTATCCCTCAATCGCCTTGTACGACACCGCATGGGAAGAGATAGGGTGGCCTAAATTTTACCATGCCGGGAACCAGCGGCGGTACTTAGCAAATATTACTAGGTGCTGATATCAAAGATAAAGAGCGAAACAACACAGTTTATTTTCAACTTTTTGGAGTATTTTTTTTGACGGGTGTTTTTAATTTTTTCAATATTTTTTTATTCTCTACAAGTCAAACTCTTTCATTTGATACTCATATTGATGGAGCTGTGAAAAAATATGTACTCAGTTATTATGAGGCGGCTGCCATCTAGGAAAGCATTTTTTAAAGATAGCTAAGAAAATTCCCGACTAATATACCTTTCAAACAAAAAAAGGAAATCCAACACACACATAGATACGTCAAACTTATAACACCCCGACGATTTGTGTGTGTGTGCAGAAATAATAAACATGGTAAATATTCCGGTGAGTTTTACACTATTAATGTGAATGATCATGTCAATCTCAAATCATAGTCAAATTCAAAAATCATTTATTCTGTATAGACCATTATATCGGCACTTACAAAACGTCAACAAAAAAGGAGCATGTAAATCAGTTTAGTAAATGTACCACCGGTTCGAAACGCGGCCCCGACCTGAGAAGACTCCGGCAGGAAACTCAGTGGGCATTTCTTTTTTTTTTGTCTATTTACAAACATACACTTAGTCTACTTAATCTAAATACCAAAAATTTACTTGAGTAGCATAGTTGGGCGAACAGCTCATTTCCAAGCTTGTTTATCATCCAAGTGTTCTTGGATTTTATAATAGCCTTTCTGGCACAATTTACGTTTAATACAAGGCAATGTGAAGTGATAGTGTTACATATAAAAAATGTGATAATTTCATGTTTATCATTTACATTTAAGTATTCCTTTTAACCATTACCCTGTTTAGTATCCAGGAAATTAGTGTGCTAAGCTATAAAATGTCTGCTCAGGAAATTAGATGCCTTCAAAACTAGTGAACCCTTTAAAATGTTCAGTATCCGTCGAATTTACTCGAATTTTGGGACATTTTAACAGCAAGATAGACAAGAGTTAGCCCGGGATTTCGTCCGCGTGGACTTAGACCTGGTTTTTTACACCGACCACATTCTTTTACGCCTTATAACATCAGCTATCTACAGTAAAAATGGCATCAAAATAGGCCTAGCCACTACGGATATTACCAGTTACAAACAAAATTGCATTTTTCGCATATATCTATGTAAAGTGAGAGTGAGAGAGAGTTTGTTTGTTTGAGCACTCTAATCTCAGGAAGGCTTGAATGTAATTTTTTTTTGTATTGAGTAGTCCGTTTATCGACAAAATTTTTAGAATTAGTATATTAGATAGTAATTTTTAGAATTTTTATACTACTTCTTAAGGGTGATTATAAAAGCAACGAATCTGGCAAATTTCCATGCATTATTTGAATATTACAAAATACGAGCACAGTTTTAAGGGAGCCGATTTGGTGACTGTGTGATTTAACTACCTATTTAAAATAACAGAGTAAAACTCCCGTTTCTCTACTGTAAATCGATTTTGAAAAAAAAAGACATATTTTTGAAGTTAGTTTATTTTCAGTCCCGGTAAAATGAAAAAAGAAAAAAAATTGCTGAATGAAGTGCCGTAGATAAACTTCAATATTATACATGCATAGAACCTTATTTAGTACGAGTTCACACAAAATAATCATCATCATCATCATGTTCACACAAAATAATAACCCTCTAAATCTAAAACTAAAAAAATTATAACATTTATTTAGTTTTTTGTTTGTATTTTTTACTCGAGTAAAAGTCAGCTAGTTGTATCAGAATAATGCATTATTTAAATATAGGTATTTAAACTACCATGGTCACTCACATCAGTATAAAAATAAACGGGATATTTACCTAGAAAATACTTTTTCCCTGTTCACCGCCGCTACTCCAGTTCCTCCGTGATCATGCTTGTCGTGCTTAATCGTGCTTGCAACAGCACAGAAATATCGGAAACTCAAAACAATGAAACATGGTAAATAACCCGTTTATTTTAATACTGGCATTAATTAAAGTTCATATTTTAACATCGCTATTTACACTCGAATTTTATTTATTGGTGTAGCTTTTCGACCGTAGAACTGGGAAATATATTCATAGTCGACTTACATCACAACCAGGAAATTGGATTGATTGAAATCTTGAATATTTCCTGCATATCTGTCTCGGCAGAAGTGATTGGATTTGGATGGAGCTTACACGGGATTCTCGGAATAGGCATATTGGGTGAAATATGGTTTAGTCGGGTAAAATATTGAGGGTAAATGGGAAGATTTATGAATATTTCGTTGCTCAGTATATTTTACATGACAGTTTTTAAACTATTAAGTATTTTTATTACCTGATTACGACGAAGCAAAAGGAGGGTTCAGATTTTGACAGGTGAGTAGTAGTAGTGAGTAGGGTAGCAAGAGCTCGCTGGAGATTTGTGCTGTCAGTGGGAAGACTAAATGCTTGTCCTGCTGTGTCTTCTACACTGACGGCACAGAAACATTCTATGCTTACAGGGTTGGCAGCGCGAGTGTGACTCCACTTTCCATCTGGTGGGCCGTGTGCTATTCTGCCACCTAAGTGGTATAAACAAAGGAAACGTTCGCAGTTGTGATTCAAACTTTCGGGCAATTGGTCCCGTGGAACACGTTTTTTCCGAATTTGGATCTGAAAAATTACAGGACACTGCTAGATGAATGTTAAGTGTTTTGTTGGTATTTTGTGTGAGCTGAAGTTCAAGTTTCATGGTAGCCCCCCAAGTTGGCTAGATAACCCTGGCTCGAAAGCGTCTCCGTGTGTGAATACCCTAATAATACAACTGACATCATAGTGAAAGTGCAGCTTTTGTGTAATACAGTAATATAAAATCCGTGCACCTCTGAGGTCACGCGCGCGCAACAATTATAATACCACAATAGGTTGCGACATCTATGTTATATTGGAGTTAATTTTGGGAACTTAGCCTGGGAATAGGGGCAAGGTGGATAATTATTTTATCGCTGTTGGTGTACACGTATGTTTTTGTGGCTTTTAACCTTAAAAATTGGGTATTTGACTGTCCAGTCAAAGCGCTAAGTCAAAAATTTACTTTTTACTGAAAGTCAAAACGATAAGTTCTAAGGAATATGAAATGATTTATTGTGATGTCATAGTATTTAATAGTCAAATCATTTATTAAATAGGTTACTTCTACAAAGAATAGAGTAAAGGTTATTATAAAGTGGATGAGTATCTTAATGATATTAATGCGTGGTCAACATAAGTCTCTTGCTTGCTCGCACAAAATAAATTGTAAACTAAAGCAAATTAAAAAAAAAAGAAAAATAATCTAGTTCTTATACAGGGTGTTACAGAAAGGTGTGGTCATATTTAAGGGTCGTTACACATGCCTGATAACCAGTCGATATGCACCGGCCAATGTACAAATAGTAATAAAGTGATGACATCGTTAGTCGTCTTACAAAATTGTTAAATTCGTTAAAATTTTCGATATTTAGCAAAAGCGGTAGGTCACAACACTATTGTATTTTGTTCTTTCGCGATAAGTTCAATTGAGTTCAATAACCTCTGCAAAATCTCTAATCTCAGCTGTGCGCCTGGTAGCCGGCCTACCAAGCGTAGGTATAGTTAGATACAGGTTACATCAGAGATATTTTGACTATCACTTACCGGGGCGTGTTCTCCTTACAGCGAAACGGTGATGTACCTGATCTGGTACAGTCATAAGAACGCACTAATTTATCACTTCACGATCGCGACACAAGGAGTTTAAACTATCACTTATGTAGGCCACAAAAACATAACGAGTACATGTACACATGAATGGAGTTTATGACGCCACAGTATGCGTGAAACTCCAAGGCATACCTACGTTTAAAAAATTATAGCAACGCGCAACGGCTCGTTGCTCGATGCCGTAACATGCTACCACGCACGCTTCGAAACATATCTGGGGTTACGCTACGTAAATCTCTGATATTCGGGCTTCCATATTCTCTCTGCTGTCACATGCTGTACTGTACACTTTTTCTTCACGTAACCTCAGAGAAAATAGTCGAGCGGAGTGAGATCCGGGGACCTCGCCGGGCAAGCGACTCTCACTTCACCGCCACGCCCAATCCTCTGATCAAAACGCATCTTTAAATACGCGCGAACTTCCCCCTTGAAATGAACGGGTTTCACTCCGATAACCGTTCCAGCTCGCCGGGTATCTACTCGTACTCGGGTCTACTTCAAAATGCTCGAGAATACGATCGTCTAAAGCAGTGGGCGTCGTAGAAGGTCGCCACGAAAACTTCCAGTGTGTTGAAGGCGGTTCACCATCTTCTTAAAACACTCCAAAGAGGGAAACCGCCGACGGTCACCCTCTAGTCTTCCGTCCACAAATATCTCACTGTACAGCCGACGAGCTTTTCGCAAGCTACCATCAGCTGCGCCAACACAAAGCATCATCTAATATTCGCTATTACTAAAAACCGACATTTTCACTGCACAACAGAACAACAACTAGTCTACAAATAAACATGTAAACAACCTACAGAAAAGAAGTCGGCACAAGTAGGTACATACGAATGTTGCCAACCATTAATCTATCTAATTCTAATTATCTAATTTAATACGTAGAATTTTGAAAAATCCACAGACCTTCCTTTCATTTTTAAGGTAAATATGACTGAAAAACCTGCAGTTAACTAATTAATGGTTAAATCAATCCCTTTGTTCAGAACAATATTCTATTTCTACTAAAAAGTACATTGCCTAGGTACATTTTGCTATCTGTTCGCGCTAAAAATCTGAACTGAAAAGTAAATGATAGCTTCGTGCTCAGTGGTTAAGGTCGGCCTTTCTATTGAAAATCACAAGTTTTAATCATACCGAGAGGAGATAGAGCCAGAGTAGAAAGAGGAGAAAAAGTTGAGGAATCAGGAAATAAGTAATACATAAAATTGTCACGATATTTTTCTTTGCATATGACAAGACTTACCTACTCTGCGGGTGACAAGACGCAAAACAAACGAACCGGATTTCGTCTTCTATCTTTTAAAAAGCATAAACGCGTAAAAATACATTTTAATCTACTAATAAATTTACCACTTTTTCATTTGAAATCTACGCTGCTTCTACTATTTTTAACATGCCATCTACAGATTTTATAAAATCAGTTATGGCAACATTGATGCCTACTGTTTTACGCACTTTGGCGCCAAATATTATGTCCTTGGCGGCACCGATTGTCCGTGTCAAAAGCGCCGCCACGCATCGCGGTCTCATCAAAGGACTCCGCGGCCGAACGTATTACCTATGAAATTAGGGTAGAGGTACAGGTTTACGTCCATTTAAAAATTTTATTTTAATATTTAAATCTGGATTTTTCAACTATGACTTTGTGCTTCTTTCAAGTGCAGAAACCCCCTCGCATTGAGTTTGGGTTGGACAATGAATGGACTATCGCGCTCAAATTTAATAAAAACCAGAGTTATGTACTTACTCTGAAAAAAAAATCGCAGCTACTATTCAATCTACTCGTTGTCTGTTGTTATGTAAGAGACAACTTTTTCGACGCCGTGATTTTCGTATCATTCAATAACGGGTGGGCAAACAAACATACGACCCACTGACTGAACAACATTGTTATTAAAAAAGAGTATGTAATTCAGTAGAAATACATCCGATACTAAGAATGCAGAAAATAATAAAATTGTGACCATGGTCGAATACTAGTCAGTTCACCCTATTTAGGTATAGGAAAAAAATAACAAATGATTTTATCGTATCAATTATTTTAGGGTACCGTAAAATCTTGTTTCAAAAATTTTGAAGAAACGACTCTTACATTTTATGTTATCCTGGTATTTGAACATATTTTTGTTCACTTTACCATACCTTTTTATGCTTTAAGAAAGGTTTTGTATTAAATAAAAATTGGTACGGAACCAATCATAATAAAGGGCGTGGCGATTTGGAGTGAAAGAGAAGATATTTTAATTTTATGAAATAGTTTAGGGTACCGCAATGAATGTTACTTTAACGAACACTTATGAAGGACCTCTTAGAGTTATGTTATCCGGGTACGACATGATATACCTTAGTAAGTTCTGTGTGCATTTTTGTACACTGCCATTATTTATGTTGTGCGCCATTGTGCGCATTATCATGACACCTGGTTTCCCAAACGTAACGAACAAACAAATCTCAAAAAAATCCGATAATAAATAACTACGTAACTCAAACTAAGGCAAACGTGTAACGATCACAGTGTTGCGGATGCTGCTTTTTTATACCACTTAGGTGGCAGACAAGCACATGGCCCACCTGATGAAAATTGGTTACCGTGGCCTATAAACGTATGTAACACCAGAGGGAACGCACTCGCGCTGCCGACCCTGTAATCACAGAGTTTCTGTGCCGTCAGTGTAGAAGACAAAGCAGGACATGCCTTTAGTTTTCTTACTGACAGCACGAATTCTCCAGTGAGCTCTAGCTACCCTAACACAACACGAAGTTATTATGGCCGCGGTATTCTGTTGGGCGGAGGTACTTCCCTAGTCGGACTGCTCAATTGGGCGGAAATACCGCCTTGTCCAACCTCCTGCTGGTCTCGAAGGACGAGAGCGTGCGGGGATGCGAGAGGAAAACAACCCTGTTTTCGAACCTGTTGCCATGTTAATTCCGTATGGAAAAGTACGATATCCTCATCTTACCCTGAAAAGGGGCGGCTCCTCAACCAGCCCTTTGAGGCTTTGTCTGCTCTCCACTGTGTCCTATGCTACTCAGGCACACATGAAGAGTCACCCAGCATCCCTTTACAGGGGCATTCCTGCCTCGGTCGGGATTTTGGGAGAGGAGGTGTGCTGCCGTCTTCACGCGCAGTTGCGCTGCGGAGATTCGCAACCAATCTATTTATCGTGTACCTACCCAACAACTTGGAATTTTGTTCTATTTAACTTCTCATCAGGTGGGCCGTGTGCTTGTCTGCCACCGAAGTTGAATAAAAACCGAAAATTTATTTTTTGCATAACATTTCAATAAAATTGGGTACGGAACCAATTTTAATTAGTTTAATATTAAGGGGCGTGGCTGGAAATTCGATAGTCCACGACTCCTGGTATTGAATGTAGGTTAACCTTTACCTAAGGTATCTTTGAGACAAGTCTTACATTTAGCATGGATGATTTCAGGAACATAAAAATGTTTTATTATTGCTAAAAGTAAATTTTGTTTTATTTTAATACTATTTTAACAAGTTTAAGCTGTTTCAGAATTTCTTTGCCCGATATAAAAAAAAAATTGTTTAAGTACAAAGTAAGTAATATGATATTGAGACAGGGCCTATCAAATCCGATCGTTTGGTAAACCTACTCGGGTTCAAACCGTAGAGTTCATTTGTAACAGCGCGCTGCAGCTGCTGCAGCCCTGGTTAGTTTTTTAGTGTTGTGCGTTTGTCGACAATTTCTACTAGCTTACACATGGTCGATAAAAAAGAAAATTAATTATCTACGTGATACAAAGTAAATTGGTGTTTATACTCCCGCGGAAAATTTATTTATATCACACGTAATGCGTCCCTCGAATATGACCACACCTTTCTGTAACACGTTGTATAGTTCGCTGAGTTTCTTGCTGGTATCTTCTCCGTAGAACTAACCTACCGAACCAGCGAAATAATCATTTTCCAATGGTTTATTTGTACATTATTTAATATTTTAATATTATTTCTTGACATACTCAATTGTATAATTTTGACGTTCATATGTGCTCTTTGTGTGCCTAAACTGAATAAATGAAATTGATTCTTTGATCCTTGATTCTTTGATTGAGAGTATCCGAACAACTTCGTTCTTGATCGGATATTCTAATCTGTGTGCGGGACCCAATTGTGGGTGTACGAGGCCCCATTAAGGCCTCTAGGACCTAACTAACTCACGAATACAATAGACAGACGAGGATCTCACACAGACTTTCCTCTCAAAGTTGAGGGGGCCGGCGATAGTCGTTCTCGTAAAAACCAAAATAAACCGAATTGTACCTGAAAATATCTAAAACCTTTACGGTTTTCATGTACACACAGTGAGATCGTAATGTTCGTTTGTGCCACCCATCATTCTGTTAGCGATCAAACAATACAAAGGAGTGAGAATTGTTAGGTCAGATGGCAGTTGCTCCCATAAAAGCTTAAGATTATGCAGAAGCAAAAAAGCTTGATTAACGATTACATATTCTTTATAGTTGTAAAGTTACTTATTATAGGTAACTTTACAAATATAAAGAACAGTAAGATGTATATTAGCTATAATAGCTAATATACATCTTACTCCTTTAAACATACCTACATAGTCGTAAAAACATAATAAGTGAGTGTGACACCCCTGGTGTTGCATATGTCCATAGGCCACGGTAACCACTTCCCATCAGGTGCCGTGTGCTTGTCTGCTAGGTGGTATAAAAAAAAAAAAAATAAGTAATTGAGTCAGAGCGATCAAATATAACAAAAATAATAAGACAAAAACAACATCTTTTATCTCCAGAAGCTGGTAAATCGTACTTAATATTTATAGGCAATTTATTACTCCATTATTAAGGCACATCTGCTCTTCCATTTGCAGTAGGTACACGTTATTCCTCGAGGGTAGTTGTAACATCAGATATAAATCGGCTGAGCCTCCGGAGACGCTAGACGGGGAATATTGCTACTAACGGCGATATGAGGTTAAGGTTAGTGATGGGACATATCCAGCATCACAAAATGTAGTTGAACCTACATAGTCGTAAAAACATACATTTTGTGAGGGTGGATAACATTATCTACAGTAATTTTTGATCGTGTATGTTTCGAAGATTAGGGTTAAAAAAAAATATCGTAATATTTTTTTTTATATTTAGGTTTCCGGCAGAGTAGAATTACGGCCACCCCATCTCTTCCCATGCGGTGTCGTACAAGGCAACTAAGGGATAGGGTTGTTTTTTTTTTTTTTTTTACGTGCGCAAAATCCCCACGCGCCTAGGCGCCTAGGCGCGCCGCCGCCGCGGCCTGCTTCTGCCAGGGTGACAGGCGGCTCCACCTGTCACCCCCAGGCCGGCGCTCATGGGGGGTGGAGGTCGTTCATCGACCTCCGACGCCCGAGTTGCCTTCGTACGCGGGCAGCTTGGCTTGCGATCCTTCGTCGCTCCCGCTGCCGCTCCCGCCCCGCCTCCTCCTTCACGAGCATTACTTGCTCGCTTGTTTAACATCAGGCAGCTATATACAGCCCAGACTCAGCCTCAACAATTGCCATTCTTATAAAAAGATCGTGTGTCGGAACACTGAAGTGCCAAAAAATCACTCAAGCTGCGGAATGAACTCCTTGCTGCGGTTTCCCCTAAGCACCTACAATATGGGGTTTTTCAAGAGGGGCATTAAAAGGGTCGGCAGCGCGAGTATCTTGGTGTTGCATACGTCCATAGGCCACGGTAACCACTTCCCATTAGATGGGCCCTGTGCGTGTCTGCCACCTAAGTGGTATAAAAAAACCAACATACATACATATAATCACGCATTTATCCCCGGAGGGTTAGGCAGAGGTGTATTAACACCCACATTTCACCAATCATTAATTTCGGTCCTACGTAACAGTGGGCGAGCTTATTGCCATCTTGTGGGCACGATTTTTGACTCAAACCGTGCATTTGAGTCTGAGTCTGGGCTGTATATATCTGTCTGATGTTAAACAGCCCTATCCCTTAGTCGCCTTGTACGACACCGCATGGGAAGAGATGGGGTGGTCCAAATTCTAGTCTGCCGGGAACCACGCGGCTAAGCTCGACGAAAACAAGACATTCCGAAATGATAAAAAGATCATCAGTCTATTTTATCAGTAACTCTGAAGACAACTGCCAACAGTAAGTGAGTAATTAATGACCTTTTACCATCTTGATTGATTGATGTTCTGCTTAGGAAGTGTCAAACAACAAGACTGGTCGTGATAGAAAAGTTTGCCACATCTATAACTGCCAGAACTCGCACTTGACCGAAAGATTGTTATTGTGATTAATGAAGTCTTTTACAAATGGAATATAATTTATTTAGGAGGTATTCCCGTCCGAATTGAGCAGTCCGATTGGGGAAGTACCTCCACCCTACAGAATACCACGTCTATAATAACCTCGTGTTGTATTCCCGGCGGTGAGTAGGGTAGCCAGAGCTCACAGGAAAGTTTTTGTGCTGTCAGTGGGAAGACCAAAGGCTTGTCCTGATTTTGTGTTCTGCACTGAAGGTACAGAAAATCTCTGTTCTTACTTACAGGGTCGGCAGCACGGATGTGACTCTACTGGTGTTACACACGTTCATAGGTCACGGTAACCACTTTCCATCAGGTGGGTTGTGTGCTTGTCTGCCACCTAACTTGTATAAAAAAAACCACCTGTAATTGTGCAATGTAAGACAGCTATTAAACGTACATATAGCCTACATAGCCATATAGTTTTCGGCAGAATAGAATTTGGGCCACCCCATCTCTTCTCATGCGGTGTCGTGCAAGGCGACTAAGGGATATTACTGTTTAACATCAGACAGATATATACAGTCCATACTCAGCCTCAGATGCATAGCTCGAGTCAACAATAGAGCCCGGAAGACGGCATTAAGTTCACCCCTTATTACGTGAGACCTAATGCAATGATTGGTGAAATGTGGGTGTTAATTCACCTCTCCCTAACCCTCCGTGGATAAGGGCGTGATTATCTGTATGTAGGTATTTTGTATAATATTCATAATTTTAACTTAGTTATAACAAAACAATGTTATGTTCAACAAACTAAAAAAAACTAACTTAAATCGATATTTCGAAATTACGATCACGTCACTATCAAAGCGTTTTATTTTTATCTCGAGCTTTTCCTTCAAAAATATTGAACACAATCTTATCTATTTTGTAACATGATAGATTTTGTCGCGGCGAGATTTCCCGCCGCAATCAGTTGGCGCTCTTAGTTTATTGTGTCAGGCAGAAGTGCCTGTTACTGTGGCTTGGAAGATGCACAATATCATCCTACTAATATTATAAATGGTAGTTTGTGGAAATGTTTTTTTTTTATACCACTTAGGTGGCAGACAAGCGCACGGCCCACCTGATGGAAAGTAGTTGCCGTGGCCTATGGACGTGTGTAACACCAGAGAAACCACACTCGCGCTGCCGACCCTGTAAGCACAGATTATCTGTGCCGTCAGTGTAGAGGACAAAGCAGGACAAGCCTTTAGTCATCCCACTGACAGCACAAATTCTCCAGTGAGTTCTGGCTACCCTACTCACCGCTGGGAAGACAACACTAAGTATAACCGCGGTATTCTGTAGGCCTATTTCCAGTACTGGACTGCGTTGGGCTAATTGATTGATTGATTATACCACTTAAGTGGCAGACAAGCTCACGGACCACCTGATAGAAAGTGATTACCGTGGCCTATCAATATGTACAACACCAAAGGTACGTTACACACGTGCCGCGGATCCTGAAAATCGTTTATGCACACTAAAAATATATAAGGCAAAGAATTACATAAGAAAAATGCTTGTGCAAAGCTTATACCTACATAACATTTAAAAATCTCAAAGTTAAATGCTTAGCATACCTTAGCATATTATAGTTCCCCTGAGGGTTCATGAACTTTATAGTAGCAAACGACGAGCGAAATGTCACGCACTTTGCTTGACAATAACTTGAAACCGTCGTTATAAGGTCACATATTGTAGAACACAACGGTTTATTAATGCTTTGAAGCCTATTTTTGGGTAGTATTCCGAAATCTGGGATCCGCTTTACCGGTCTGTCAAACTGTCTGTCTGTATCTGTATTTTGCACTTCGCCTAAACCGCTAAACCGATTTTGATGAAATTTAGTACCTGTATTGGTAGATTAGACCTTGAGAAAGGACATAGGCTATGTTTTGTCACGATACATGTAGGCGGGACTGCGGGCAACACCTAGTAGTAACATAATATGTACAATGTTTTAAACATTTACTAATCCTTAGAGGAAAAATTTAACACGCTTTTTTATTATCTTACTAGCTCTTACTCGTGATTCCTAATTTGATATACAAATTGCAGTGCTAATATGTAGGTACCTATACCTACATATTAGCAATTGAAATTATTAATATTCCCTCTAACCGCTACAGCTAAGCAAAATTGCTTGTAGTAGGAGTGGGTTCAGGTCGGTAGTGTAATGACCAGGATGGGAACCTTGGACCTCCTGATCGTAAGGCCGATCCTTAACCACGAAGCTACCTACAAAATAAATTGATAACAAAAACTTATCAAAGTTTTTGATTATCATTTAAAATAAAGTCAATTAGAATATGTTAAGCCATTTTTACGTTCACTGTACATTCTAAAATCCCGGATCACGAACATAAGCCGGGTGTGGCCGGGCTAACACCAGGGGCAAGACATCCCCCACGCTGTTTTTCTTATGTTCCTAAATAAATACATGCCTCCACAGGGCTGTTTATATAGCAAACAGGACTAAACAAATTGAATAGGCACATATTTCTTGAGGTAATCGGTTTAATGGGAGCTTTAGGTTAGGTTAGTTATAAAACTATATGACTAAGTGAGTTTGGGCCACTAAAGACCCTTGGGGCCCAATACAACCCATCCCTTGATAGTCGGTACACTACACTTACAGACTCATTTGCTGCTATTGTTTTTGATCATAAACAGAATCCTTTCGATGTCATCTTTTATCATCTGTATGACATGACAGCTACAAAAAGTTAGTAAACCAAATCAAAATGAATAGAATCCTGTGTACAGAAATATATTAGAATATTTTTTAAACCACTTAGGTTGCAGACAAACACACGGCCCACCTAATGAAAAGTGGTTACGGACGTGGTATGAACGTTTGTAACAGCAGAGGAGTCACAGTCGCGCTGCCAACCCCGTAAGTACAGAGCTACTGTGGCGCCAGACAAGCCTTTAGTCTTCCCACTGACAGCACAAAGTCTCCAGTGAGCTCTGGCTACCCTACTCACCACTGGGAACACAACACGAAGTTATTATAGCCGCGATATTCTGTAGGGTGGAGGTACTTCCCCAGTCGGACTGCTCAATTGGTCGGAAATACCGCCGTGTCCTACCTCCTTGGCCTAGGATAGGCCTTAGGATAGGGGGACCAGGGCTTCAAGGTACACTTTGGATGCAACCAGGATTGACGCCACAATCTATTCTGTGCTAAGCTAACGCTGTGATAATTATGATGACGTATGTAACTGGACTGGACGAGAGCAAAACAGAATGCAGAAAGCTCAACAAAAATACACTTAAAATGTACACCCATAGGTATCAAAATTAATTAACGCATTAATTTCGTTACTACGTCCCGTTCTAATTTCAAAATTTAAAATTTATTCCCGCCACACCCAGGAACTGACACTTTTTTTTAAGTTTTGAAACTGCTTGTCTATGATCATAAAAGTCATTGTATGACTACCTTTTTCTTTTCTCTTAGCACGAGTCGCGCTCAATTAAGCCTATACCTGAACCACGAGCAGTAATCATCCGGAAACAACGCAGAACCTTGAACTTAAACGCGAAATCACTTAACACCACATTGGCCAACGTAACTAGCACCCGCACACAAGCAAAAACTAACCTTACCACGTTTGCATAACGTCGGTAGTGGACGGCTTATGTCGTGGTGATAAGTTCAATGGCTTGAGGAAAAAACTGGTACAGACTAGAGCGTGGATTCCGGCACGACGCCTCGCGAAGCTATTGTCTGTATAGGAGTTTTTATTTGAAGTTTTATGGGATTATGCGTATGTTGGTAGAGACATTGATTTATATAGTTGTTTCATTAGACGCAACCAGGTTATACCTGAAAGGGTTGTACAAATATGTCCAAAGTTCATCTTTCATTCTTTTTCGTCCAAGCTCTTGGTTGTGTCCAAAGCTTGGACCTCGTAGTTAGAACTCCTTCTTTCCATTATTTGGTTTCTTTTCTTCTTGATCCTACCGTTAACCCCAGTCTCATCTGAAGCTTTCACTTCGGGGTCTGGGGTCAGCTTATTATTTAGTAAGTTTACGGAAGTCACTGACAAATGAATAGAATCCTGTGTACAGAAATATATTACGATATAACGGTTATAAGAGGTGTTCATGTATATCGCGTAAGGCGAGTTTTCCTCTGTACATAAACACTCACGAAAGATAAGAAATGCCTCAAATTTTCAAATTTACTTCTCCATTTATATTCTACGGTAGGATTTTATTTAATACCACTTAGGTGGCAGACAAGGACACGGCCCACCTGATGGAAAGTGGTTACCGTGGCCTATGGACGTGTGTAACACCAGAGAAGCCACTATCGCGCTGCCGACCCTGTAAGCACAAAATCTCTGTGCCGTCAGTGTAGCCAACTGACAGCATAAATTCTCCAGTGAGCTCTGGCTACCCTACTCACCGCTGGGAACACAACACGAAGTTATTATAACCGCGTTATTCTGTACTTCCCTAGTCGGACTGCTCAATTGGGCGGAAATATCGCCGTGTTCTACCTCCTAAATAGCACAATATGGTATATTTATGGTATTACAAACCAGTCTTAACAGTACTGAGTACGGATTCTAAGATTCCTGCCTCATAGGGCAGGAATTGTCCATATCGTTGCTCCGCGATTCCCTCTCATATGGCCGTTCTATCCTAATATATTTCTGTGATCTTATTGGGTCCGTCAGTATACCACGATAGCGAACAGTCAATTACTGGTTAATTAAGTTCATAAACTTTATAAAAATTTAATAGGAATCTTAAAACCAGTACATTCTACATAAACCAAACTTCGAAATCGGTACCTTGATTATGGCGGGCTCATTATATAGGTAGGAGGCAATGTGACCTCTCTTAACTTTCCAAGTAGGTACCCTCCAATTTGGGAAGTTTTATGTCGTATTGAAATATTTCTTTATCGCTTTGTTTCCTTGATGAAAATTGGCTTAGGGGCCAAATATATTTTACTAATATTATAAATGTGTAAGTAAAGATGTTTGGAAGCTTATTACTCAATCACAGCTGAACGGACCTTCACTCCTGAGAGTGTTGCTTACCTCACAGGCCGCGGCGCGCCTGCCCATGCCCGAATGGGATGGGGATTCCGTGATCACCACACCCGAAGAAGATTATCTTAGACATAACCTGCCGGCCCGGGGGTGCGAAGGATAGATAGATAAATTCTCTTTACTGTACACCAAACATAGGATAAATAAGTACAAAGGATACTTACATGATAAGAGTTATATAATGGACGATCTTATCGCGGTCTGCGATCTCTTCTAGCGGAATTGAAGCCCTGTTCTAGTGAAATAGTTCATATATTGGCTGAATATATGAACCATATTGCTAGAACAGGGCTTCGATTCCGCTTAATCAAAAGTGAGATATGTCTAAGACAATCATCGGCTGATGGTAAGTATACTTTAACTTACCATCAGCCGATGTAAAGGCAAGAAGCATAAAACTACACACAACTACTATTACAACAAGCCCTTACCCTAGCCCAGGCGCTTATTAGCAAGCTCGTTAGTCAGATCCAACCTAGCTGAAGATGCGCAGTTCCGGCTCCTGACTCTTAGGCTATTAGTGACGTCGATACGGAGATATACACAGAGTACCCAAGCGAGAACACTCTAGTTAAGTGAAAATTGGCATGTAGGGAACATACTGTATCTATCGGAGAATACGCCAGGGTTGCCAAAACCAGAGTGCCTAGCGCGAGCTTTTATGATTATTATTATACTTTATTGTACACCCACAAAATTACATTTATACAGAAAAATAGATGTAATGTACAAAGGCGAGCTTAACTCAAAATTGAGTTTTCTTCCAGCAAACCCAGGAGTGCACAGAGGAATTGCAATACGAGAGGCAAAGTGTAGTGTACATGAAGGTGGTTATTCGTATCATATAGAATTAGCGCCACCTGGCGGTAAACTCGTGAAACATTTTAATCCATGCAAATCACCGTTTATTTGTCACCGGTGAATGTGTGGAAAAACTTGCACTAGGCACTCAGAAGTCTTGGAACGAGAACAGAAGTGAACAGGAGTTTCTACAGTACATTTTAAACTATTATTTACCGCCCTGTATCAACCCGTAATGACAGCGTGGAAACAGTAGGCCAAAGCCTCCCAATATTGGGAGTGGCCTAGTCCAGCAGTGGACTGCGATAAGCTCGATTGATTGATTGAACCTTCTCACTGTAATTAAGGAAGTTGCCAGAACAAATCAAATTGAAAGAACATGATTCATAAAAGTAACTCACTTATTCAATACAATAATTATAAACAATTGTAAGAACTCTAAAGGATTTATTTTATACAAATAAGATAGGTACATTATATTACATTACATAATAGGAGCATAATTTATTATTTATTTTACCAAGAAATACTAAGTGGAATTGGTAAAACCCGTTTTTATTATAAGTGTTATTTGATAGAAGATGTAGTGATGAGAATTGAGAGAGGAATGTTGAGTTGGTTCGGTCATGTTGAGAGAATGAAAGAAGACTAACGAAACAGGTGTATGAGGCGAGTGTGGATGGTACCGTCGGAAGGGGTAGACCTAGGCGCACATACTTGGACCAAATCGGGGAAGTTTTAGAAAAGGGGCAGGTCAGGAGTATCCTAAACAGACGAGCATGCATGAAGAATGTAATGAGAGTGTACGAAGCGTGAGTAGTATGTCAGGATCGTAGTAAATGGAGATCCGTGATCTCTGCCTATCCCTATGGGAAACAGGCGTGATTTTATGTATGTATGTTATTCTAAACGGCTCATCTCTTAAAAAGATTTCGCATTATTATTACTAACATCATAATATACAATCTGTATCAAAGATCTGTATGAGAGGATAATAAATTTGAAATAGGTCTAGATTGAACCCATTATAATCTAAAACCTGTTAGTATGTATTTTATATTCATGAATACTAACGTTAACGACTCACTTACATTTTTTTTATATAAGCTTAATTTCCAATGTGTATTATGTACATTAAATTTGTAGTTAATGAATAATGTATTTATAGTGAGAAAGAATTTATTTTGGTAGCCTAAAAATTCCAGTCTTGTTTTACTACCAATGATATTTTTTTATATATACCTACACGTCAGTTAGTCTTCGCATTGCCCGATGGTAAGCTGAAGGTAAAGTCTCAGAAAACAGGGTCACCATTACTTAAATATTCTATGTGATAACAGTGACACTTACCTTGACGGTCTCATCATATGCTTTTTCACGTCCCTCTTAAAGGACTCAGGACTGTAGGAAGAAGGAAACACGTGAGCTGGTAATGAATTAAGTGCGATAAAGGAAAGAGTCTCCGAACCGCTTGGTTCTTGATGCATCACAGTAAACATGATTCTATTATGGTTTAATGGTGAGCAACGCACAAACTTCATTTGGAATGATCTCCCTGCTATGTTTTCTACCACAGTCTACAATATTATGGAGTTCTTAAAAATATCATTATATGGTCTCTCCTACAAGGCGGCTGTTCAAGTATTACGTAAGCACTAAAGGGGGAAGGGGGGGGGGGGCTTAGCATTGCTTATTTTTGATGACATGAAGGTGGGGGATCTAAATAATGATTACGTAAGCAGTAGTTATTTACTTTTTCACACATAATATAGATTGATGGCACTTGGTGGAATTTGTTGTTACACATATTGATAACTCACTTGTACTTTTCCACATTATTTTTAATGGTTATTAGACCTGACCGGTTTTGCCGTACGGCATCCTCAAAACCGACTGAACTCTCAATATGTTTAATATAGCATTTATTACCCTAAAAAAACAAACATGAAAAGAAATGTGCATATAGGTACCAATGTTTACGTAAGCATGGGGGAGAGGGGGGGGGGGGTTTAAGAGTTTTGCTTACCTTTGCTTACAAGGAGGATGAGGGGTAAAATAATTGTAATAAATCTGCTTATGTAATGCTTGAACGACCCCAGGGTTGGCAGCACGAGTGTGTAGTGACATCCCTGGTGTTGCACACATAATCACCACCGGTCAGGTGTGTTTTGTTTGAAATTGGAGTTCCAACGAGGAAATCTTACTCCCTTGCCTATTTTCAATGCGTATTACACTAACACCAGAGTCTCCAAACATGGAAATCGATACAACTCACTAATTTCATTGTTCTTTTCAGGTCTTGTTGGGGCCGGTTACCATGGCAACCGCTTTTGAAACAAACCCCTGAAATAGGTGAGTGCGATATACATGACCTATATAAAATCAAGTACCTACCTATGGTACGATCCCATAGAACATACTAGTCAATAACATTTTATTGATGTAGGAACATGGAGGATTTCAAAAATGGCGCATCAGTACAAAAAAAATATAGTTACTACCGTTAAGAAATAATAGATAGACGAATAATTTTGCGGGTATTCGAAATTCAAGATGGCGGGCTTCCAATAATACATAATAGACACTAGTAATTTTTTTAATGAATTGTACCTATAGGTGCAAAACATTCGTAAGCGGCGTGTTTGCACTAGCATGAAAAATTTGACGACACTGGAGCATGTTCGTGAAGTGTGATGGGCAGAAGCAGCGGATGGCAAAGTGTGAGATATCTACATTTATACCACCCAGGTACACATCACCTAAGAAAACCCACCTAGATAGACTTTCATTGCTCCGGCAGACCTGTATCCTTAGTCTATTCTGGACTTCCACCCTACAAGTTAGTTCGGACAATAATACAATATAAATCATACATATTGATAACTTTTCCACATTTTTCCACATTACGGCATTCTCAAAAGTTTACAATGACATTTAAGAACATTCCTTTCTAAAACTTATGAATGTGCGAAACGTATATTAAAAGTAATGTGGAAAAGTACAAGTGAGTTATCAATATGTGTAACAAAAAATTCCACCAAGTGTCATCAATCCATAGAATATAAAAAAATATAGACAAGATAAATCAATAAAACAGTTTGATTTACTCTTAATGCCTTGGTATTTAAATCATTTTATCATTGTCAAGATCATTCGGACGCTGACTGTACATAGCAAGAATTAAAAGTTTGCCTCCTTGGAATAAAAGAGTAGGTAGTGGGGTATATGAAAAGAATTCAAAGTTTGCCCCAAAATTTCATCGGCAAGTCGTTTCGTCCACAAAACACTTCAGAAGTCAAACACAGCGGAAGGATAATGATCCTTTAATTTATTCCTAAACATTTTTATTCTAATTAATTCTAAGTGATTTCTATAGCGGAGGGAAACGAATAATTTGGCGGGTATTTGAAATTCAAGATGGCGGGCTTTCAATAATGCCTTCCATCGTCTATAGACGTCATAAAGATTGGACGGAATAATAAATAAATTAATATTTGCATCTCATTCTTTATAATCATTTAAATAATTTTTGTATACTCCATTAGGTGGTTTAATTTTCGATTTTTAGCCATTGAAATGAGTTTCTAAACAGAAGAATTTTAATAAAATATGTTTTTAAAAAATTTGCATATTTGCAGGGGTCATTGGATAATTAGTGGGGTCTTAAATACATCATAATACAAGAAATATCAAAGTCCCATCGATTGGACTTGTACATTTTTTTTTAATTCAATGTCTAACGCAAGTAGGTATGATGATGACGACAAGGGTTACTTATAAATTTTTAATTATATTTCAAACTTATTTTTTCACGTTATACCTATTTAGAAATTTCCCTACGGATGAAAAAATGGTACGGACTCACTAAAAGTTCTTATTGGAGTTTTATTTGATTGACGGTCTCTCAAAGGGATTTCATTCAGAAATCAACCAAGTGTTTGAAGCAAAAAAATGTATTCGTGGTCTTGTTAATATTTCCATTTTAAATATGCCGTTGCCGTCAAGATTGGTTGTTGGGGGAAGTACCACCCCCACACTTATTATGGGTCTATTGTGGCCATAAGCCATATCTGTAAAGCAATTAATTTACCTTGTTGTTATATTTATTATCGTTTTCAGCCAAGGGCTTCAGTGTTGACATGTTGTTGCTTAGCGACGTAATAATAAAACAACCGGAGTAGATTTTAAGCTTGTTCCTGTATTCTATTGCCTGCTTAAATTAAATTCAATATCATTTTATTGATGGCAACAGGGCCCAATTTGTTAGTAACAATATTTGTCTTACATCTATGGTTAGCATACAAAATTTCAACAGTATAAATTCAAATTAGGAAATTATTAACAATCAAATATTATATTATTGCATTAGATTTCATGTCAGTTAAAAATTATAATTCACAAAACTAAAAATATTTCAATTATTAATAAATTAAGTATCACAACTTAATACTAGATGCAATATTCAATAAAATGTCAATTCATAATAAAGCCATAGCCGCGAAATAAGCTATTAATAACTTTTGAATGAAGTTATAAAGCATTTTGTATGCTAACTATTAAAATTCGATTAAGATATAGACAAAATTGAATCGGTTCAAGCGGGATTTGAACCCGCGACTTTTCCCTTGCACGCACTGACCCTAACCTGACTAAGCCCCAGAAGATTCGCCCGAAACCATCCAAAATACACGTCCCTTTATTACTTTAACTGCTTCTCTGCTACTCAAAGGTTTGCTGGTAGAGAACTTATATTGAGTTAAGCTCGCCTTTGTACATATTTCTTATAAATTTATTTTGTTTTTGACCTCTGTACTGTTTGTGTGCAATAAAGAATTAAGAATTAAGAAGAATGTTTAAAAATGATTGCAATGTCTTTCATTGGTTCTGATAATTCGTACAAATGTCGCTAGATGGCACTTTACCGTCGCCGTAAGACGGATTATGTATGGAAGAATTTAGGTTTCGGGCGAGGGTTCTGTGGCTTAGTGGTCAGAGTGTTCCCGCTGTAAGGGAATGATCGCAGGTTCGAATCCAGTCTGAAACGATTTTTTTTTCTATATCTCAATCGATATTAATAACTTATTATTTGGGTTTGATTGCTTATCTTTAACGATTTTAAATAAATAATCGCATGGCTCCTAATTAAAATCTATGGATGTAACCAAGATTGGAACTCAAATGAGGCTGTTCCATAACCATACAGCCTATGAATAAGTGACCCGCTTCATGGCAATAGGCTCGCTCCTATTATGTGGGGCCGAAAATGATAGTGCAAATATGGTTGTTATTACACTCTGCCTACCCCTTCAGGGATATACAGCTGTGATAAATGACGATTACACAAATCTATAACTACATATCTCCATTAAAAGGTCTGTAAGAAATAATCGCGGTTGGCGGCCATATTTTATATTACACGTTTGTAAATAAATATTTACGATGTTCAATAAAAAAGATTACAGTGTAGTTTTGTGATCGTGTTAGGTTTTAACGATTTGAGCGATTGCAGTAGTTTTATTTTTTTAGATTTTTATATCCAAATTACAAAGTTGGTACATTTTGATTATCGTACATACCACACAAACCATCTGGAGTTTTATAGTAATAAGAGGCAAACTAACACACGACCTATGATAGGTTGATCACCTTACCCTATGAATACTTAGGTTGTTTTTTGGGGTTCCGTACCTCTAAAGAAAAATACTGAACCCTTAAAGAATCATTTCGTTGTCCGTCTGTCTGTCAAGACCTTTTTCTGAGGAATGCGTGGAGGTATTAATATGAAATTTATATCACATACTAAGATATATTACGTCTCGAAACTACAAAAGTCAGTAGGGAAGATGGATTCAAACTATCCGGAACGTGGAATCCAGTGATTAAGATACCAAAACCAAAAAACACAATGCCGTTAAAAACTGACATAGTGAGTGCAGTGTGTCGCAAGCCTAACCATTCATAATAAGTGTAATGGTGGGTAGGCGCACAAAAAATGTTCCCCGCATACCTCTCGACGCTCGAAGGCTAGTCAAGTTGTGACCACGGGAGCTGCAAAGCATCCGAAACGTCGGCAGAAATAGTAAGTTCCATGATTTAATTCGCGAGAAGTTCCGATACCTTGTATAATTATAAAATCAAACTACTAAGTAAACGCATTCAAAACATATTTCGGTATGTACAGACAGACAGACAGACGGGCAACGAAGTGATCCGATTAGGGTTCCGTTTTTTCTTTTGAGGTACGGAACCCCCAAAAACACGGATCCACCAAATCATACGGTTGTTACTCTCGTACACCGTACCCTTAATACATACGATTGATCAACTCACCACACTTGTGCAAACCGACCACTCGCTCTCATATTGGCTGAATTCGTTCAGTAAAACAGTCGACCACTACGTTCTAAGAACACTTGTATTAATAACACATCACAAAAAAAATGTACCTGTATTCTGAAGAGAATTGTGTACAAAACAGAATAATACCGTTCTGACACCGCAAACAATGACATTGAATTTTAAACTTTATCGATATATGCTTAAAGTTCATTACATCTTTTATTCACTCTACAAGATGTCAGCTAATTTTAGATATTTTTTCCTTTTTTTGTTTATTTTTCATTAGCAGGTCTCTGAAAAGCAGGCTCACCTAGTTTGCGGAGTCAGAAAATCAAAGACCCACCTCAAGAGCGATCTGATAACCATAATCGTGCTGTCTGAGACTTTCATTTTCTCATCTCATCTCATCTCATCGCCTCTGAGATGGTTGTTATGCTGATGATTAGGTAAATTGTTAATTTGATAAGTAACTGTAAATAAATAATGAATAAATTAGGTAAAACAAATTGTCAATTTCAAATTTATTGTGTTTTTATAAACAAAATAAAAACACGCAATAAATTTGAAATTGACTATTTACTTAATCTATTCATTATTTATTCACAGTTACCTATCAAATTAACATGAATCTATACCGAAAATAACTTTCAAATTAGTCTATAACCGCGTGAAATATGAAACAAATTCCATAAAGCTTTAAACAGAAACCAATTATGTGACAATGATCTTTTAAATTATGACCGCTTTAAATTCAGCTAAGCCTTAGAAGCAGTAGGCCTACCATGAACCGCTGATCATATTTTCGGTTCCGTCAACGGTATGTGACTTCGGTTTTGCTATTAAACGCCTTAATTAAAATGCTTTCGTCCGTGTTTCTTGCAGATCTGAAGTTTGGCATGTTTCGTGGTAGCTCTCTTGATTTGATTATGCGATCTTTATGAAATCTAATAGAGACTTATGAGATGGCGTGAAGCGTTTAACTGGTCTGCAAAGAAAAATGAATTTCATTTCGATTACATAGCATATTCAGCTCACTGTAGCCATTCCTGTCGGTATTGAACGTAGATAAGTTAGGAAGGTCGATTTGGATTGAAAAAAGTCAAACCTAGGACAGTGATGGGCACAGTTCGGCCCGCGGGTCAACTTCAGCCCGCGAAAGCATTTAATACCGACCCTGTAAGAACAGAGAGTTTCTGTATCAGTGTGGAAGAAACACTGGACAGGCCTTTGGTCTTCCCACTGACAGCACAAAAACTCTCCAGTGAGCTCTGGCTACCCTACTCACCGCCGGGAACACAACACGAGGTTATTATTGTAGGGTGCGTCTGAAATTTCTTAAACTCTCTGGCCCCCCGTTAAGAAGGCTTGCCCACCACTGACCTACGATGAGACTTGAACCCGCTACTAATCGCTTTCACGGGGAAATATGACACGTGTTTGTTAGCTTGTTTAGCATATAACTATACCTAATAAACCATTTAAATAATGAAATCGTATGAAGTGAAACTTTGGATAAAGGTGGATTGGATCAAAGGATGTGTTATTAATATTACCTACTGACCTCTGAAATTAAGGAGAAAGTTCCATTGCTCACAACTTTCAATTGGGAAACCTTTCAAGAGCTTCTTCTTGGAAATTTTCTAACTGTTTTCGTAATTACAGAAGGTTGATTGTTGAAGGTTTACTTTTCGCTGTAAGGATTCTACAGAGAACAGTAACATGGCGTAATTGATATTTGTGGTTTTACTTTGTAAATCTGTGTAAATTATTGGTGTTTTTAAATAAACCATTGGCAAATGATTCTTTCAATGCTTCGGTAGGTTAGTTCTACTGAGAAGATACCAGCAAGAAACTCCGAGAACTACCTATATTAGAACTAGCTTATATTTGTTTTTAAAATAGGTTTTTGTTATAATTTATTTTGTTCGAGCACGAGACTTACGTTGACCACACATTTACGTGATCAAGATACTCATCTACTTTATAGTAACCTTTATTCATTAATTTTTTTTCAGTTATTTGAAATTTATTTAGTGGCATGTTAATCAAATCCTGAGATGAGCCTGAGGTTTTATTTGTGCTTTGGTTGAACCTACACCTGAACTTCAGGACAACTCTAGGTAAATAATTTAATTATTAATCAGTTAAAGCCTATATTGTACTTCACCTCTGGACATGAGCACAATTATTTATACAGTGTGTCCCTTTTAATATCAATCAACTAGCCCGTTTTAGTCCACTGCTGGACTAGGCTTCTCCCAATCTCTATCATTTCTTCGGCAAATATCCCTCAGGTATCTTTATGTGCGAGTTATGTATCGGATGACCTCATTGCGGAGTTTATCCTTTAAAGAAACTCCGTACATAGCTCACTCTACAACTGTGCGACTTTAAGCCAATCCCACGGCATTATCCAAAACAATACCTACCTAAAGTAGGGACAAGATAATAGGTCACTTTTGACAGATGTCAGTTTTATATTCATAGTGAGGTGACCTGCATAAAAACATCGATTAAATGAATGAATCGAATGAATCGATACAGACTTGAAACATATGTGAATTTTAAAAATGATCATGCGAATCCCTGTCCCATTATTATTTTTTCTTTCATAAATTAAAGGAGCAAAATAAGACAAGTACCTACGTAATTTAACAAAAAAATTGCTTTTATTCACTTGAACTATCGGAACTGCTATCTTCATCACTGCTGTCAGCACTCAGAGATATTATTAATTCATTTTCAATAATATTGTCTATTCTCACATCTCGTTCAAAATCTTGTAAAATTATTTTCTTTGTCTTCTCCACGACTTTTCGCCAGTCTTCTGTAGTGACTTCTGCACATGCAGTTTGTAGCAGAGTCATCATTTTAGCAGTACTGAAGGGTGGTTCAGTATTGTTCCGCGCTGCATGGCCCTTTATTTGTGCCCAAATAAGCTCGATGGCGTTATACTGGCAATGGTAGGGAGGCAATCGAATAACTTCGTGTCCATGCTCTAGGGCTAGTTCATCGATTACATAGCGGAGCTTGGACGGCTTAGTTGCTTTTACCAGATTTAACAACTCAACTTTTAATAAAGTTGGACTTGCCTCCACACCATTTCTTACCAGCCACGAGACAATTTCTTGCTTTTTATTTGCTTGAGTTGGTGGTTTATCAACTTGTACAGAATGATACGGAGCATTGTCCATTAAAATTTTCGATGGGTTTTCTAAGCTGACTAGCAGCTTCTCAAACCACTTTTTAAAAACATCAAAGTTCATTTCCTCATGGTAATCTGTTGTAGTTTTAGAGGCGAATGCGAGGAGGCAGTCTGGAATAAAACCTTGAGAAGCTGATCCCGCGTGACATATAATAAGTCGGGCTCCTTTTCCCGATGGAACTTTTGAGGTGGAGGCCGCTGTATCATCGGTCCATGTCCGCGCAACCGTATGGTTCGCATTCAACCATGTTTCGTCAATAAACACGACATTGTCCCAATCCGTAATTTTATTTACCTGACGTAAGAATGTTATTCTCTTCAAAATAATATCGTAGCGTTCTAGCAGGATTTTCCGCTTGTCGGATTTTTTAAATCTAAAGCCAATCGATTTCAAAACCTTTGATAGAGACGATTTGCCTCCAAAAAATAAGCCTGCGCCTTTTAACGAACTCAATAGCTTTTCCCGTGTAGGATATTCTTTTCTCGAGTAATATCCATAAATGTGGTTGCGAATTGCAGCAGCATCAAAATTATCAACGTCAACAATTTTCTTGTCCCTCTTTCGTTTTTTCGGTGTACGTAAAGTATTATCTTCTGAGCCTGATGGTCCGTATTTCTCTTTCAGAATTTGAGTTACTGTCTTCTTCCCTATTCCCAATGCTTCGGCAACGCGTTCTCTCGGTGGTTTGAATGGTAAAAGAGGCCCATCGTTAACTGATTCACATCCAAAATAATTGTACAATTTCAGCACTAGTTCGCGAGATTGACTGTTTAGAGTTTTCCCCCGTTTCGACATAGTAAGACTGTAATGTTTTTCTTGTTTAATAATCGTTAAGCAGTCGGAGTCCAATTTATAGCCAGGTAAACGTAGTCAGTAAGATCAGTTCAATGAAAAAGCCGGATCAGAAGAAAATAACAGAGAGCACACCAAAAACGCACAGTCACTTCGCACAACAACAAAATACTGCGTCATCATCATGTTATGGCGACATGACATGCGTCATCGACAGGCACTGGTGTTGCCAGCAACATCCACCTAAATTGCACCCAACATCAATGACCTTTCTATTTAGTTATTTTTTTGTATTTTTATAGTTAGTTAAAAGAATAATAAATATGTATAATTAGGTTTTATTATAATCACAACGTGGTTATAAATTTATGGTGATTTTTCTTCACAAGTAATCATTGCATTCGATTCAACTTACAATCCTATCAGCTTTCGATTTTTAGAGTAACATCCCTAGTGTTTAAAAAGAAAAAGGGTTGACTGACGCAATATTGTAACGACGTTCAGTTCTTTAGATCAGAAATTGTTTATTATGTTTAGAATGGTTTATTAGTGAAAGCAAATCGTAAAATTACTCGTATCGGTCATTATTACAATAAATATGTAAACGTAATTGAAAAAAGTTAAGCAATTGTGCAGTTCTCATTTTATGCCCGCCGTTACAAGGTTACGTTGTTGAATTTTGATGAAATGTCAAAAGTGACCTATTATCTTGTCCCTACTTTAATTCAAAAATCCCTACAAGGAGCGACCAACTGGTTTCACCTTTAATGTCTGCGCGAACTCCGCCCTACATTTGGACAGACAAACAAAAACACATTAAACAATAAGCTCGTTACATATTTAGTATTTTGACAACAAGCCTGAACGTGACAAAACTCAGTAACCCATGGCCCAGTTCCCATGGCTTGGGCATTATTCTACTTGACAAAGAATCGCAATCGAAACTTGAGTAGACGGTGCATTTCTATGAGGACACACTACTTATTTATAAATATGTATACATATGATACGTGGCATTGTCTTGTTGTCGAACTTCATACAAATTGTTAGTAAATAAAGGAAGAAGTCTTCTGTAGAATAAATAATAACGCTGTGACGTCATCGTTTCCCTACTGATAAGAAAAGACAGACGCAGTAGATTAAAACTCAGCGCAATAAAAACTGAATACTGAATTCGTCTGCTAGAATATGTAGCGAACAAACCTAGTCATTTTTAGGCAGGGAAGCATTTCTCTTCTTCGACGGGAAGGATATCCGTAAGGATTTTTCGCACGTAAGAGAAGAGGATGACGCCGAGTCATTGTTTATTCTACAAAAGACTTTTTTCTTTATTTACTAAGAATTTGTATCAAAGACAGCAATACATAACCAGCGATAATGCGCCACCTATCGGAATAAATAAGTATTGTCTCCTTTATACTCTCAGTGCAAGTGTCAGTGACAAAATTGACAAGCACATCTGACGAAGAAAACGTAGGATTATATACTCTAAAGCCTGTATTCTAAAATGAAATTCACTTGAATCACGATGTATCTGAGGCTAGTTTGTATAGACATCTGTCAAATCTGTCAATTCGGACTATACAATGCCCTAAGATAAAACAAGATTCAAGCGAGTGTCATTTTAAAATTATAATATAAAAAAATAAAATGCAATATAAAAAATAAAGAGAGAAGGAAAATTCAAAAATAAAACTGTAGCAACCCGTCTGACAAGCGTGGAAACAGTAGGCCTAAGCCTTCCAACAGTGGAAGAGACTTATGTGCAGCAGTGGACTACGATGGGTTAATTGATTGAATGATTATCCTAAAATACAAGCCAAATATTAGTTTTGCCTGTACCTCCTGGCTGGCGTGAAATGAGCTGTTTAATATAAACGCGTGTAGATACGTTTGGTCAAGCCTAATAAGGATCTACTGTGATGAGGCTATTACACGCTTACGACGGCAGCGCAGTGAAACTTTTGGCTTTCAAACTAAATGGATTCAAATTATACTCCGCTGTTGATGCTTTTATTACTGTTTTATGCATGTTTATGAAACTGTATATAAGTTAGCTAAAAAGCAAGGTCTGAGGTTAAGCGGTTACCATGACCCATGGAACTATACTAATCAAAACTTTTTTTATATCACTTAGGTGGCAGACGAGTACACGGCGGGATGGAAAGTGGTTACCGTGGTCTATGGACGTATGATACTAGGGGCGTCACACTCGCGCTCTCATGGGATGGGCCGTGTGCTTGTCTGCCACCTAAGTGATATAAAAATACACCTTAGTTGCCTTGACGACACCGCCTGGGAAGAGAAGGGATGGTCTAAATTCTACTCTGCCTGGAAACACGCGGCCCCATCAATATATAAAAAGAAAAAAAAAATCTATTTGGCGACATAGGCGTGAGTAATGGAACAAATTGTAGCATTTACATCCAATTTATTACGTATGCCGCATCCCTCGCCAGACGAGAGGAGGCCAAGGCTTTCGCCGAGCTCGCAGCTGTTCGAAGGACGGTCGACCTCTGTTACCTACTACCCTAGGTTTTCAAGGATATCTTTTCTAGTTCCACTCTTGGCCTTGGTGACTGACTCTCTGTTTAATCGCGATAAAATCCGGTCGAAACATGGAATAGTATTTTGTACCTCAAAATTAAATACTCCTCTTACCGTCTGTCTGTTAATACCTTTTTCTTATTATCACATGAAGGGATCGAATACTCAGGTCTGCAACTACTTCGAAAAGACGCGAGAAGTTCGTAAGTATCTTAGTTATTATTCAACCGACTGCATCTACTTTTAACAATAAATAAATATTCCATAACATTATAAACAACGCTATCTAGACCCATGGAGCATAGCTTAACTAGCTTGTGTTATAGAATCTAGAATGCGGATAAACATACTTAGATACTTTTTTTGTATATATATAAATATCATTCATACATATGTATTTACAAAAAAAACACTCCGACCAATGCAAATTTACATTCATGCGTACAAATATTTGCACTAAGCGGGAATCAAACCTGCCCCTCTTGCGTAGCAGATGTGTGCTCAGATGAATTGTTTGACATGATGCCTACAGCTACATTCTATCATCGCACCGCTTGCCATAGGCCGGGAATTCATCCTCATATATCGCGACTTGAGACGGTGCGCACTGTGCGGTACGAAAGAAACTTCATCCCACGCACACTCAAACTGCGGAACTCACTGCTGCGGTTTTCCCAAGCGCCTGTTATATGAGGTTCTTTAAGAGGGGCATTAGAAGGTTTCTTCAAGGTCGGTAGCGCGAGTGCAACGGTAACCACTTCTCATTAGGTAGGCCGTGTGCTTTTATGCCACCTACCTAAGTGGTATAAAAAATCTAAGATAAATGTTATCTGATAATTACAACATCGCCTCTCTTACAATAGAATTCATACAAAGCAATTGCTCACACATAAATTGGAACAATATCTCATCAATATCTATTACTTTCCAAAACTACCCTCACCAATTCAATAAAAACAATGACCCAATACTACAGAACGCCGCAACAAAAACATCCTTACGCATTCCACAGGAATATACTATTCTCCCTATCGCTCCCTACACCCATCTCCCTCCCACCCACTCCCGTTCTATTAATGGCGTCTTTTTCTCGCTCAGCATCCGTATCGATCGGCTCTGTACCCTTGACCTTGGAGCCCGACCTTGTACTATGGAACTCGGAGATGGGTGTTTAACGGATCGCGCGTGACAGTGTGTGATTACGATTATTATGTCCTTAATCGCTATTGGCAACCTTAACGTAAACGCGTTTTATCGCGGGCGAGCGCGTTCGTGTAAGTAACTTACGTGTTTGAGTTAGGGTTGTCAGATAGCTAAATGTAATTAAACGCTTCAGAGGGGTTTCAGCTTCAGCTCCTTTTGATTGACATTTTAACTATTTAAATCGATTAAGATAATCGGTTCAAGTGGGTTTCGAATCTGCGACTCCCCGTACAGAAGGTATTCGCTGAAAGAAAGAAAAATATTTTATTTCAGTTCCACACAGTGGACAGTACAAATAGGTAGGTAAGTATAACAGTTATAATTACCTCCTTACCTGACGACCGATTCAGGCAATCGCCTCATTGGTTCCGATAATTCGTACGAATCTCGATAGATGGCTCTCAAACGTCGCCGTAAGACGGATATATGTAAAGAAGAATTTGGATGGATTCAGGTGAAGGTTCGGTGGCTAAGTCAAATCGCGGGTTCGAATCCCGCCTGGACCGTATCATTGTTTTCTATCTTAATCGGGTTTTAGCTCCTTCCTAATATTATGTCCTGAGGCTCGCGTTACAATAAATAGGTTTTTTTTGCCCTGTGATGCAAATCGTCATATGGTGCGATAATGTCGTAATTAGGTACATTGTGTTTATATAGATATGACGTAATATAGCATGTAGTTCGTTCTACTCACTATTCGGTCACTCCTATAACTTGGTTTCTATAGACAATATATAAACCAAATTATAGGAGTGAGGTTACAATAATTCGCACCCAGGTGAAAGTTGGTAGGATCTTTTTAACGTGTGCAAAATCCCCACTCATACCCCACTACCGGAGCCGGTGGAAGGGGTTATGTCGGACTCGAACCGACTAAAACGCACGCCGTCTTTGGGTCGTTTTTGGTTGCCGAACGTGAGGTTAACAGGCATATCCCTCGCACCCCGGCCGACCCAGGGCCATCTCTCTCGATCTGGCCTTCTCCTCGGTAGTGTGAACCACAGAGTCGCCAACTCGTCCCCGGAGATGGGGTGGCGCGCTGCCGCCGCGGCCTGCTTCTGCCAGGGTGACAGGCGGCACCACCTGTCGCTCCCAGGCCTGCGCTCATCGGGGGCGGAGGTCATAAGTTGGTAGGATTGTTCAAAACACCACGATGACCAAATGAAATATAAATCGACAGCCTCATCGATACGACACCTGGATTTTTTTTATTCAGAGTCAAAGGTCATCATAACGGAGTTTTCGCGATTGTCAGCAAAATGGTAAATGTTATCATAAAAATATCTGACGTAAAGATCATGCAATTATCTATTAAAAGTTAGTATAAAGTAGATGATTAGCTTGACGGTGTAAATTCGAGTGCAACACAAGTCACTTGCTTGTTCGAACAAAATAAATTGTAAACTAAAGCAAATTAAAAAAAAAAGATAATCTAGTTCTAATATAGTTCTCTGAAATTACAGTCTCCCTCTTTTTCTCTATTCCATTTTTGTATATAAATATATTGTATAGTTAGCATAGTTTTATATTAATTTGTAAGTAATTGTATATTATAATAGAATATTTTATGTACCTACCTAAATTTCTGATGGTAATAGTTCTCTGAGTTTCTTGCTGATATCTTTCTCGGTAGAACTAACCTACCGAATCAGCGAAATAATCATTTTCCAATGGTTTATTTTTACATTATTTTATATTTTTATATCATTTCTTCACATGATTGTAAAATTTTGACGTTCATATATCCGTCCGTGACGTTCATATTCTTTGTGTGCCTGAACTGAATAAAAGAAATCGATTCTTTGATTTATTCTTCTTTGGTCAAGTGCGAGTCGGAATTATTACGTCCGGAACCAAATTGAGGCGCGAACTTATGCTATGTAAACTGCAATATACTTTGAATGCGTTATATTAAAAGTTTATTTTTAAGATATATACCGTTGAGCTAGAATCATGAAATTTGGGAAGAAACAAGATCTTATAGCACAATTAAGATTCGTAAATCATCATTATTCATAATGTCAATTAGTCATTATGTCAAGTTGCGTCTTAATTTTTTATTTAAGTTAAGCAGTTGTATTAATCATATGTAAAGGTAATAGTGATACATACATATAATTTATCTCCGGAGGGTTAGGCAGAGGTGAATTAAAATCTATATTTCACCAATCGTTGTATTCGGTTCCACGTAATAGGAGGTGAGCCTATTGGCGTCTTAATAGTGATCTAGTTAGATTTATTAACTTTATGCACATTCTGTTGTGCAAAGGCGGACTCATACCAAAGGTATTATCTGACAGTTTACCTTAGGGTGATGCAGAGATGCATTGAGGTAGGTGCAGACAGAATAATGAACTGTTAACCAAAAGGATAATACTCAAATTTGTACACAATAATGATATATAGATTATACATACACACTATAATACATACACCACTTGTATACTCATATTATACATACCTACATAATATATGCTTACATTTATTCAATAAATATACTCACTATCATAAAATATAATATTCCATTCTTATCCATTATGACAACTAGGGGCCACTGTAAAGCTGACGTACACTGTACTTGAACGTAGCACGGTTTGTGTAGCTCGATAATATAATGTAAGTACTGAAAACTGAAAAATAATTTGATAAGTCCCAGGCACCAGGCATGTATTGCTTTTCTAATCAATCTAGGGCAAAACGTAAACAAAAAAAAGTGAATGAGCTGCGGCCCGCCTGGCGTGATCACCTTGCCTGGTCACAGGAACATCCCACTCCGTTCCTAGACAAACCCATCTCAACCGATTTGAGTAATATAGACCCATTATAATTTACCTTCGGCAGGTGATATTGACGTTATTTAAGGCATTTTTTTTACGTGCGCAAAATTCCCACGGATACCTCCCCACCGGAGCCGGTGGAGGAGGTTATGTCGGACTCGAACCGACTAAAACGCACGCCACCTGTGGGTCGCTTTGGTTGCCGAAGGTGAGGTTGACAGGCATATCCCTCGCACCCCGGCCGACACAGGGCCATCTCTCACGATCTGGCCCTCTTCTCGGGGATTTAAGGTATTTCGTTGCCATTGTTAAAACTACTAGTGACATATTGTCCATTGTTGACAATGCCCAACGTTGGGCAATGTCAACAATGGACTCCTATAATGTCCTACCCTACCCATCTCAACCGATTTGGGTAATATAGACTCATTATAATTTACCTTTGGCAGGTGATATTGACGTAATTTGAAGTAATTGCGCAAACAGACCCAGGGCCATCTCTCACGATCTGGCCCTCTTCTCGGGGATTTAAGGTATTTCGTTGCCATTGTTAAAACTACTAGTGACATATTGTCCATTGTTGACATTGCCCAACGTTGTGGGCATTATTAAAAAAAAAAACCTTTTTTTTTTTTGTTTTTTTTTTACCTCAATCAATTAGCCCATTACAGTCCACTGCTTACTATTCATACTCACATAGGCCTTGCTTAATGTTGTGAGGCTTTATTACGAACTTTTCCTTCCCTCGCGTTTTGTGCCGGTAGTCGCCTCTTACGACACCCTTCGGATGAGATGGGGTGGTGTTACTTGTATTCTTTCTCCGTCACCTTATTCACATAACCTTTATAATACCCTTTATAACTCCTTTTTACACAATAAGTATTTATTCTAAAAATGTGATAAATATTTGAATAAGTCTAAGATCACAAAAAAATAATACAACATATAAGAAAAATGTATTCTCAAAAGCAAGTCTTACCAAGGAGTCCGCACAAACAAACAGTCTCAAGGCTCTCAAACACTTGTGGAAGGTCCTACGAACAAGTTAATAAATTTCTATTATAGCGCCATATATCTAATAAGATGTATAACAGAGATGAGCGTGCCTAGGTAGTCCCTGAAGTAATCTTACATAGGAGTTACAGCGATCATTTTTCAGTTTATTGTGTGGGTTAATTCCCTTAAATAAATATGTTCTCTGTAACTTATTTCCCCCATATTTAATTCTGGGTTTCCTCTTAACTTAAGAGATTTATCTGTAAGCCAATACTATAATTTTTTTATATATTATTAGGTGGCAGACAATCACACGCCCCACCTGATGGAAAGTGGTCACCGTGGCCTATGGACGCGCTACTAACCCTGCAAGCATTGAGAGTTACTGTGCCGTCAGTGTAAAAGACAAAGCAGGACACGCTTTTGGTCTTTCCACTGACAACACAAAAACTCTCCAGTGAGCTTTTAGCTACCCTTCTGACCGCCGGGAACACAACACGAGGTTATTATGGCCGCGGTATTCTGTAGGGCGGAGGTACTTCCCCTGAAATACCGTCGTGTCCTACCTCCTCATAACCTACGATATTCTGATGCGAGCTTTCCTCTCATAGTTGGGAAGCCTACCTCTCTGATCTCGAGAGAAAGGGCTGTGCTGCAGGCATCCATCAATCAGCAGGTTAAACCGATTAGCAGGCATAGGGTTCTTTGCTATGCCTTACCATGAAGTCTTGGAATTTTTAACACACGTGTTTCCTTTAGACCCAGGTTCTTTGAGTGGGGCGTGAAAAATAAACTGATGAGGCCGTCAAACTGAGGGCCTCCATTATAACGTTGTTGTCTGTAATGGTGACCCCTTTTCCTGAGGCTTTGCCTTCAGCTTACCTGCTTTATATGAAATGACGTGTCTTATACAAAAACATGCTGATACCTAGAGCCTCAAAAATCTTAATTGGAAATCCACATTATTTGCTACAGTAGTCTAAGCGAAAAAATAACAAAAGACCTCAAGTAACCAACTCTTTTTTTTTTTACGTCCCCACGGATACCTCCCCACCGGAGCCGGTGGGAGAGGTTATGTCGGACTCGAACCGACTAAAACGCACGCCGCCTGTGGGTCGTTTTGGTTGCCGAAGGTGAGGTTGACAGGCATATCCCTCGCACCCCGGCCGACCCAGGGCCATCTCTCACGATCTGGCCCTCCTCGGGTGTTTGGGAACTACAGAGTCCCCAACTCGTTCCCGGAAAACGGGACGCCCCGCCGCCGCGGCCTGCTTCTGCCAGGGTGACAGGCGGCTCCACCTGTCACCCCCAGGTCGGCGCTCATGGGGAGCGGAGGTCGTTCATCGACCTCCGACGCCCGAGTTGCCTTCGTACGCGGGCAGCTTGGCTTGCGATCCTTCGTCGCTCCCGAGGCCGCTCCCGCCCCGCCTCCTCCTTCACGAGCATTACTTGCTCGCAGAAGGAGGCGCCGGCCGAAGTAACCAACTCTAAAATCAGTCCGACTTAATTAAATTCCTTCATTTAATTATACACTTAACGGGAATCCCCGTGATCATAGAGATTAACCATCAGATAAATCCTGATTAAAATTTAATTTTCATAATCAGGACTTATCGTCCATTCAGTTTATCTTCGGAAGACTTAATAGCGCCACAGATTAAACAGCCCACGGTGTTAAATATAGAATTTTTAATCTGACAACCCAAAGTAATTTACGAGTATTTAGAATTTAGGGCGATTTTTTATTAAATTAATAATATGACTGTTCGAGAATAAAATTTTCGTTAGTACTCTTAAATTAAATTGATTTGATATACCACGATAACCACTTCCCATCAGGTGGGCCGTGTGCTTGTCTGCCACCTAATTGGTATAAAAAAATACCAATTAGGTGGCAGACAAGCACACGACTCACATGATGGGAAGTGGTTACCGTGGCCTATGGACGTGTGCAACACCACGGGTGTTACACTCCCGCTGCCGATCATTAAGACACTTTCTGATGCCCCTCTTGAAGAACCCCATATTGAAGGTGCTTGGGCAAACCGCAGCAGGCAGCTCATTCCACAGCTTGAGTGTGCGTGGGATGAAGTTTCTTTCATACCGCACAGTGCGCACCGTCTCAGGTCGAATTCCCTGCCTATGGCGAGAGGTGCGATGATAGAATGTAGCTGTGGGCATCATGTCAAACAATTCATCTGAGCACAAACCATTGTATAGGCGGTAGAACACACACAGATATAATAAAAAAAAAAACATAAACGCGTCCCGACGCTATGCAATCTCTCAGATGTTTAACATAGAATGTAATAATTATTATTTTTTATAACAAGGCTAAGGCTCGGGATATATATTTAGGACCTAAATGAGCTCAAAACGAGCTGTACACGTTCCTTGGGCGTCTGTTGTGGACAGTACGGGGTCACTGTGGTGAATGAGCTCAAATTCACCAAGTCTAGTTATTACAAAACAATCCGTGCGCGCAATGGCTTCGTTTGTCTCGCGTTTTGGGTCCGGGATGCGTGTCCCGGAGTGTAGTTACAAATTATAACATGTAATATTTATCTTAAATACGCTTTAATAAACTTCTAAACTTCAAGTTTTTTTATCTTACAAAAACGGCAATAAGGTTGTACGATCTTTTTACTAATGTACCTATTCCCGGGCATAGCAGGTACCCGGGCCGCTAGTTACTTATAACCGGATAATCTGTGGCGACAATTGCCACAAGTATAGTATTAAGTGCAAAAATCCACTCTGATACCCCCCTGCTGGAGCCAGCGGGGATGGTTATTTCGGCCTCGAACCGACCAAAACCGCAAGGGCCATCAGTTGCCGAGGGTGTGGTAGCCTCTGCCATATCCCTCAAAAGTATAGTCTAAACAGAAAAAAAGGCGGAATTACTGTCATCAAACAGTCTGTGAAGGTGTATCTACTTGTAACCAGTGTACCTCAGTACTGCGTACAAAGAAAATCTACAATAAGACTTATAATAATGACGTCAGTAAAGAGGATTACTCGAAGTGCGTCATTGGCTGTAAGCCTATTTGCGATAAGATTCTACGTTTTTCGTTTGGCACTTAAGGTTCAATTTGCTAGGACGCAGAAGGGAAGGGAAGCGAGGTGACTAATGCCTTGATCACAAGCACAGAGTGGAGTTGCGAGACAGTGCATTTAGCCGAATGCGATTTACGTGCTCTAATATTTCAGAAGGCCATGGCAAATATTTGAGGAGGTAGGACGTGACGGACTTTCCGTTCAATTGAGTAGTCTGACTGAGGACGTACCTCCGCCCAATAGAATACCGCAGCCATAAAACCTTGTGTTGTGTTCCCGGCAGTGAGTAGGGTAGCCAGAGCTCACTAGATAGTTTTTGTGCTGTCAGTGGGAAGACCAAAATCTTGTCCGGCTTCGTCTTTTACAATGACGGCACAGAAACTCTCTGTGCTTACAGGGTTGGCAGCGCGAGTGTGACTACCTTGGTTTTGCACACGTCCATAGGCCACGGTAACCACTTTCCATCAGGTGGGTCGTGTGCTTGTCTGCCTACCTAAGTGGTATAAAAAAGGGCCAGTTGGAACAGGGTACGAATTTTAGGGGACTAGTGGGTACATATCTTTTCGGATAAAAACTGATATTCTAATCTTAGTGTATTTGTTTCCAGGAGCGGGGCGCGGATGTCGGGCGGGGGTGGCGTGGGGCTCATGTCGTGTGTGCGCGAGGGCTCACTCGAGCCGCCATACCGACCTCCGCACACAGACACACACAACCATGGTAAATATTACTATTTGATCACACACACTTTTGGTACATTATTCTGTTACCCATCACATGAGCTGGTACTCAGTCGATTCAGTATGCCGACGACGGGTGGACCTGGAAAACCTGCGTAAAATCCTCGTCCGTCAGTCAGCAGGTGTACCAGTTGCAGGTGAGGTTGACTTGAACCATGAAGATCTTGGTGGGATCTCCTACCCCATACAACAACAATGCCCTACTTGAACCGACTAAAACGCACGCCGTCTGTGGGTCGTTGTTGGTTATAGACGCAGCATCATTTCTCTCGACCTGGCCCTACTCGGGTGTAGAGACCACGGAGACCCCAACTCGTCCCCGTGTATGGGGAGGCGTGCAATGCGCTGCTTCAGCTAGGGTGATAGGTGGCTGCACCAGGCCCACGTTCATGGGCGACCTCCGAAGCCCGAGTTGCCTTCGCTCGCTGGCCGCACGGTTTGCATTTCTTCTGCAGTCCCGCTCCGCCGTCTACATCACAAGAATTACTTGCTAGCAGAAAGAGGCGCCGGCCGCCCACGCATCCGCGCAGCGAACCATCGCAGTGAGCAAGGTGGCGAGCGTGGGAACGCGTGCAGTTCCGACCCGGAAAAATCCCGGACTGATGTTAATTCTCAGCAAGATTTTCCCAAGCGATTACAATATGGGGTGTTTTTATGGGTGGGACGCTTTTCACAGGGTTTGCAGTACGAGTGTGACACTGCTGGTCAGGTGTTACACGCATTCATGCTGCTTCCCATCAGATGAATCATGTGCTCGTCTACCACATAAGTGGTATGCACTGTGATTTCCTTTTATGTATGACACGCCAATTTGGTTTCACCTCACCTGATGGTAAGGTCTCATACAATTTTAGTGATAATTGTTGTTACATGTTCCAGGCGAAGGGCGCACGGGCCGTTTCTTCCGCGGGCTGCGGCGCATGTTCAAGCGTCGCGGTAGCGGCGCGCGCGCAGACGCCTCGCCCGACCCCAAGAGCAGCTCCACAAGCGAACTCCTCGACGCGGACCGACATGCAAGGAGAAAGTCAGTTTCTAATCTACTAATCATTATAAATATCAAGAGTTTATTTGTTTGTTTAATAATTATCGTGACGCTACTACTCATGGGAGTGGAGCAGTAACGACATAATTTGAAAATTAATAAATAGCAGGAATATATGGTTAACAGAAAGGTATGAAGTATGCCACAGGCGAAATCAGCGGGTCAGCTAATATCATGGTAATACCCTTATAAATTACATATATAGGTGTATTTTTTTACTTTTGACTTTGACTTCATGGGTCAAAAGCCTTGGATCCTATACTGGTGGACGGATGAGGCTCAGGCGGAGATTATGTGCACCAGTTTGGCAGCTCTTACGGCTGTCACTCTACAAGAGTCTTGAAGAGAAGCGGACTCTGGGATTTGAAATAAAACCTCAATTACAACCGGAAACCAGAATGAGTTGATGAAAACATAACATAACATAAACTCACGCCAATATCCCCGACGGGGTAGGCAGAGGTGCTAGCACCCACATTTCGCCAGTTTATGTTTAGGTCCCAATGTGGTATGAAGGTGGCGAGGCGAGCCTATTGCCATTAACCGGGCACTTATATACCTGCGATAAATACACACATAACTTCGAAAAGCATCGAAAAGTCATTGGTGTGAGCCATGGTAAACCTGGGATCGAACCCGAGACCTCGTCTCAGCAGTCCATTACCCATACCACTAGGCTACCGCGGTGATTTGATGACAAATGTCACAATTACATTCAGACCTCAAAAGGGAGATCACAATATACTAGCATTAGTGACGTAGACTATAGGTACCTATTAAAGAATTTTCTACAAGTAAAACCTAATAATTTTATGTTTGACAATTGGAACAGACACCAAGACCTCATAATCACTCGGAAACTAATGACCTAGGTCAACAATGTAAAAATTAAAACTTTGAAACGTAAAAATAAATATTATGTTACACATAGCGCCATCTATGAATCGGTGAGTGTACTACTTAGTTTAGTTTGCTAACCCCGCTTTATACAAAAATGTAATTGACAAGTTGCAATATATCACAGGCTTCAGTGTGAACCCAAATGTGTTTTATACTTGTTTACAACTTGTTAGCTATCCTATGTGAACGAAAAAGTATCTGAGATATACCTATGTACAAAACTAGTATTGTGTTTCAATTAGTCTTCTACAAGTCTTCAACAAGTTTTTTATTAAAAAGTTTACAACTGGTTTTATACCTTGTTTCGTGATGTTAACGAGGAGTAATAAATTAGTCTCGATCTGTCAATATCAAATGATATGTCAAAAACCATTTTTTCGTTATACTTTAACAGGATTTTTTCATGAAGGTATTGACATTTTTATTTTTTTTAACATTAGATAGGGACTTAATTAATGAAAAACTTCCCATTATGATTTCAAAAACGATCAGGCTTCAATGAAAACGCCTATTTTCATAGTATCCTGATCGTTTTCGTCATAAAAAAAAAAGAAAGAAAATATTTATTTCAACATACTGCACAACATACAACATACATAAAATATACAACAAACAAAAGGGTTTATAGTATACAAAACTAAAGTAGGACAAATAATGATGGCAATAGGTTCTACCGGACCACAATTAGGTAATAAATTATATACCTATTTATTACACCAGGACATATATCTTAGACCTAAAATGCGCCCTATACGCGCAAGTACGCGTTCCTTGTGTGTCTTATGAGGATATGAGGGGTGGGTCCTACGGCAGTGGATGAAGTCAATTTTTTTAAAATATTAGAACCGAAATTACTTATATTCCCTCTAACCCCTCCAGTTAGCCTCCCCGTTTCCGGGGACGAGTTGGGGACTCTGTAGTCCCCACACCCGAGAAGAGGGCCAGATCGTGAGAGATGGCCCTGGGTCGGCCGGGTGCGAGGGATATGCCTGTCAACCTCACCTTCGGCAACCAAAACGACCCACAGGCGGCGTGCGTTTTAGTCGGTTCGAGTCCGACATAACCTCTCCCACCGGCTCCGGTGGGGAGGTATCCGTGGGCATTTTGCGCACGTAAAAAAAAAACCCCTCCAGTTAAGCTAAACTGCTTATGGTCCGAGTGGGTTCACGTTGGTAGTGGCCATTATGCCAGGATTCGAACCCGGGACTTCCCTCGTGCCTATAGCGGGCACATCCATTGACAGTTGAATTTGCGGTGAGATGTTAATTGCGCATGGTCTAAATTTGGTGACGTCACGTTGGAGCATGCGCAATTGAAATCTCCCAGTGATTTCAACTGTCAAATCTGTTCGGCCGGGGTGCGAGGGATATGCCTGTCAACCTCACCTTCGGCAACCAAAGCGACCCACAGGCGGCGTGCGTTTTAGTCGGTTCGAGTCCGACATAACCTCCTCCACCGGCTCCGGTGGGGAGTTATCCGTGGGGATTTTGCACACGTAACAAAAAAAAAAAAAACTGTCAAATCTGTTTGATCGTTTGAAACGTTTTACTGCATGTGCCTGCAGAGCTGTACAGGGCTGCTCACGCTCGGCAATTTGTTTAATTCAGACGCTGATGAATACCGCGGTAGCCTAGTGGTATGGGTAATGGACTGCTGAGACGAGGCCTCGGGTTCGATCCCAAGTTTTACCATGGCACACACCAATGACTTCGATGCTTTTCGAAATTATGTGTGTATTTATCGCAGGTTTATAAGTGCCCGGTTAATGGCAATAGGCTCACCGCCTACACCTATACATTGGGACCTAAACATAAACTGGCGAAATGTGGGTGCTAGCACCTCTGCCTACCCCTTCGGGGATATAGGCGTGAGTTTATAAAAAAAGACACTTTCTTGAGCCGATATACTGATATGAGGTATTCCTCGTATTGTTGCAGGGAGGGTGCATACGGCAGCGGGCTGTCCGTGTCCCACGACTCGGTGTTCACCGGCGAGCGCTCCGGCGACGAGTCCAGCGACGAGCGCGCGCCCCCCGCGCACCTCTCGCATCTCGCCTCCTCCCACCGGGTGAGTCACCGCACTGCAATATACACTATCACACGACGATGATAAGACACCATGGTGCTGTTCGTGTCGCACAAGCAATCTTTGAGAGCGGGCGAGACAGATGTGATAAAACAATCCAAATAGTGTTTTCGGTTTAAAGATTTTTTTTTATTTTTTCTCAAAGAACTTACATTGTTCACTTAAAAGAGAAACTTATTACATTAATTACCTTTAAGAAAATGCTCGAATACGGCATTCAACTAAAACTATAGGATAGTACTAAAATGTTAGTGGATAAGTATTATAGCTACTTTCGCGAGTAGGTACATATCTGAAACCATCATCACCCATTTTAACAAATTAAAAAAGAAAAACTTGATTCCAAATGACACTATAAGTAGGTTAGTTAAATTTATGTTATCCCTAGTATATGAGTTCGTAATCTATTCTTAAAAATAGGCATTGATGCAGATTCTTTGACATGTTCCGGTAATTTATTATATAGTCTAACTCCATCATGTCTGATATTGTTCTTGCCATAAGAAGTTCTGACTAAGGGTACCATTAAGTTGTTTTTACGACGGGCATTATATATATACATATAGTTTTAGAAATTCGACCACCCCATCTCTTCATATGGGAAGGAATAGGGTTCCTATAGGAACCTAAGGGATAGGGTTGTTTAACATCAGACAGATATATACAGACCAGATTCAGCCTCAGATGCATGGCTTGAGTCAACAATAGTGCCCGGAAGACGGCAATAGACTCACCCCCTGTTACGTGGGACCGAATACATTAATTAGTGAAATGAGAACGTTAACTCACTTCTGCCTAATCCTCTGGGGATATAAGCGTGATTATATGTATGTATGTCGATAAAGGGCCATTCGAGTATTATGTAAGCTTCGTATTGCTTATGTTTGATGGCATGGGGTTAGGGCGGGTCTAGATAATGATTTACGCAAGTAGTAGTTATTTACTTTTTCACACATAATAAACCATGCATTACCCATGAATTACCCTAAAAAAACAGACATGAAAAGAAATATGCATATGTTTACGTAAGTATGGGGGGAGGGGGGTCGAGCTTTGCTTACTTTTGCTGACAAGGGGACGGAGTCAAATAATTGTAACATTGTAGAAGTTCTGTTGGGCTGGACCCCCCAAGTTACACAAGTGTACCGATCTTAATCCAGTCTCATAAACCTAAAATGCAGCTACTCTAGTATATTTGGTTTCCCGAGGGGGGCCAGATCGAAAGTGGGTTGGCCTTGGGACGGTCGGAGTGCGAGGAATATGCTTGAATCTTACCTTCGGCTACCAACAACGACCCACAGACACCGTGCGTTTAAGTCGGTTCTCTCTCACCGGCTCCGGCGGGAGGCATCCGTGGGGATTTTTAGCACGTAAAAAAAGTAAATTTGGTTTCGCCTTTCGCAATTTTTCTTCATATTCTCGTATGCTAATCACCATCTCTACAAGATTACATAGTTATTCGCCGAACAATGCGTTTCCAGCCGACTGCCTGCTTCCTATACGTAGATAAACCATCTCGTTACAGGCTGGTTTACACAACCAACGTATGACGCACTCGTTTAAGCCTCTTTAGAAGACCTCGCTATTGCGATACACTTATTTTGAACGTTAAATTGGTTGAAAGCTTCCAAATGTGACACGTGAATGTACTAATTGTATTTGAGAATTAATTCTATGTTTTTTCTTTTTAAAAAATCTCTTTCTTTCTTTTTTATACCACTTAGTTGGCAGACAAGCACACGGCCCACCTGATGGAAAGTGGTTACCGTGGCCTATGGACGTTTGTAACACCAGAGGAGTCACAGTCGCGCTGCCAACCCTGTAAGTACAGAGTTTCTGTGCCGTCAGTGTAGAAGACAAAGCAGGACAAGCCTTTTGTCTTCCCACTGACAGCACAAATTCTCCAGTGAGCTCTGGCTACCCTACTCACCGCTGGAAACACAACACGAAGTTATTAGAACCGCGGTAGCCTAGTGGTATGGGTAATGGACTGCTGAGACGATGTCTCGGGTTCGATCCCACGTTTTACCATGGCACACACCAATGACTTTTAGAAGTTATGTGTGTATTTATCGCAGGTTTTTAAGTGCCTGATTAATGGCAATAGGCTCGCCACCTATTACATTGGGACCTAAACATAAACTGGCGAAATGTGAGTGCTAGCACCTCTGCCTACCCCTTCGGGGATATAGGCGTGAGTTTATGTATATATGTAATTATACATAAACTCACGCCGCGTGTTACTAGACACGCGTATTATTAGAACCGAAATCTATACTTAATATTATAAAGCTGCAGAGTTTGTTTGTTTGTTTGTTTGTTTGTTTGAACGCGCTAATCTCTGGAACTACTGGTCCGATTCCAATGATTCTTTCAGTGTTGGGTAGTCCATTTATCGAGGAAGGTTTTAGGCTATATATCATCACGCTACTATTTAAGGGAGCGGAGCATTGATAATAAATGTTAACAATTCCGGCAATTTTTCATACATATTTTGAAGACTAAAACATGCGGGCTCAAAGGGATATGAAGCTTCAAAATATACCCCGGGCGAAGCTGGGGTGGGTCAGCTAGTTACTAATATAACCTCTAACCCCTGCGGTTAAGCAAAATTTTGCTTGTGTTAGGAGTGGATTCACGTCGGTAGTGTAACGGCCAGGATTCGAACCCGGCCGACTTCTTACCCACTAAGCTACTGACGCTTATAAATTATAGAAATTGCTAACGAGATCGACAACCTACTTAGCGTAGCGGTTCGATCGACTGTCAAGTCGGAGTTCGCTGTGTTCGATTCCCGCTCAGTGCAAATATTGGTATACATGAATATGTATGTAACATTTGCATTAGTCTGATATATTTATAAAAGAAAATCTCTATAAATATGTACTGCACTCTAGAATATGACACAAGCTAGGTAAGTAATGCTTTCTAAGTCTAGATGGTGTTGTGTTGAATGTCCTACAATACTACTACTGGACTAGGCCTCTCTCAATGTTAGGAGGCTTTGGCCTACTGTTTCTGCGCAGGCCAGACCAGCCAGGGTTGGTACAGGGTTTTATTTCGAGTTTGCCTTCTCTCGCAGTGATATCGTGTGTGTAGGTATTTCTCCGTTAGTCGCCTCCTCCGACACCCTTCGGATCAGATGGGGTGGTAATACTTGTATTCTTTCTCAGTCACCATGAGGATAAATCAATATTCATTTATATACAGATGGCCTTCTGTGGCGTAGCGGTAGAAGCGGGTTCTAATCCCGCTCATTGCAAATATTTGTATGCAATGAATTATGTATATTTGTATTGATCTGGGTGTTTCTTATGTATAATTTTGTATGTATTTACATAAAAATTCTAGATTCGATAACATAAGCTAGTTAACCTATGCTTACCATGGGTCTAGATAGCGCCGTATAGAAGAATGTTGTAGCATATTTCTTATTATTATTTATTATCGTTGGGCAGTATGTGTGAAGTAAAGATGGCTGATAGGAAGATGAACACCACCAATCAAAATTATTGATGTCTTTAAAGGAGTAGCTACAGCTATGCTACTTACAGCTCAGAAGCACTTGATATACCGTTTCGAGGAGAGGGCCAGATCGTGAGAGATGGCCCTGGGACGGCCGGGGTGCGAGGGATAAGCCTGTCAACCTCATCTTCGACAACCAAAAACGACCTACAGGCGGCGTGCGTTTTGGTCGGTTCGAGTCCGACATAACCTCTTCCACCGGCTCCGGTGCGCAAAATCCGTGGGGATTTTGCGCACGTAAAAAAAGCCAAATAAACATAATCAATATTGTATTGATTTATGCCTTTCTATCTATATATCTATCATATCATAGAAAACTTAATAATGATGCATGATTTCTTTTACTTTTTAATCTAGGACACGTCAACTTGACTTCACTTCGCCTGATGGTAAACTAATGGCAAAGTCTCTGGCCAAAGGTCACCATTACAGACACTAAATAATGTTACAATGGTGGCACTCAGCCTGGCGGCCTCATCAGATGCTTTTTCACGCCCCGCTTAAAGGACCCGGGACTGTAGGAAGAAGCAAGGCCAATGATAAAACGCCTGCGAAATAAATATTAGTATATACACAAATGTACTGCTCTAAGTAACAAAACTATACAATAATAATAATATTTTTCAAAGCGTAGGTAGCTTTGTAGTTAAGGGTTTGTCTTTATGATCAAGAGATCCTGGGTTTGAATCCTGAAATACTATCGACATGAACCCACTCCACATAAGCAATTTAGTTTTTAGCTAGAGGGGTTAGCTGCTGCCCGCAGTTCCGCCCGCGTGAATATCGGTTATCGAGACTTTGCCTTTAGCTTACCATCAGGCGAGGTGAAGTCAAGTTGGCATGTCCTAGATACAAAAAAAAAGCCTATGTACTTTTTCAACGTCTAATCTACGGCTATACCAAATTTTATCAAATTCGGTTCAGCGGTTTAGGCGCGAAAGAGTAATTTGCAGTCAGACAGATAGTTTCTTTTGCATTTATAATATTAGTATGGATTTACGTTACTAAAATTTTTCAGAAAAAAAGTTTCGCACTGGAGTCTGGAGTTAAAAGGATCATTTTACACAGTAGATTACTATATAGTATAGTACAGTACAGTATACTATATCTATTCCGTGGTTCTTACCGTCACAGAATAAAAAATATGCTACCGTCTGCTACCGTAGTAGTAGTGTTAATATTTTAAAATTTACATAGATGGCGCTACCAGTCCGTATTCTCTATATTTTCCATTTTAACATGGTATATTAATTAAGTGTATGCTATGAAAGCTATTCTAGGTATATGTATGTAATATTTCCGTCCAATATACGTATTTAAACTATCATGGTCACTTACATTAATATCAAAGTAATCGGGATATTAATCGTGTTGTATTGTTTTGAGTTTCCGATATTTCGGCGCTGTTGCAAGCACCATGATCACGGATCCGTCCGACTGGGGAAGTACCTCTGCCCTAAAGAGGACCATGAACTTCATGTTGTGTTCCCAGCGGTGAGTAGGATAGCCAGAGCTCACTGGAGAGTTTGTGCTGTCAGTGGGAAAACTAAAAGCTTGTCCTGCTTTGTCTTATACACTTGACGGCACAGAAACTCTCTGTGCTTACAGGGTCGGCAGCGCGAGTGTTAGACACCTCTGGTGTTACACACGTCCATAGGTCATAGTAACCATTTTCCAACAGGTGGGCCGAGTGCTTGTCTGCCACCGAAGTAGTGAAGTAGCTTACCATCATGTGTTTATCATGTGTTTCCTACAGTCCCGGGTCCTTTAAGCGGGGCGTGAAAAAGCACATGATGAGACCGTCAAGCTGAGTGTCACCATTGTCACACGGTATGTGTAGGTAATGGTGACCCTCTTTTCTGGGACTTTGCCTTCAGCTTACCATCAGGCAAGGCGAAGTCCAATTGACGTGTCCTATATAAAAAAAAAAAGTAGTATAATTTTTTTTTTAATGTTTTTAGCTTCATTTGTTGCATACTTCTTCATCTTACCGCCAATCCTGGTTACAAGGTGAGGTCAGCTAGGGATCCAAAAGTCTTGATGGGAACATGTCACTCATTGGAAGTCGAACCTCAATCAATTAGCCTATCGCAGTCCACTATTGGGCATAGGCGTATCCCAATGTTGAGAGGTTTTGGACTACCATTTTCACTCTGGCCAGGTTGGTACAGGGTTTTTATTTCGAGTGTTCCTTCTCTCGCAGTTATATCGTCTGCGTATTTTGGTTTCAATCGTCTCTAAAGACGAAGTCGAACCAAATCAATAGAAACAGTCCTATCAGTGATAAAGGATAAAAAATGTTTATGAATAAGTTATTTCTTTCTTTCTTTCAAAATTTCAAAAGGGAAGCCGATAGAAAAAACTTCTTAGATCTAGTTTGTCAGGCACCATGTTACAGATTGGAAAGCCGGCAGGTATCAGGTTATAAGCACCTCTCGCCACTGTGTCCTTTCAATTTAAAACTAGTACTTTTACACCAGTCATTACTGGTACTGCCATTCGCATAAACCAACCCAGATAATTACATAGTTAAGAACTGATTCACATGCGTAACATTATAAAAATGTAGAACAAAACATCACTTAAAATAAACTAATGACAAGAACATCGCCCGCTTTCGTTAACTTCACATAAAGCTGTAGAAACTCGCTAATAACACGGTGGGCCGTGTTTACACGAGACCTCCATTGTTCGAGCCGGAAGTGTTGGGAGTCCGCTCTCATAGTATACTGGCAACATGCTTGTTTTGTTGATCTGAACTAAGAAACATACAGCTTTGTATCTTATGTGTCAACAATGTCACTTGTTAGTCTGCATCAGCTAAACAGTATGAGGTAAAGCGATGGCTGCGTGCGGGAGGGGATTCTCGAATTGCCGCACGTTAGTAAAAGTGTTCCTCCTAGGGTTGGTCGGTCGAGAGGTCATACTAATAAAAAATCTTATTAATAGGGTTACATTTTTACCCTCTGGGTTCGGCACCATAAAAATTAGCAGACCTTAAATAACCACCCTAAACCAAGGATGCCCTTAATTAATAAATTTTCAAATAACAATTAGGAATCTGCCGCAATTGTTGGCTTTATGATTACTGCCCCGCTTCCTTGAGTAGTAGCATTTTTTTTTTTATACCACTTAATTGGCAGACAAGCACACGGCCCACCTGATGGAAAGTAGTTACCGTGGCCTATGGACGTCTGTAACACCAGAGGAGTCACAGTCGCGCTGCAAACCCTGTAAGTACAGAGTTTCTGTGCCGTCAGTACAAGACAAAGCAGGACAAGCCTTTAGTCTTCCCACTGACAGCACAAATTCTCCAGTGAGCTCTGGCTACCCTACTCACCGCTGGGAACACAACACCTATAATCCTATAATCTTCCTCAATAAACGGACTATTTAAAACTAAAGGAATTATTCAATTCCAACCAGTAGTTCCTGAGATTAGCGGTTACTTCAACCAAACAAACAATCAATCAATTAATTATCTTATCGCAATCCACTGCTGGACTAAGCCCTCTCCCAATACACCAAAGATTCAAAGAATCAAAGAAGAATCAAAGAATCAATTTCATTTATTCAGTTTAGGCACATAAAGAGCACATATGAACGTCAAAATTTTACAAATATGTATGTCAAGAAATAATATAAAAATATTAATTAATGTAAAAATAAACCATTGGAAAATGATTCTTTCGCTGGTTCGGTACATTAGTTCTACTGAGAAGATACCAGCAAGAAACTCAGCGAACTACATTAGAACTAGATTATTTTTCTTTTTTAAATTTGTTTTGGTTTACAATTTATTTTGTGCGAGCAAGCAAGAGACTTATGTTGACCACGCATTAACATCAATAAGGTACTCATCCACTTTATAGTAACCTTTACCCATTAAAGTTTTTTTCACTTCTATTTTAAATTTATTTATTGGCATATTAATCAAGTCCTGAGGAATTTTATTAAATATTTTTATACAGCTTCCTACAAATGAATCACCAACCTTGTGAAGCCTAAATTTTGATACAACTAGTTTATTTTTATTTCTCGTATTAAAATTGTGTACATCAGATAGTTTTTTTCTTCAGCTATCTGTAGGTATATTAGTTTGGATCGTGAATGCCTTGTAGTGTCACTATAGACTTGTCACCTACAGAATACCTATGTGTTTTCAAATTGAGCTCTTCCTCCCCTTTCCTACACAGGACAACGCGTGCAGGGCTTAGATGTCACTCGCACACGGTGCATAATATCCGATCAAGAACCAAGCCGTTCGGTGACTCTTTCCTTTCTAGGCCTTAATGGTGCGACCATTAAGGCCTGGAATTCATTACCAGCTCACTTGTTTAATTCTACCTACAGTCCCAGGTCCTTTAATCGGGCGTGCAAAAGCATATGATGAGGCTATCAAACTGAGTATCACCATTGTTATATAGTATATATAAGTGATGGTGACCCTCTTTTCTGAGACGTTGCCTTCAGCTTACCATCAGGCAAGGCGAAGTCTAAATGACGTGTCCTATATAAAAAAAATACGAAGCATATTCCACTTTCCACTTCGTCGAGAAACACACGTAATGGTCAAAAGTAAAATAAATTGAAAAATTGAAACTAGCGCTGCAACGGGAACGGTGACTGGTCACTAGTTTTCGAATAGACTTTTCACGTCTGATCACGTTTCAATAAAGGTGCAGGCCCACTCAGATGATTTTATATTCTTTTTATAGGTAGTTCACTGAGCAGCTAGTAAACTTCAAAGTCGTAATAATAACAAATAAGCAGTAGAGTCACTCTTAAGATTTTAGTTTTATTTATCAAACTAGCCTTTGCAGATGCGTAGAGGTAGAGAGAGATGTTGCGTCCTTGGCAGTATTTTACTGTCTGTACTTTAGTCAATGTTCTGATGAGTTCTTCCAATTAGTCCCACCCTCTCCTTTCCTACACTGGACAACACGTTAGGGATTAGATGTCACCCGCACACGGTGCAGAGTATCCGATCATGAACCAAGCGGTTCGGTGACTCTTTCCTCTAAGAGTCACCGAACCTCTTTCTTTTGTCACACCATTAAGGCCTGAAATTCATTACCACCTCACGAGTTTCCTTCTCCCTACAGTCCCGGGTCTTTTAAGCGGGGCGTGAAAAAGCATATGATGAGGGAGTAAATATAGTGACACTCTTTCTCTGAGACTTGGCCTTCAGCTTACCACTAAGCGAGACGTGTCCTATATATAAAAAAACTCCACCTTAACTTTGTCTACAATTCGCACATGCATTCTGCCGCATGGTTCCCCGCAGAGTAGAATTTGGGCCACCCCATCTCTTCCCATGCGGTGTCGTACAATATACACATATATACAGCCCAGACTTAACCTCAGATGCATGACTCGAGTCAACAATAGTGCCCGGAAAACGGCAATAGGCTCACCGCCTATTACGTGAGACAGAATTCAATGATTGTTGAAATATTGTTGTTAATCCACCTCTGTCCAACCCTCCGGGGATAGAGTCGTGATTATATGTATGTATGTACAATTACTTTGTATAGAATTCATACTATACAAAATTACGGAGTTATATGAAGTTGTAAAGTATTACGTCATAGTATGCTATTGTCAAAATAATTTGCTAGGCTGCGTGGGTGATTAAAAACGATGAAATTTTATAAGAGAAGCGTAACTTTTGACGCTCTTGTACGATTCTTCATTTAATAAGCTCAGTTGCACAATTTATTTTAATTACAGGAAATTACCACATACTTCGGATAAAAGTCGAAAAGGTCTATATTTTTTTTTTTACTTTTGTATCTCTTTTGTTACAAAGGCTTTTGACCGATGACATTGAAATCTTGTAAATTTTTGAAAAGTTCGTTTGTAATAGATAAAGCGAATAGCGAGTTGCCGGTCTCTGTGGCGTAGCGTTAGAACTGCTACGCAGTGGGCGCGGGTTCGATACCCGCTCAGTGCAAATATTTGCATGCATGAATATGTATATTTGCATATTAGTCTGGGTGTTTAATAAATAAATAAATAAATTTATTATTATTATTGCACAACATTGTACACGACGCTATTTAGACCCATGGTAAGCATAGTTTAACTAGCTTGTGTTATGGAATCTAGAATGCGGATAAACTTACGTAGATACTTTTTTTAAATACATACATATTATATACAGATACATATTGTATATATAGAAACACCCAGACCAATGCAAATATACATATTCATGCATAGAAATATTTGCAATGAGCGAGAATCGAACCCGCGCTTCCTGAGTAGCGGTCGAATGTTCTACCGCCAAGCTACAGCGGCCTTGTTTCTATGTATGATATGTATATATTTACAAAAAAATGTATCTAAGTATATTTATCCGCATTTTAAATTCTATAGCATAAGCTAATTATGCTATGCTTTCTATGGATCTAGATATCCTTGTGTGAAACATTTATTTAATTTTAATTTAATTCGTATTCATCAAAATTGGTTCAGCCTTTTAGTAATGACGAGGGAACAAAGGGATGGACGCACATACAACACTGCTTGTTCATAGCAAGTTCGTAACTATTTTTAGACTTTTTATTTCTTTATTTCTTCTAACCCTTCCACCCAAGCTAAATTTCCTACTTGTTGTAAGTGTATTCATATCAGTGAAGGTCAGGATTCGAACCAGGATCGGCCGTAAATAACTGCTTAACAACAAAGTTAACAACGCTTTAGCAAACAAAGTCTTAAACTTTTTTTTAAATCACGATGACAATAAAAAAGTCTTTAGTCGAAAAAAATCTCGTCACCAATCGTTTCTCCAAATCTAAAGTCAAATGTCTATTTAAATAGAAAGTTTCAATAACTGGCCTGTCATTGTGTTCATTGCACAACTCCTGCGGGGCTATTCAGTTACGTTACGTTTTTAAAAACGTGTGACTTCAAAACATACAAAAGCGGAAAAAAAATTTACTATCTAATTTATAACAAACTATATTGTTATGTTACAAACTGTGAATGATTCTGAAGGTTTAATTATCTAAATTTATTTTGACAGATCGTATAAAATATTTATTAATTTTATTTATCTTTTTTTTTTTTTTTTTTTTCATATAGGACACGCCAACTTGACCTCACCTCGCCTGATGGTAAGCTAAAGGCAAAGTCTCAGGAAAGAGGGTCACCATTAAAGACACTAAGTGCTACAATGGTGGCACTCAGCTTGGCGGCCTCATCAGATGCTTTTTCACGCCCCGCTTAAAGGCCCCGGGACTGTAGGAAGAAGGAAACACGTGTGCTGGTAATGAATTCCAGGTATTGGTGGTGCGGCAAAGAAAAGAGTCTCCGAACCGCTTGGTTCTTGCTCGTATATTCTGCACAGTGTGAGGGTGACATCTAAGGCCTGCACGTGTTGTCCTATGTAGGAAAGGAGATGGTGGGATTAGTTGGAAGAGCTCGTCAGAACACTCACCGTGGTAGAGACGGTAAAATACAGCCAAGGAAGCAATATCTCTACGCATCTGCAAAGGCTCGAGGGTGTTCGTGACCTCAGGGTTCCCAATAATTCGGACCGCGCGTCGCTGCAACCTGTCGAGAGCATCTAGTAGGTATTTCGCGGAGCCATCCCAGAGATGCGAGCAGTATTCCACGCAGGAGCGAATTTGTGTCTTATAGAGAAGACACCGCTGCTCCGGCGTGAAAAAACGTCTCACTTTGTTTAGGAGTCCGAGTTTCCGCGAGGCTGCTTTGATGATGCTCTCGATGTAATTTCTGTTATTCAGTTTGCAGCGAATATCCATGCCTAGGATATAGAGATTGTCCTGCAGTGGAAGTGGCGTGCTCTGAAGAGTGGGAAGGGGAAGGAAAGAAGATACCTTTGCTGTGAACGCACAAGCCTGCGTCTTCTTGGCATTGAACTCGACCATGTTCTCGGAGCCCCATTGAGAAATGTGATTCAAGATCCGGTCCAGTTCAGTGACAAGAAGCTGTCTTTTTTCCACGATATCAGACTGTTATCTATACTAATATTATAAAGCAGCAGAGTTTGTTTGTTTGTTTGTTTGAACGCGCTAATCTCTGGAACTTCTGGTCCGATTTGAATGATTCTTTCAGTGTTGGGTAGTCCATTTATCGAGGTTTTAGGCTATATATCATCACGCTACTACTTAAGGGAGCGGAACATTGATAATAAATGTTAACAAATCCGGCAATTTTTCATACATATTTTGAAGACTAAAACATACGGGCTCAAAGGGATATGAAGCTTCAAAATATACCCCGGGCGAACCTGGGGTGGGTCAGCTAGTTTATTATATAGATACTTTATAGTACACCATTAATATATTTATTATTAAAGTTTGTAACAACGGAGAAGGTAGGACACGGCGGTATTTCCGTCCAATTGAGAAGTCCGACTGGGGAAGTACCTCCGCCCTATAGAATACCACTGCTATAATAATAACCTCTTGTTGTGTTCCCGGTGGTGAGTAGGGTAGCCAGAGCTCACTGGAGGGTTTTTGTGCTGGATTGCCGTAGGAATTTTGCGCGCGATAAAAAAAGGGATTGGATGACCTCATTACGAATTTTATCCATCAACGAAACATCACCCGCTGAGCTACTTTTAGATCGTGGACTTTTCAATGTATTTTTTACTAATCGCATTAGAATCACGCGTTTCGAAAACGTATTACTGAATCACGCCTCTGGAGGAAATCATCTCGAGATGTCATTGCTTACGGAAGTTGCCGCTTAGTGAGAGGTTAACTGCGTACGATATCATTATTATATGCGATGATTATGTATTATTATGTACTTGCTATGCTAAATAAGTGCTGGTCAGCTTTATCTGTCTGTCTATCTTCGATACATATATATATCAGAGCATCAGTAGAACCTTCGATGCGGTCTTGGCTGTCACCTTCCATTGTGAGCGTGTTGGTGGCGGGTACTCCAAAATAAAAGAATGTTTACACAGATGGATGAAATCTTATTTAATTTTACAGAACACTTGTACAAAACTAAACACAATACACGAGATTAAACTGGATTAAGAGCCAAAAGGTTAGCATGTGTACGTCTCCTGCGATAGCTGTCAGTCGAATCCCCGACTGTCACCGCGTTTGGCGCCACTCACTACCCTATTCGGGGTTACCCGCTCTTATTCTTATGCCAATCGAATAAAGTATAAACAAATCGATTAATCATAATGTTGACTTACGAAAAATTATCTTAGACAATAAAAATCAGTAATTATTTGATATTAATTGCTATAACTTAACTAAACCATAACTCTAATTTAAGGACGCGCCGTCATATAATTAATTGTCTTGAAATGTCTTAACTGACTGACGGAGTACAAAGTAAAAAAATTGGTATAGTTTTTTTTTTTATACCACTTGGGTGGCAGACAAGCGCACGACACACCTGATGGAAAGTGGTTACCGTAGCCTATGAACGTGTGCAACACCAAGGGAGCCACACTCGCGCTGCCAACCCTGTAAGCACAAGAGTCTTTGTGCCGTTAGTATAAAAGACAAAGCAGGACAAGCTTTTGGTCTTCCCATGGACAGTAAAAAACCGTCCAGTGAGCTCTGGCAACCCTACTCACCGCTGGGAACACAACACGAGGTTATTATGACCCCGGTATTCTGACTCAATGGGACAGAAATGCCGTCGTGTCTTGACTTCCCTATCTCAGATTTCCGCGTTTGAGATTAGATCGAGACTGAATTTTGAACAGATTTTTATTACGATAAATTGATTTCCCTTGGTACAAAGGTAAGGAAAGGCACACCTACAACATGATCGCATAATTCCCATCAACGCAAGCAATATAGTTTGGAGGCCAGTTTTCAAATTTGAAATGCTATTGGTTTTATTTCCCTGAAGAAGTCAAAACATACATTCATCAAATCTTAAACTTCTTTTGTTGAGTCTTGGAGTTGAGCTTATGTTGATGTTATCGATAAGTCGTTTACGTTGTATGAACAATTTTAACCCGAGTTAGTGTATAGTAAACAAAAACTCGGTTTAACAACTTAAGATGTTAAGCAAGCATAGAACCACCTAATATTATGGTATAATAACCGTATCCTGAGCCTGAGTTTTGGTACAACAAGTTTTGTTTTGTTTCTCGTATTAAAATTAAATACGTCATATTTTTTTTTTTCAAAACGGTAAGGTGTTTTTGTAATATATTGATGTACGATTAGATTCATGTAAGGTATTATCGTAAATATACTGAGAAGCAACTGTCAAAATATTAATTTCTTTGAATAGTTCTTTCAGCGATTCACGGGGTCTGAGGCTATAGTGTAGTTCTCACATATTGGAAACACAATACTTTTTCCACAGTATTTTTTTTTAGACCTGACCTTGTGGCATGGCGAATCTGGTCAGGTCTAATAAAAATACTGTGAAAAAGTACAAGTGTATTTTCAATATGTGAAACAACACATTCCACCAAGCACCATCAATCAACAGTATAAATAGCCGTAGTTATCACTAAGATTTTCGGCGCCCAAGCAGATCTCACCTCCAAGGTGGTAACTCCTGCTAATTCACAGATTGAGCGACTGGCAGACTCTCAGAATACTAGCGAAGACTTCATTTCCGTAAAAAAGTTGCCATACATACATATACTTGCGCCTGTAATCCACGAAAGGGTAGACAGAGATGTGTTATAACATAACATAACATAAACTCACGCCTATATCCCCGAAGGAGTAGGCAGAGGTGTTAGCACCCACTTTTCGCCAGTTTATGTTTAGGTCCCAATGTAATAGATGGCGAGCCTATTGCCATTAACCGGGCACTTATAAACCTGCGATAAGTACACACACAACTTCGAAAAGCATCGAAATGTCATTGGTGTGTGCAATGGTAAAACCTGAGATCGAACCCGAGACCTCGTCTCAGCAGTCCATACCACTAGGCTACCGCCTTTAACATACCGAGGTGTGTTAAAACCTACATTTCGCCAAGTATGATATTTGGTCCCACGAAATAGGAATAGGAGGCGAGCCTATTCACATCACATGGGTACTTTGCCATGGGCTGTATGTTAACTATCGGATGAAGAACAGCCCTATCCCTTAATCATCGTCGTCACCCACGGGAAAAATGGCTCTGTTCTACGCCTTTGGGAGCCATATCTTGCAATAATAGAACAGGAACAGAATAATGGGTCAGGAACTACTAAGTTCCAATAAGTAACTGGATTATGTATAACACAATCAACGCAAGTAAATACCGTCACTTCCAAAACACATGACATGATGCCCGTAGCTACATTCTATCATCGCACCTCTCGCCATAGGCAGGGAATTCACCCTCACACATTGCGACCTGAGACGGTGCGTACTGTGCGGTATGAAAGAAACTTCATCCCACGCACACTCAAGCTGTGGAATGACATCCCTGCTGCGATTTTCCCAAGCGCCTACAATATGGGGTTCTTCAAGAGGGGCATCAGAAGGTTTCTTCCTGGTCGGCAGCGCGAGTGTAACACCCCTGGTGTTGCATACGTCCATAGGCAACGGTAACCGCTTCCCATCAGGTGGGCCGTGTGCTTGTCTGCCAACTAAGTGGTATATAAAAAAAACACTATTTAATTAGTACCTCCTTTCGCGTTAAAATAGTATTATGTCGTAAATTCAACACGGATTTGAACTCCTTATACTATATTGCACTGGATTCTCCGAAATTTCTGTGTCAATTTGCGTAATTCCTCAAACGCTGTGTTTAAGACAAAAGCAATATATATATTTAAAATACAGAGAGGGTTTTTATATTACAGGTTGATTCTTTAATTCTTTTTTGTGCGAACTATGAATGCAGCTTTCGGTCGATATTAACATAACATAAACTCACGCCTATATTCCTCGAAGGGGCAGGCAGAGGTGCTAACACCCACATTTCGCCAGTTTTTGTTTAGGTCCCAATGTAATAGGTGGCGTTTCTATTGCCATCAACCGGACACTTATAAACCTGCGATAAATACACACATAACTTCGAAAAGCATTCTACAATTAAATTGGCAATTAACAAACAAGCCACAGCACGTGACAACTGAACCATACAAGATGGTGTAACAGAAATTCTATACGCTGCCTTACGATCGGCGCGAGTGCCGTTGCTCTGATATGCTCTCTTGCGCACGGTACACAGAACCCGATGCGTGCGCGCCGGTCGTGAAGACCGGTTCACACGATGCAATTTGTGAGGGGTTGTGACGTCACTGCGGTCTGTCAGCACGTGTTGAAAGTGTGGTGTAGGAGATTAAATTAAATAGTGTAGATAATGAAAATTTATTACTTATGGCAATTAATATTCTTAATTACCTCTCTAAGATTTACTTTGCTAACTTTATGCTGTTCAGTTGAAAAAAAAAACACGAGCAAATCTGGCACTCTTGCTCTGAACGGAACCCCATTCTCAACAGTGAGGACAGTAAGGAAGAGTCCCGGGAGAAACAGGAAAAATCCTGTATATTATCATTTTGTCACCCATATGATTTGATGGTGACTGAAGTAGCAGTCTGTCGTTTTTAGGGGCAGATACGGTTATTTACTTTTGTCTTATGGGCCCTTCTCTATACAAGAGTCGTTTATGATGAGCCTTCTTCCATAAAAATAGGCAGAGTACTGGCTAACCCTGCCTGATGGCTGATGAGAATCCGCAACTATACCCTCATAGATCTGATGTTGGAGACTGTGACATAGCGACTTGCATGGCGACGTGCTTGTAGCCAGTTCGTGCAGACGTAACATTGGTCCACTGAGATTATTCCAAGTTTGAAAGGTCCATGTGAGAAAAAAGAAAGCTATACCGACCTTGCTTACTCCTCAGAAATTCTGTGTAAACAAATATAATTCATGTAAAATAAAGCGTTAATGAATATTTATTTTATTTTTATGTCTGAAAGTGGTATTTCTCTGACAGGTCACTAATGTTTGTGACAGTTTTGCGTGCTATATGAGGCACTAGTAGTCTTTCATATTTTTATATTGACGTTTTGTAAGTACCGATTTAATAGTTTATGCAGAATAAATGATTTTTTACAATGGCTTTGACTAGTGTAATCTTAGCAAATTTAAGAGTTGGAATTATGAAACTGTTTTCTTAAGTGACGAAAGACATGTATCGCTATGAAAAATTTATCAACCATTTAGGATGCACCATGAACAACATTTTTTTAATATTAATCATAAACGTGAACTTGAGCTTAGCTACTTGTCACACCTGTCTTGACTAGTCTCGAGTCAAAATACGAACAGCAAGGATATATTTAGGCATAAGGTGAATCACCTTACCTGTTTTCGTCGTATCAGTAATAAAGCGTCCTCTCGATTGGACCATCGCAAATAATCATGTAGAACAAGAGCAGTGTGTGGCAGCCTTTATTCAGGTTTTTTTTTTCGCTATCCGATAGGATGAATCACAGTCGGTATCGCGCGCGCGAACACACCCGCCGTTCTAAAATGATATTTTGAATTTAAATCAAACTGTATTCGAAATTCGAATGTTGTGCTCACTGTGAATTGTTCTGTGTACAAATTTGTTACCGTTTTGTGTTCGAAATTCGGAATGTGCTCGTTTTATGAAAAAAAAAAACGTGACAGGTTCAAAACGTTTTGATCGTTTGGAAATGTTTATTTATAGTGGCAATAAAATTTAAACCGTTAAACTATTGCAAATAAAGCTATCCAATTTATTATTAATTTATTGCGAGTAAGTTGAATTGTATAGTGACGTCATGTTCAACGTAACCTATCCCAAGTTGGCAAATTGATAAGATTAGCACTAACACAAATAAACTTCAGACTGCAGCATTGACGAGAAGGGGAGACCTTAGATTGACATTCATCCTATTTATATTATGTATGTGTCTGTCGTTTGTTGCCAGTTCAGGAAAACTCACATTTGTTAAACTAGGTGATCCTTGATTATACATATAACTAATAGTATATAGTTGTTGCTATATTAGCTAAACTGAATGCCTGATAAAACTTGGATAATTTCCAACTTTCAAGCATTTTTCCAATTATACCAATAATATTATTTATATTAAACCAATAATAGAATTTGGCTTCAATGAAAGGCTATGCTCAGTTTCTGGTCTTCACCAGGAGTCGTCTGATAACAAGAATTGTTTGTATATCTTCGTCTATTAAACTAGTCGTAGTAATATCCAAGACAAATCATGAGTGATTGTAAAAATATTCTCTATCGTTAAGGGGATAACTTTACGGGCCAGGTTATCCCAATTGTCTCTTTGTAGAAGGTCATTAATTAGATTCTGTTCAGAATTCAGCCTCGATTTCGTTGCAATCTCCCAAATATCAAAAACAGTTTTGCTGTAATATAACCTTCAAGAAATAATATTGACTTTGGGATCTTGTTTGACATTTGGGAGATTGCGATTAAATCGAGACAGATTTTTTAGATATTTATTTTTATTACGAGAATAGTTCCTCTCTTCTAGAATCTAATGTAGAATATCCAAGTATAAATCTACTTTTGCAACGAACTAGTCCATTTCGAGATTAAATCGAGACAGAATATTGAGCATATTATTTTTATTATGTACGAGAATTGGTCCTCAGACCTATCTGATGTAGAATCTCCTAGCATATACCTACTTTTGACACGAACTAGTCCATTTCGAGATTAAATCGAGACAGAATATTGAGCATATTTTTTTTATTATGTACGAGAATTGGTCCTCATACCTATCTAATATAGAGTCTCCAAGTATAAACCAACTTTTACAACGAACTAGTCCATTTTGAGATTAAATCGAGACAATATTGAACATATTACTTTTTTACGACAATTGGTCGTCATAACTATCTAATATAAACCTCAGACCTATGTAATATCTTTCGAGTCAGACTTAAAAATGGGTTTGGTTGTGACTCATACAACTGTAGATCGATAGCTTTGTACACAATACTGATGTTTGCTTTCAATAAACAACTAGCAGTTCCTCGCGGCTCTTTCCGTTTTTATCAATCTTCTTCGTCTGTCGAATCGACGCCTATTTTACTCTTAAATTCATGATTCCATCTAGACTAGACAGGAATAGAAATGGCATATTTGCCAGATCCAATCGGAAAAAAGAAACGGCGTAACTTCATTGGCGAAGAGCAAATCTTCAAAGGGGAAGCCGATGGAAAAATCTTTCCTCGATCTAGTTTGTCACGCATCATGCGACATGTTAGGAAGCTGGTAGGAATTGGATTACAGGGTCCTTTCGCGACTGGTAACTATAATATTCTACCAAAATGAAGAGAAAACTCTCTTGACTATATAGTAAGATAAGAAAACTTTCGTATTGCGATGTAGGGATAACAGTTTTGAATTAGTTCGTTTTCGCTAGATGGCGCTAAAAATTTGATACTAAATGCGGTTAAACAAACACTGTGCTTGCTCAGTGATGTGTATATACAATTCTAGTATTAATTACCATCGCGTCGGTTCACAATCAATTTGCATATAATATGTCCTAATTTCACATGGCATACTTTTACTTACCCTAATGACCGCCACGCATAATAACAATTCAGCATAAATGTTTTTTGTATTACGTTTCGCGAAAACTACTGTTATTATAACTATTTAGAAGCGTATTATTATAAAGCATAATATCATTAATGCATAACATTATTAAGCCGTAATTTCCATCGGCATACAAATAACGTTAGCCAGAATAATTCACTGGTTACGTGATACACTATTGCACATTGTAAAGTGTTGCTTATAAAGATAACCTCAAAATAAATAATTAAAATCATAACCCTTATTTGGCAGTCGGGTGAAAAGAATTATCTATATATTTCAGTCCACTGCTGGACATAGGCCTCTTCTAATGTGCACCATGGTTCCCGACCCGTCAAAATTGATTGCAATAGTAAAAATATACCCTAAAGAATCGTGTACAGGCATAGAATATAAACAGGGCCCCGATTCCGCTAGTTTTATGTCATGGCAAAAGCACTATGGGTGTTAATTCACCTCTGCCTAACCCGCCGGGGATAAAGACGTGATTATATGTCTGTCATTATGTATGCAAAACCATTGTAATGCCACATATACTACAAAAAATGACATTTAATTTTGGACTCTACGCTAATATTGTTAAAGTAAAATATTAAATGACATCTTGTAGAGTGAAGAAAAATGTAATGATCTTTTTTTATTTAATATTGTATTTTAGTGTATGTGTGTCTTTAAAATTTAATGACAATTTTGCAGTGTAATAATATATGGATATTTAGATCATGGACTGCTGAGACGAGGTCTCGGGTTCGATCCCAGGTTTTACCATGGCACACACCAATGACTTTTCGATGCTTTTCGAAGTTATGTGTGTATTTATCGCAGGTTTATAAGTGCCCGGTTAATAGCAATAGACTCGCCACCTATTTACATTGGGACCTAAACATAAACTGGCGAATTGTGGGTGCTAGTACCTCTGCCTACCCCTTCGGGGATTTAGACGTAAGTTTATGTTATGTTATGTAATAATGCTTGTATTCTGGGCTAACTAATGTTCAACCTCGTAGTAGTAGTTTTCGCACGTAACAAAAGTATTTATATATACAACAAATAATAAAAACAGGAAACAGAATCTAGTTTCCTTATGCAGTATATTTATAGATAACCTGATATACATACATACCTACATATAATCACGCCTTTATCCCCGTAGGGTTAGACAGAGGTGAATTAACACCCACATTTCACCATCATTGTAGTCGGTTCCATGTACCACATAGTGCCCGGAAAACGGCAATAGGCTCACCACCTATGGTGAGCCTATTGCCGTTTTCCATTTTCATTATATGTATGCCCTATCCCTCAGTCGGCTTGTACGACATCGCATGGGAAGATATGGGGTGGTCCAAATTCTATTCTGCCGGAAACCACGCGAATATAACCTAATATATCTATACTAATATTATAAAGCTGAAGAGTTTGTTAGTTTGACTGCGCTAATCTCAGGAACTACTGGATCGAATTAAAAAAAAAACATTAAAAAACATTTGTGTTGAATAGTCCGTTTATCGACGAAGGTTTTAGGCTATATATCATAACGCTACTACTTAAGGAAGCGGAGTAGTGATCATAAATGTCTACAAATCCGGCAGATTCTCATACAATATTTGAAAACTAAAGAAATAAGGACTTTGTTTTATTTAATTATTATTTTTTATTAATGTAAACATAAGCATAGATTTAAAATACATTAAGTGTAAGTAGATAAATAAATAAATATATATCTAATACTCAAATAGGTAATATGAGGTTTCAAAATATACCATGACCGAAACTGGGGCGAGTCAGCTAATTGGATAATAAAATTATTAAATCAATGATGTTATTACAGTGGGACCAATGGCGCGATGCACTTTGGGAGATGCCTATGTCACAGCTGTGTCCAGCATTAGACTGTGATAGGTCAATTAATTGATTTAATTGACATGGTTTGTGACAGTGGTAGAACTTTGAACCGTATTGGACAAGGTCGTCCAAATTCTCCCAAAAAATATGTTAGTTCGTTCAAGTTCCTGAATAATATGTTATTTGGTGTCATAAAATAAGTATGCTTTGCAAAATAAGATATTTCCTAACAAAACTGTAACTAAGACTTTTCATAATTTTTATTCCCAAATCAATATAAATAAACTCGCAATTAAGTTCCAAATTTTAACTTTTTAGATTTCTCATTAAATTACAAATTACTTTTATTATGAATTATAATGTTCAAACGCAACGTAGACCGAGATAAATGCGAAATTCTCATGCACTTTATACTTTAGCACTACTCGCGACTGGCGTATGACGTCACTTGCAAGTACGATTTTGTATGGAGCGCTTACGGGCGGCGCGAAAAATTGCATTTTCAAAAAAAATATCGTTAAAACTATTTGTCTTAAGAATATTTCACTTTAGCAATTCATTATAGCGTGGTCATTTTTCGATAGTAAAAATAAAAAAGAAATAGCCTATTTAATGAATGATAAATATTATGTTGTTACATTATTCTTCATTGCACAAGTTCCACTTGGTGTTAAATTATACTACAATGACGGATGCTAAATATTTTTTAAGAGCTAAGATAAAATTGCTGTGTTCTCCACGATTTGAACTAGGACCTAGGCGACTCTGTAACATATTTTCACTTCTTTTTAGTTAATTTTTATATAACTTTTTTTATACCATTTGGTTGACAGACAAGCACACGGCCTACCTGATGGAAAGTGGTTACCGTGGCTTATGGAAGTGTGCACCACCAAGGGAGTCACACTCGTGCTGCCAACCATGTAAGCACAAGAGTTTCTGTGCTGTCAGTGTAAAAGACAAAGCAGGACAAGCTTTTGGTCTTCCCACTGACAGTACAAAAACTCTCCAGTAAGCTCTGGCTACGCTACTCACCGCCGGGAACACAACATGAGGTTATTATAGCCGCTGTATTCTGTAGGGTGGAGGGTACTTCCCCAGTCGGACTGCTCAGTTGGACGGAAATACCATCGTGTCCTACTAGTTGTATACTTTTTTTTATAAGTATCTAAAAAAGGATATATACAGCCTGTACATGTCAAACTAGCTGTACGCGTACATTTTGTAGTCGAAACTACTCAGTTGATTCATTTTAATGAAATGCAGGTAAGTGGGTAGCATGTGGGCAGACAGCGACGCGTGTTTTTACTTATTTCTGAAGGACAGTGGCAGATGTGATTGGATCAAGAACTAGCAAAATGCCACGGAAACTGTTTTATTTGTTTTTAGATTCTTGATCATTCGAACTTCAATTGAATCCAAACTTTGGAGCCCGGTCGGAGTCCTCTCTCTTACTTCATTTTCATGATTAGTTTTGACTTGTGACTACAGTCTAACCCCTAACTCCTAGAAAAAAACCTGTTCCAGTCTGTTAATCAGCCGGTTAACCTGCTAAGATTTGAGCTCTAGGATCTTGGTGAAGCCCCCTAGACCCCTTGAATTCTAATGCCGTAACAGTACGAAGTGACGTCACTCAGCTCATTTTAGAACAGAAAAGCCCACAATTCTCCTTATAAAAAATTGTCCAAGTCTCGATGTAATGTTTAGCGTCGATAGTGCTTAAGGAGTCGGCCTTAAGATCGAAAGGTCCCGGGTTCGAATTCTGGCTCAAACTATTTAGCTTAGTTTGAGGCGTTACAGGGAATATTCTTTAAATAAAACAATTGTAAAAATGTTCAAAACTATCAAGATGTTTTTCTTGAAAATAGTGTCACGAAAAATCCGTTCTTAACATTTAATTTTATAATGACAGATCGAGACTGAATCAATTTTAAATAAGATAATTAGCCTTCAGTTCTTAGCGGGAATATAAAAACAACATGGACTCATAATTGCTTCAGTGATGTAAGAAATCAATGTTGACAATTTTTGTCAGCAATATTGGTTCACTCGTAATTAAGTTTTTAATCGATTTATAAATTAGATAATCGAATATTACGGGTGTATGAGTTTATTGTAAGTAGTGCTGCATTTATCGAAATGAGTGCACAGTTTTTGATTATATTAGTATTCTATGACACATTACATGCCGAGTGGTTACCGGCAGAGTAGAATTGGGACCACCCCATGTCTTCCCATGCGGTGTCGTACAAGGCAACTAAGGGATAGGGCTGTTTAACATCAGATAGAAATATACAGCCCAGACTTAGCCTCAAATGCATGGCTCGAGTCAACAATAGTGACCGGAAGACTACTATTCACCTCTGTCTAATGTTCCGAGGATAAAAGCGTGATTATATGTTTTTATGTAGGTATAAATGTACTAACACATATTGATAACTCACTTGTACTTTTCCACATTACTTTTAATATATGTTATACCTGCCCAGATTCGCCTTACAGCATCCTCAAAGATCGACAACTAAGTGGAAACTGCGACGTATAATTAGTACCTGATGCATACATACACATGTATAATCACACCTTTATCCCCGGAGTGTTAAGCAGATGTGAATTAACACCCATATTTCTCCAATCATTGAATTTGGTGCCACGTATCCTGATGCAATTCTTTTTTCATTAGACGGATGTCATGTAATACAATTAGACACTGTGTCATAGGTTGTCATAGGTACAGACAGTGTTGCCAGTGGATGGGCCAAGGATTTCTTGTACATTTCCACTTAATGTGCCAATAAAGATTATTGCTATTACCTGTATTTACTTTAGCCGCACTTCACAGCTGCATAGTTTATAAGAAACATTGTAATCACTATGGCGACCTGCGTGACATGGCAGTAGGGTTTTCAACTGCTACTTCTGCTCACTATGTGTACAAAAAAGCACGCAATGTATTACTATATAGCATTTTTTTTATGTGCGCAAAATCAGCACAGATACCCCCACCACCGGGGCCGGTGGGGAAGGTTATGTCGGACTTGAACCGACTAAAACGCACGCCGACTGTGTGTGCCGGAGGTGAGATTATCTGAGACATAGCCCTCGCACCCCGGCCTGCCCAGGACCATCTCTTATGAGACGACCCTCTTCAGGTGTGGGGACGACAGAGTCCCCATCACATCCCCGGGAATGAGGAGCCACTAATATCACACTATAATCGTACAGGCGAGGAGAAACGGTGCGTACAGTGAGGTATGAAAGGAATTTCATCCCGCGCTAACTCAAACTGTGGAATGAACTCCCAACTGTGGTCTTACTTTGCCAAGCGACTACAAAATGGGGTACTTCAAGAAGTGCGTTAGAAAAGTTCTTATCTTACAGAGTCGGCAGAACGAGTATGATGCCATTGGTGTTATAAACGTCCATATGCCACGGTGACCACTGTCCATCGGGATAGGGTGGTATAAAAAAAAAGAATTGATACCATGTCATAAAAAATATAAAAATAAACTATAACTAAAAATTACACTGGTCACAATCGGTTAAATACACTCATAATCTAATTTATAGAGTCAGAAAAACAGTTGTAAAAGTATATCAGGGTAGAAACAAGTTTTTAGACAACTAATACGTATACAATATACCTAATACATTGTTTAAAATATGTATAAAGTTTAAAACGTATGCTATGTTGCAGTCAGATTATATTATTAGGTATATCGTGATGTACCCCTATAATACAATCAGCAATCATATTGTCATAATTACTTTTTGTTTATATACTCACACTTGTTGTATACACAAAGGGTAAGCAGAAGTGCACCCTTACATACGATTAAAATACAAACCCTTGATAATGCCGTGAGGCGATGCCGGTTAGGTGAAAAATAAAATATAGGGGAAAGTACAAAGTATGTTATTCAATATATACTCACATCTGTTATATACCCGAAGAGCCTGAAGGGTAAGCAGAAATGCACTCTCACATACGATTCTATTTGGGCCATAGGCCAACAACTAGGCCCTTTAACTTCGTTAGAAGTACTCCAATAACATATTATTCGATTTTGGTATTCGGCTTTTCTTTTTAACGGACTTTTTTATATTGGACTCGTCAATTAGCACACCTTGCCTGATGCTCTCAGAAAGAGGTCTCTAGTCTCAGAAAAGAGGGTCACCATTACTTACATATATCATGTAACCATGGTGACACTCAGCTTGACGGCCTCATCATATGCTTTTTCACGCCCCGCTTAAAGGACCCAGGACTGTAGGAATAAGGAAACACGTGAGCTGGTAATGAATTCCATCGCTTAATGGTTAATGGAATTCTCTTATTTCGCTCTCTCCCTCTGCAGTTAGTATTGCTTAATTTTTTAAGTTGCAAGTGCTCAAAAGGCACGGTAACCGCCTACCACCATAACAGACGTGCGTGTTGCAATGTCGTCTGCTATGTGAGAGGAAGAAACCGCTATGATCTCATTTTCATTCGATATTCAACAACTAATCCGCAACTGTAATTTCAAATATGTAACGGAATATTGCAATTAAATATTGATCTGTTGAGTTCCGATGGATTTGATATGATAATGGATAGATGGATATTTGTTATTTAATCGTGTCAGAACTGCTCAACAGATATGAAAGAACTCTGGTACAGAAGCCCATCACTCCAAACCCGAGGACGAGTTGTTGTCCGTGGTCCCAACACCTGATAAGGGCGTGCGTTTTAGTCGGTTCGAATCTGATATAACTTCCTTCACCACCTCCTAAAAAGTCGGAATAGTATATATATAGGTTAGTACCTACTTTTTATCCCGTTTACCATACCATTTTATCCCAAATTTCGTTAAAATTGTTTCAGTGGTGTAGTACGTTTTTAACCCCGAAAGGCTAGGCAGAGGTGAATTAACACCCGCATTTCACTAATCATTGTTTTCGGTCCCACGTAATAAGGGGTGTGCCTGTTGCCGTCTTCCGGGCACTAATATTGACTCTTCGAGCCTTGTATCTGTACCTGAGTGTGAGCTGTATATATTTGTCTGATGTTAAACAGCCCTATCCCTTAGTCGCCTTGTACGACACCGCATGGGAAGAGATGGGGTGGTCCAAATTCAACATTATTCAAGATTGTGAAAATAATTTCGTATCGTAAGTTTTGAAATCACACGTTTTATAAACATAAATTATCTTGAACCGCCCCCTATGCATATAATGACGGCCGGGCATTTCATTAACTGTCTAATTCTGGATCCATGACTCATTGGCGACAACATAGCTATTGGTATGCGATGTTTATTTTTGTTCATAATAGGCTCTGATTCCCATCCGATGGTGTCGTTGCCCTATAACATACCTATAAAAACAACGGAAATATTAAGTTTATAGTCATATGGGTCCATGAGGCCTCATCAAAACTGACGGTGCTAAAGTTTTTTTTAAATATTAGAACAGAAATTACTAATATTCCCTCAACTCCTCCAGCTAAGTAATTTATTAGAAAATAATTTATTTTTGTATTGACTAATAAAACGGAACTTACAAAACGTTAAAGAAACTTGGTTAGTAAGAATTAAAAAAATTAAATTTAAAAAAAAACTGAACCACCACCTGTTTTAAACGCAGCCTCTACCTGAGAAAACTCCGGCAAGGAACTCACCAGATTTTTTGCACACCTGTTGATTCACGTATGAGATTCTAGCGCAGGCTATCCTCTCGAGGTGAAGATTTAGGTATGAGAGGTAATTTTTTATACCACTTAGGTGGCAGACAAGCACACGGCCCACTTGATGGGAAGTGGTTACCGTGGCCTATGGACGTGTGCATAAGTAATTTATTTTCAATTTTTGATCCTTCAACTAAACTGTTTATTCTCTCATTAAATTGAATTCGAATAATCTTAGGAATTTTATATATTCCTTATACATTTTGATTAATTCCTAATCGACATCATTTATTTTGTAATTTTATTTTTAATATACATACCTATAACCTCCTCCTTTTTTGAAGTCGGTTAAAATGTTTTACTAAGATTTAACATCATACCTATACCAACTATATCTACTTAAATTCCAATGCCTTTTATATGCACATGATGTAATATCAGTACGACGTTAATATTTCTATCAAAGGCAGTACAAGGTGATCGGCCATCGCTCTTGACATCTAGTAAAACCTATCGCCATAATTACGAGCCAATCTAATACATCCTTATGTTCTATTTATAGTATATTCCGACTATTATAAATGTTCAAGAGGGGCATCAGAAGGTTTCTTCATGGTCGGCAGCGCGAGTGTGACACCCCCGGTGTTGCATACGTCCATAGGCTACGGTAACCGCTTCCCATCAGGTGGGCCGTGTGCTTGTCTGCCAACTAAGTGGTTTATAAAAAAAAATGCCCAAGTTTTAGATAAATGAACAGATGTTTGTTAGGTACTCAATCACTTCAAAACTGCTAGGCCCCGATTCAACTAAGTTTATGTCATAACAAAACTACTGTCATAATACTGACAATGGCAAAATATGTCATTAAATATTAGAATTTATTTAAATAACATTAAAATTCATTATTAAATGAAATTAAGTTTATGACATTTTTCATTCACTCTACAAGGTGTCATTAAATTTTGGACTTTAACAATATGATAGTGTAGCCCAGAGCTCACTGGAGAATTGTTGTACTGTCAGTGGGAAGACCAAAAGCTTGTCCTGCTTTGTCTTTTACACTGACGTCACAGAAACTCTTGTGTTTACAGAGTTGGCAGCGCGAGTGTGACTCCCTTGGTATTCACGTCCATAGGCCACGGTAGCCACTTTCCATCAGGTGGGCCGTGTGCTTATCTGCCAACCAAGTGGTATAAAAATAGGATAGTAAAGTCAAAAATTAAATATCATTTTATGCCGTCTCCTACTGTCCTGTTGTTAAAATCCAAAATTTAATAATTTTAAAGATATTTGTTTTTGAAAAATCAATTGTTTAACAAGACGGCCGAAAATGCTCCATACAATATCTTACTTGCGAGTGACGTCACGCGCCAGTTGCGCGCAGTGCAAATGTATGGAGTGCAAGAAAAAATCGTATTTATACTATTTATACTACTCGGTCGATGTTGCGTTTACATGTGTATAGTTCATAATAAAAGTAATTTGTAAAATGTAACGAGGAATCTAAAAAGTTAAAAATGAGACTGATATTGATTGTTTATATTTTGACATATTGAGAATTAAAAATAATGAAAAGTCACAGTTCAAGTTGGGTTGCGCAATATCTTATTTTGCAAGGCAATTTTTTCCAGCAAATACTAAGATATTTAGCGGGATTGGGAAGAAACGGACGACCTTGTCAAATAGCCTATTACGTCCAAGATACATACATACATACAATCACGCCTTTATCCCCTAAAGCAGTGGTGAACTAACACCCACATTTCACCAATCATTGAATACAGTACCACGTAATAGGGGGTGAGCCTATTGCTGTATTCCGGACACTATTGTTGACTCGAGCCATGCATCTGAGGCTGAGTCTGGGCTGATATATGTCTCGAGGTTTTAACCAGTGATGTCTGTATATCTTTTAATATCAAGACGTTCATGCTCCCGAGAGCATCCGCTCCGAAGCCACGTCCGAATATAAGTTGTTGTTGAACTGTTTGTAAAAGTTTCTCAATATCGCGCACAATACTCGGTCTGTTACGAATTCATTATTACTATCTCAGACGCGAGATTGAAACTCGAATAATATATTATGTTTTGTTGGCTGACGCCTGTGGGTCCGCTCACGAACCACAGAATACTATTCCCAGGAATAAAGAGTATACCGTGTAGGTACTATTCTTAACTATAGTTTTATAAATCTGTCTCCATGTGTATGTCATCTCAGAGTATGCCATGTAGGTACTATTCTTAACTATAAATCTGTCTCTATGTGTATGTCATCTCAGAGTATGCCATGTACTATTCTTAACTATAAATCTGTCTCTATGTGTATGTCATTTCAGAGTATGCCATGTACTATCCTTAACTATAAATTTGTCTCTATGTGTATGTCATCTCAGAGAATGCCAAGCACAGTTAGGAATATATATATCTCCATTCTTTAATAATTTCGTCACGTCTACGCGATCGAAAGTGAAGTTTCGACCAGGTTACACCGGCCGTCACAAAAGCCAGCATTTCACTGATGATGATATTACAGCTGATACATTTTAACACGTTTGATGATATTATTTCGATCGATAAATCACCCGGCATTCGCGCACCTCTGTCTGCGTTACCGTGCGCAGCGAGTCAATGTGTACCTAGGTCAAGTGTCAACTCAGAGTATACCATGTAACATACCTGACTATACATACATACATATAATCAAGCCTTTATCCCCGGAGGCTCAGGTAGAAGTGAATTAACACCCATATTTTACCAATCATTAAATTCAGTCCCACTTAATAGGGGGTGAGCCTATTGCCGTCATCCGGACACTTTTGTTGACTCAAGCCATGCATCTCAGGCCCCAACAACACAGTCCCCCTTTTTTTTACGTGCGCAAAATCCCCACGGATACCTCCCTACCGGAGCCGGTGGGAGAGGTTATGTCGGACTCGAACCGACTAAAACGCACGCCGCCTGTGAGTCGTTTTGGTTGCCGAAGGAGAGGTTGACAGGCATATCCCTCGCACCCCGGCCGACTAAGGGCCATCTCTCACGATCTGGCCCTCTCCTCGGATGTGTGGGGACTACAGAGTCCCCAACTCGTTCCCGGAAAACGTGGAAGCGCGCCAGGCGCGCCGCCGCCGCGGCCTGCGTCTGCCAGGGTGACAGGCGGCTCCTGTCACCCTGCCACCCCTGTCACCCGGGTTGGAAGTCGCTCATCGACCTCCGACGCGCGAGTTGCCTTCGTACGCGGGCAGCTTGGCTTGCGATCCTTCGTTGCTCCCGGCAACAGCCCCTATCCCTTGGTCGCCTTGTACGACACCGTATGGGAAGAGATGGGGTAGTCCAAATTTTACTCTACGCGGGAACCACGCGGTTAACCTGACTATAAATCAATCGATCAGTCTATCTGTGTGTTATATTAAGTATGTCATATAACCTATACTCTAAAAGTTTTCATAATATAGGTAACTAGTTGTTGCCCGCGGCTCCTACCGCGTGGATGTAGGTTATCACGACAAAACAAAAGTCTATGTCCTTTCCCAAGGTCTAATCTATCCCTATACCAAATTTCATCAAAATCGGTTCATTGATTTAGGCGTGATAGCGTTACATATAGACAGAGTTATTTTCACATTTATAATATTAGTCTGGGTTTGAAAAAGATGGCTGAGACAGACTGGATGCAGAAGGCAGAGGATCGGATAAAATAGCGCACATTGGGAGAGGCCTATGTCCAACAGCGAGCTGCAGTGGGCTAATTGATTGATAAAAAAATCAAAATTTTGTGTTGTCCTCTGATAATTACAAAACATATTAATTTGTTAATTGATTTATGACTATGTAAAGATCGTTTGTAAATGTGTTAGTGTTCAGCTACTTAAGAGGGCGTCTATGCGTAAAGTAGAGTAATTTACATAATGGAAGTAATTATAAATGTGAAAGTAATTATAAATTTCGTAGGGTAGAATAAAGATTGTGCCAGAATATTCCTTTAGTGACAGTTAGATTGTAACTGACAGTCGGATATTATTATGGCAGTTGAAATAGTAGATTAGGACCTCAGGTGTTCTAGATTCGAGTTTTGCCTTAGTGAAAAAAATAAAATAGAGAATATTTGAAATTTATTGGTCTATCTCTCTCACTATCCGCCGTGAAGAAATTATTTAATTGCTTGGTTAAAAAGAAATGAAGAAAGGTCTTTACAGAATATACCAACCACATTGTGCCTTCAATCATTCTATTCTCAAAAAGGAAGATTCTCACTGCTGGGGCTTGCATTCTGTACCTTCTTATCGTAGGGAGTAATCCCTACTACGTACATGTAATCAGAAAATCGAATTATACTTTCATGTTTTTGCTAATTCTCCATCCCGATAAAGGCAGCATGCTAATTAAAAGCCCGTATTTTACGTATATATATTATTGACATTGTGTTCTTATGATTTCATCATAAACTTCTAATAAATAACTTTTTAATATATATCAGGCAAGCCATTAAAAATCTAGCCGGAACATTTTAAACACGCGCTGTTTCATGATACTTAGTCTATAAACGTTAGAATCTAAATCTTTAACGCAATCATTTACTAAGATTCTTCGACAGTATCATTTTACAGGAAATAAATTGTGTGCTGTGTCTCCGCACGCATCTTGAGATACACGCTAATTTAAATCCTCTGTATCGTCGCGGTTGCTGCCTCCACTTTCCAAAATTCTCTTCGCATTGTAAAATCACAGCTCACAATAACATAACAGTGGTTTTGGTTCTCTCAATCGTGCAACACAGTCTTAGATTGACAAAAAAAAAGTGATTCTCTGTTATCTTTGGTGCGAGATTTGAAATTTGGAGTGTTCGTTTATTTATTGCCATTCTCGTTTTATGGATTCTGGAAATTTTTAATATTCTTTCGAAATTTAAAAGTTTAAATTTTTCTTGAATAGAAAATTAGTTGCGTTCAGAATTGTGCTTTAAGTTGAAGAAGGTAAGGTTTGACCTTTTACGGTCAAAGGTCTACCAAGTTCACCGCATTATTTCAATATAACTACATCTTACTATATAATTATTTCGAAAACTTAGCAAATCGTGACAATGCATGACATATTCGAGTTGTTTTGTCATCTCGAATGTTATTAGTTGAGAAATCATTTATTGTAAGTAAAAGGCTTTCATATTCTTCTAATTTAGTTTTAAATAAATATGTACATTTATTAATTTAAGAACTTTCACAAGTTTTCGCCTCTACTAGCTCGTGAAGATTGGTTAGAGTTAGCATTTAGGGTTAAACACTAGAAACCTACTGTTTAAAATTTATGACAGAAAAAACAAAGCACTGTTTGATTAGTTACGTTATTTTAGACGAATTACCTAGTTATTCCAGTAACCGACAAAACGAGAATGGAAATATGAATCTATTTATTATTTCAGCAAAAAAAAACATTAAATGCAAAAGATAACTTTGATTGAAGTCTTGTGAATTTTTTTCAAAATGTTAACACAACAAAAAACTAAGATGGCGCAGTCGCTGTCGGATGCAATACGGAACATTTGGAACATGGCCTGGCTGTTGGCAACTAAAGTGTTTCTGGTGAAGTACCTGTTTGATATTATTTCCTCATTACTTGTAAATTACTTCTAAATGACAAATTACCTACATGTGTTATTATATTATATTTGTAAATATCCTTATGTTATGTAGGTATACGTATAGGGTTGTTTTTTTATCCTACTGTAAACAGACCATAGCAAAGTGCCCGATTGACGTCAATAGGACTCACCCTTTATTACGTCATAGTTCAAAATCATAGTTGGCGAAATATGGATGTTAATACACTTCGGCCTACCTCTTCGGGAGGTTAAAGCGTGAATTTATAGACGATACATATTCCCTTGTCTGGACAACCCTTAAAGCAAAGGCATATTAATTTTAACCACATTTCGTCAACTATGTTTTCATTCCCACCCATGTCAAAGTAGCGATATTTTGCGAACACTGGCAATTATTTCATTTCCTATATCTTCGGCGCCGTGTGGTTACTGGCAGAGTAGAATTTGGGCCACCCCATGTCTTCCCATGCGATGTCAGTGATAGGGCTGTTTAACATCAGACAGATATATACCAGACTCAGCCTCAGATACATGCCTCGAGTCAACAATAATGCCCGGAATATGGCAATAGGCCCACCCCCTATTACGTGGGAGTGAATACAATTATTGGTGAAATGTGGGTGCTAATTTACCTCTGCCTAACTCTCCAGGGATAAAGGCGTGATTACGTGTGTTTGTGTGTGTGTACTATATCTTCACTTTTAGAGGTCGTTTCTTTCCTTTAGTTTAGCATTACAACACCCTAACAGGAAGAAATGGGGGTGACTTGACAAAAAGAAGTTGATGATGATTAAATAAAAAGATCCTTATTATACTAATTGGCCGGAAACCACAGGTGTGAACGATTTTGTGCAATCCATATTAATAGCAGATTGTTGAACAGCTCACCTTGTGTCAATTGCTTGCCACCCGTGACAGGCAGTGGTGTCGAAATGTCGACACCTTGCCACCTTGCCACGTTCTAATATTAACAGAGATTAATACTGCTAATTTGCTATGCTATATTATTATAAGCCGCGAGGTTCCCGACTGAGTAGAATTAGGACCACCCCATCTCTTCCCAGCGTTGTCGTACAAGGCGACTAAGGGATAGGGCTGTTTAACATCAGATAGATATATATACAGCCTAGACTCAGCCTCAGATGCATGGCATGAGACAACAATAGTGCCTGGAAGACGTCAATAGACTCACATATTACGTCGAACCGAAGTCAATGATTGGGGAAATGTGGGTGTTAATTCACCTCTGCCTAACCCTCCGATGATAAAGGCGTGATTATATGTATGTTATTATAGAGATATTGCCCGCAAACTTTCTCTAAAACATAGTCGGTAAATAAATATTCTAGGACAATCTACACTGCGCTTTCTAGACCCATTTTTTTTTATACAACTTAGGTGGCAGACAAACACACCGCCCACCTGATGGAAAGTGGTTACCATGACCTATGAACGTGTGTAACACCAGTGGAGTCACATCCGTGCTGCCGACCCTGTAAGAACAGAGATTTTGTGCCGTCAGTGTAGAGGACAAAGCAGGTCAAGCCTTTGGTCATCCCACTGATAGCACAAAAACTCTCCAGTGAGCTCTGGCTACCCTACTCACCGCCGGGAACATAACACGCAGTTATTATAACCGCGGTATTCTGTAGGGCGGAGGTACTTCCCCAGTCGGACTGCTCAATTGGGCGATACTAAGTAATAACTTAACTAGCTTTTGTTATGGGATCTAGAATGCGGATATACTTACTTAGATAGATAGAATAAAAAAAATCTGTCAGGTTCATAATATCAATCAATCAATTAGCCTGTGGCAGTCCACTGCTGGACAAAGGCCTGTCCCAATGACCCGACATTTGGCCTACTGTATCCATGCAGGCCAGTCGTGGTTTATTTTGAGATTTCCTTCTCGCGTAGTGATATCGTATGCGCATTTTTCCGTTAGTCGCCTCACGACATTCTTCGGAAGAGATGGGATGGTGATGCTTGTATTCTTTCTCCATCACCACAGAGAGTTCATAATAAATGTCGGGGAAAAGTATTAGTGTGTTATCAATATGATTTTATAAAAATGATTTTCCATCCAACAACACTAAATAGTACTTATATATTATTTTTGTTCTGGCGATTCCGATGTTTCCACCAATGATTTAACCCGGGATTTAATTCATAGTTTCGACTAGGAGGAATGTGACTTGTTGTAATCACGGATCAAAAGTTGGCTTATGCTTGTTACAGTTGTACAGTACAGCAGAATCTTGGTGATTTTGATGAGCGGTCATCAAAATCACCAAGATTCTGCTGTACTTAAATATTCTTCTTAGTGAATCAATTGACTTTTAAAATTTACAGGTTGTTACATTCATACGTATAATCACGCCTTTATCGACGAAGGTTAGCCAGAGCTGAATTAAGACCCACATTTCACAAATCATTGTTTGCGGCCCCAGGTGAACCTATTGACGTTTTCCGGGCACTATTGTTGATTCGAACTTTTGTTGTTGTAGTTTTATATAAACGTGTGTATCCATATTTTGCATCCAGAAATTCCTACGGGTATGTACCTATAATTATTTAATGAATATCAAACAAAATGGCAAATTGTGTAGTAAAATACTTCAAACTTTAAATTAGTCATTAGCTATTTGAAATTATATTACATTTTAAACGCTGTATTGTAATAAATGATATCATTGACAGTTTTCCTGTAAATGTTTATATTCCGTACCAATACCTATTTTATTATTGTTTGCAATATATACCAATAAATACAATGAGACTATGATAGCGAAGCAAAAGGAGGGTTATGATTTTGACAGGCTATGAATGTAGGTTCATCTGTTCCCTCATAGCTCCGCAACCACTAATTAGATCTAGACAATTGAGGTATCGTTAGAAGCGTCTTAGTCATCCGCTGATTATAGGCTATATAATGTGTCACTGAATCTAATGTGGCGCCCTCTTGCGGCCATAAAGTACTGTGTTAAAAAATAAATCTATACTAATATTATATAGAAGCAGAGTTTGTTTGTTTGTTTGTTTGTTTGAACGCACTAATCTCTGGAACTACTGGTCCGATTTGAATGATTCTTTCAGTGTTGGGTGGTCCATTTATCGAGGAAGGTTTTAGGCTATATATCATCACGCTACTACTTAAGGGAGCGAAGCATTGATAATAAATGTTAACAAATCTGGCAAATTTTCATACATATGTTGAAGACTAAAACATACGGGATATGAAGCTCAAAGGGATATGAAGCTTCAAAATATACCTACCCCGGGCGAAGCTGGGGTGGGTCAGCTAGTTTGAGATAAATATGTCGTGTTTGGTATCTACTGATTAGGCTTATGTCCGGCGTAGACCTTCCTCTCAGGGTTGGGGGTTCAGGCAGCAGTCACTCCCAATAAAAGCTGTAGCGATAAGCCAGACCAAGCGAATGATAAGTGTTATAAAACTAGACTAGACTAGACTTTGAAGTAAATATATTTACAGCACCTAGCTCGACAAATCTCTGCATCACCCTTTTTTTTTTTTTTTTTTTTACGTGCGCAAAATCCCCACGGATACCTCCCCACCGGAGCCGGTGGAGGAGGTTATGTCGGACTCGAACCGACTAAAACGCACGCCGCCTGTGGGTCGTTTTGGTTGCCGAAGGTGAGGTTGACAGGCATATCCCTCGCACCCCGGCCGACCCAGGGCCATCTCTCACGATCTGGCCCTCGTCTCGGGTGTAGGGACTAAAGAGTCCCCAACTCGAACCCGGAAATGGGGAGGCGCGCCACAGCCGCGGCCTGCTTCTGCCAGGGTGACAGGCGGCTCCACCTGTCACCCCCAGGCCGGCGCTCATGGGGGGCGGAGGTCGTTCATCGACCTCCGACGCCCGAGTTGCCTTCGTACGCGGGCAGCTTGGCTTGCGATCCTTCGTCGCTCCCGCTGCCTCTCTGCATCACCCTAAAGTATGCCAGTGTTATAATATAATTCTGCGTACCTCTAAAAAAACCGCGGTAGCCTAGTGGTATGAGTAATGGACTGCTGAGACGAGGCGTTGGGTTCGATCCCAGGTTTTACCATGGCACACACCAATGACTATTCGATGCTTTTCGAAGTTATGTGTGTATTTATCGCAGGTTTATAATTGCCCGGTTAATGGCAATAGGCTCGCCACCTATTACATTGGGACCTTAACATAAACTGGTGAAATGTGGGTGGGTGTTAGCACTTCTGCCTATTGTATTGGTGTGAGTTTATGTTATGTTTATGCTGCCTACCTCTTCAGAGTTTTACAGGCGTGAATATGTGCATGTAGTTGATTAGTAAACTTGTAAATAGTGTAGTGTACAATGTACAAATTAACTATTCGTAACAAATATATACTTAGAAATAATACATATGAAGTGAATTATCATAATTGCATATTGTGAAATAATATAAATTATATGAAGACCACCTGAAAAGACTGTTTTTCATAATTTATAACGTTTTGAAAGAGAATGGTTTAATTTAATTTACCTAGTTATATACAAACTAGCTGATTATCCCGGCTCCGTCTGTGTGGATGTCAGTTATCGCGACTTATGGTCGTATCTCCGATTCTGCTTAATAAATTGTAGTCAAACATAATAGACGTAGATTTTAAGTTTGACTAACACCTTTCTGGTAGGACACGACGGTATTCCCGTCCGAATTCGGAGGAGGTAGGACACGACGGTATTCCCGTCCTAATTCGGAGGAGGTAGGACACGACGGTATTCCCGTCCGAATTCGGAGGAGGTAGGAGACGACGGTATTCCCATCCGAATTCGGAAGAGGTAGGACACAACGGTATTCCCGTCCGAATTCGGAGGAGGTAGGACATGACGGTATTCCCGTCCGAATTGAGCAGTCCGACTGGGGAAGTACCTCCACCTTACAGAATACCACGGCTATAATAACCTCGTGTTGTGTTCCCGGCGGTGAGTAGGGTAGCCAGACCTCACTGGAGAGTTTTTGTACTGTCTGTGGGAAGACCAAAGGCTTGTCCTGATTTTGTATTCTGCACTGGAGGCACATAAAATATCTGTTCTTACAGGGTCGGCAGCACGGATGTGACTACACTGGTGTTACGCACGTTCATAGGTCACGGTAACCACTTTCCATCAGGTGGGCCGTGTGCTTCTCTGCTACCTAAGTTGTATAAAAAAAACAATCGCATCTAAATCTGTTCAATAGTTTTTGCGTCCATTCCGAATAAACTGATGCGTTCAGAATTGTTAATCTATACATAACACAAGTTTATATTAATATCTCCACTTTACCTACAGACAGATGCAACCAATTTACATCAATTGGATAAGTGAACATCCAAGACGGGACCTGAACCCGCGACCAGTACCTTACAGGGGCAACTTTACCCAATCTCAATCGATAAAAATATTATTTAAAATATAATTAAACTAATTATCAATTTTTATAAAAAGATTCAGATCTCCTTAGCGTACCATAAAATAAACTTAAAAATGATAATTTTGTTTATTATTATAATTCATTGCGGTTTCTCAATGGCGTTGTTTATACGTATTCTAGTTTACCAAGTAATGTATATGAAAGACGTAAATATATAGTTTTAGACAAATGAGCGGATTGCGGGACTGATTTTCTTTTATTTCTATGGACAATTTATGTGTGGTCACATGACCAGTCGTCTCTTTGCATACATTACTTGTTAAACTTCGATACGGATACACGAAACTATTGTGAAGCCGCAATGAATTAAAACACCAAAGGAAATTATCACATTATAGATTATTTCATGGTACGTTCTGAGTTTGCTGTCTGCGGTTGGCCTCAGAATCATACTTTAGAAAAAAATTAAGACCACGGACAGTAGATGCGAATCGTAGCAAATAGCTAATGTTGCACGCTCCAAGGAGTTTTTAATATGAGTTAAAAAAGTTAATAAACAGTCTATGGTCACCCACGCATTGCTAAATAATTCTAGAAGGTTACTCTTTCTTTTTAACGACAAAGGTAGACGATTTAATTAGAATAATTAAAGTGAAGGAAAAATATTGAACTCTTTAAAATTCAGAAATGTTATATATCAAATTTGTTACAACGACGAATGTAACCTAATAAATTGTAACTTTCATAACAAATACAGGGTGTTACAGAAAGGTGTGGTCATATTTAAGGGTCGTTACACATGCCTGATAACCAGTCGATATGCACCGGCCAATGTACAAATAGTAATAAAGTGATGACATCGTTAGTCGTCTTACAAAATTGTTAAATTCGTTAAAATTTTCGATATTTAGCAAAAGCGGTAGGTCACAACACTATTGTATTTTGTTCTTTCGCGATAAGTTCAATTGAGTTCAATAACCTCTGCAAAATCTCTAATCTCAGCTGTGCGCCTGGTAGCCGGCCTACCAAGCGTAGGTATAGTTAGATACAGGTTACATCAGAGATATTTTGACTATCACTTACCGGGGCGTGTTCTCCTTACAGCGAAACGGTGATGTACCTGATCTGGTACAGTCATAAGAACGCACTAATTTATCACTTCACGATCGCGACACAAGGAGTTTAAACTATCACTTATGTAGGCCACAAAAACATAACGAGTACATGTACACATGAATGGAGTTTATGACGCCACAGTATGCGTGAAACTCCAAGGCATACCTACGTTTAAAAAATTATAGCAACGCGCAACGGCTCGTTGCTCGATGCCGTAACATGCTACCACGCACGCTTCGAAACATATCTGGGGTTACGCTACGTAAATCTCTGATATTCGGGCTTCCATATTCTCTCTGCTGTCACATGCTGTACTGTACACTTTTTCTTCACGTAACCTCAGAGAAAATAGTCGAGCGGAGTGAGATCCGGGGACCTCGCCGGGCAAGCGACTCTCACTTCACCGCCACGCCCAATCCTCTGATCAAAACGCATCTTTAAATACGCGCGAACTTCCCCCTTGAAATGAACGGGTTTCACTCCGATAACCGTTCCAGCTCGCCGGGTATCTACTCGTACTCGGGTCTACTTCAAAATGCTCGAGAATACGATCGTCTAAAGCAGTGGGCGTCGTAGAAGGTCGCCACGAAAACTTCCAGTGTGTTGAAGGCGGTTCACCATCTTCTTAAAACACTCCAAAGAGGGAAACCGCCGACGGTCACCCTCTAGTCTTCCGTCCACAAATATCTCACTGTACAGCCGACGAGCTTTTCGCAAGCTACCATCAGCTGCGCCAACACAAAGCATCATCTAATATTCGCTATTACTAAAAACCGACATTCTCACTGCACAACAGAACAACAACTAGTCTACAAATAAACATGTAAACAACCTACAGAAAAGAAGTCGGCACAAGTAGGTACATACGAATGTTGCCAACCATTAATCTATCTAATTCTAATTATCTAATTTAATACGTAGAATTTTGAAAAATCCACAGACCTTCCTTTCATTTTTAAGGTAAATATGACTGAAAAACCTGCAGTTAACTAATTAATGGTTAAATCAATCCCTTTGTTCAGAACAATATTCTATTTCTACTAAAAAGTACATTGCCTAGGTACATTTTGCTATCTGTTCGCGCTAAAAATCTGAACTGAAAAGTAAATGATAGCTTCGTGCTCAGTGGTTAAGGTCGGCCTTTCTACTGAAAATCACAAGTTTTAATCATACCGAGAGGAGATAGAGCCAGAGTAGAAAGAGGAGAAAAAGTTGAGGAATCAGGAAATAAGTAATACATAAAATTGTCACGATATTTTTCTTTGCATATGACAAGACTTACCTACTCTGCGGGTGACAAGACGCAAAACAAACGAACCGGATTTCGTCTTCTATCTTTTAAAAAGCATAAACGCGTAAAAATACATTTTAATCTACTAATAAATTTACCACTTTTTCATTTGAAATCTACGCTGCTTCTACTATTTTTAACATGCCATCTACAGATTTTATAAAATCAGTTATGGCAACATTGATGCCTACTGTTTTACGCACTTTGGCGCCAAATATTATGTCCTTGGCGGCACCGATTGTCCGTGTCAAAAGCGCCGCCACGCATCGCGGTCTCATCAAAGGACTCCGCGGCCGAACGTATTACCTATGAAATTAGGGTAGAGGTACAGGTTTACGTCCATTTAAAAATTTTATTTTAATATTTAAATCTGGATTTTTCAACTATGACTTTGTGCTTCTTTCAAGTGCAGAAACCCCCTCACATTGAGTTTGGGTTGGACAATGAATGGACTATCGCGCTCAAATTTAATAAAAACCAGAGTTATGTACTTACTCTGAAAAAAAAATCGCAGCTACTATTCAATCTACTCGTTGTCTGTTGTTATGTAAGAGACAACTTTTTCGACGCCGTGATTTTCGTATCATTCAATAACGGGTGGGCAAACAAACATACGACCCACTGACTGAACAACATTGTTATTAAAAAAGAGTATGTAATTCAGTAGAAATACATCCGATACTAAGAATGCAGAAAATAATAAAACTGTGACCATGGTCGAATACTAGTCAGTTCACCCTGTTTAGGTATAGGAAAAAAATAACAAATGATTTTATCGTATCAATTATTTTAGGGTACCGTAAAATCTTGTTTCAAAAATTTTGAAGAAACGACTCTTACATTTTATGTTATCCTGGTATTTGAACATATTTTTGTTCACTTTACCATACCTTTTTATGCTTTAAGAAAGGTTTTGTATTAAATAAAAATTGGTACGGAACCAATCATAATAAAGGGCGTGGCGATTTGGAGTGAAAGAGAAGATATTTTAATTTTATGAAATAGTTTAGGGTACCGCAATGAATGTTACTTTAACGAACACTTATGAAGGACCTCTTAGAGTTATGTTATCCGGGTACGACATGATATACCTTAGTAAGTTCTGTGTGCATTTTTGTACACTGCCGTTATTTATGTTGTGCGCCATTGTGCGCATTATCATGACACCTGGTTTCCCAAACGTAACGAACAAACAAATCTCAAAAAAATCCGATAATAAATAACTACGTAACTCAAACTAAGGCAAACGTGTAACGATCACAGTGTTGCGGATGCTGCTTTTTTATACCACTTAGGTGGCAGACAAGCACATGGCCCACCTGATGAAAATTGGTTACCGTGGCCTATAAACGTATGTAACACCAGAGGGAACGCACTCGCGCTGCCGACCCTGTAATCACAGAGTTTCTGTGCCGTCAGTGTAGAAGACAAAGCAGGACATGCCTTTAGTTTTCTTACTGACAGCACGAATTCTCCAGTGAGCTCTAGCTACCCTAACACAACACGAAGTTATTATGGCCGCGATATTCTGTTGGGCGGAGGTACTTCCGTAGTCGGACTGCTCAATTGGGCGGAAATACCGCCTTGTCCAACCTCCTGCTGGTCTCGAAGGACGAGAGCGTGCGGGGATGCGAGAGGAAAACAACCCTGTTTTCGAACCTGTTGCCATGTTAATTCCGTATGGAAAAGTACGATATCCTCATCTTACCCTGAAAAGGGGCGGCTCCTCAACCAGCCCTTTGAGGCTTTGTCTGCTCTCCACTGTGTCCTATGCTACTCAGGCACACATGAAGAGTCACCCAGCATCCCTTTACAGGGGCATTCCTGCCTCGGTCGGGATTTTGGGAGAGGAGGTGTGCTGCCGTCTTCACGCGCAGTTGCGCTGCGGAGATTCGCAACCAAGCATCTCTATTTATCGTGTACCTATCCAACAACTTGGAATTTTGTTCTATTTAACTTCTCATCAGGTGGGCCGTGTGCTTGTCTGCCACCGAAGTTGAATAAAAACCGAAAATTTATTTTTTGCATAACATTTCAATAAAATTGGGTACGGAACCAATTTTAATTAGTTTAATATTAAGGGGCGTGGCTGGAAATTCGATAGTCCACGACTCCTGGTATTGAATGTAGGTTAACCTTTACCTAAGGTATCTTTGAGACAAGTCTTACATTTAGCATGGATGATTTCAGGAACATAAAAATGTTTTATTATTGCTAAAAGTAAATTTTGTTTTATTTTAATACTATTTTAACAAGTTTAAGCTGTTTCAGAATTTCTTTGCCCGATATAAAAAAAAAATTGTTTAGGTACAAAGTAAGTAATATGATATTGAGACAGGGCCTATCAAATCCGATCGTTTGGTAAACCTACTCGGGTTCAAACCGTAGAGTTCATTTGTAACAGCGCGCTGCAGCTGCTGCAGCCCTGGTTAGTTTTTTAGTGTTGTGCGTTTGTCGACAATTTCCACTAGCTTACACATGGTCGATAAAAAAGAAAATTAATTATCTACGTGATACAAAGTAAATTGGTGTTTATACTCCCGCGGAAAATTTATTTATATCACACGTAATGCGTCCCTCGAATATGACCACACCTTTCTGTAACACGTTGTATACATACATACATATGAGGGGTATAGAATCAAAAGCAGCTCGTTGCATCTTTTTTTAAATCTGAACTATGAATGCAAAAATAAACGTCTGTCAATTGTCTATGAACTCAACTTATAATTTTGAATCAAACTTAGCTTAAAATAATACAAAAACCAGTTTATAAATCTCCATTGGGATCAGAGCTAGCTAAAAAACGGCATGTAAACATCAAAGACAGCTCAAATCGGAATCGACCAATCACAGCGAGGCGATGGCGTAGAAACTAATATGGCGTATATGGTGTTCGTCGTACTAGAAGTGCTGCAGATTTACTTGATTTTAAATAAGATTTGAGTGTTTTTCTGAAGTTAGTAAGAAAAATTGTGTTCCATAATTATAATGGAAGTAAACGTTACTCCTGTGACATCGAAAACTGCGCGAAAAAAAGGAAAAAACCCAGAGGCTTGGAAGCGTAATCTAAAGAAAAAGGAGCGGTAAGTTTAGTGATGGCCCGCATGTTACATATGAGCCATCACGATATTTTTACTTTTAACATCTAATTTATTTTTAATTTCTATCTTCCTTTTAATTTAATGACAGTGTAATTTAATTTGCATTCATTCAATTCTGCAGTTATTTTAATTCATTATTTTTATACTTAAATATTTTTTTTTTCTGTCGAACAATTTTAGGTTATTTTAGCCCCCCTTTTCACATATACTACACTTTATAGGGACGCACACTGTGTATCAACAACTTCCGTGACGAATGCGTCACAGTAGTTTTTTGATAAATTTTCTACAATAGGTGCTAAAAATAATACAATTTACTATCTCCTTTCAGATATTCATCACAAGATTTGCCACGGCGACCCACCTGTAACCATGAGAAAAGATTGAAGTGCAAGATGCTTAAAATGCAGGACTTATTGCATTTTCATAAATTATTTTATAAAAACACTGACAAATTATCGCAAGACGCTATTATCTTAAAATGTTGCAATGGTCTATCTGTAAAACGACGCAAAGTAAACACATCAAGAAAAGGACGTGAGTTCACAATAAAATATCATATTTATGCCAACAAAAAACTTATTCCTGTCTGTCAAAATACGTTTTTGCGGTGTTTGAACATAACAAAATACCGAGTACAGTATGTCATTGCAAACTTTTTTCGTGATGGAACTGGGCCTGTTGAGAGACGAGGAGGGAACCATAAAACTCATTTATACGAATGGAAGAAAGATGTAATTCAAGCATACATCAATTCTTTAAAATGTTCAGACAGCCACTATTGCCGTGGTAGCAGCTCCGCCAGACGATATTTGCCAAGTACGCTAAATATAAACAAGCTGTATAAAATGTTCATTGCGGAAACTGCACACACGGCTATAAAAAGGTCATACTTTCGTCAAATATTTAACGAGAATTATAACCTCGGCTTCGGCAATCCACGTACCGATGTGTGTTCTACCTGTTTGAATTTTGCTGAGCGATTTAAAATTGAAAAGGACGAATCAAAGCGAAACGATCTGAGGATACAACAAAGAGTCCATCGCCTCCGAGCTAACGCATTTTATACTTTTCTCAAGGAAAAACAGGAAGGCATGAAAACATTCTCATTTGATTGTCAAAAAAACCTTCCACTCCCTAAGGTTCCAGATCAAATTTGTTATTACAGCAGGCAATTGTATTTATACAATGCAACTGTGGTTGAAGGTAGCTCAAAGGATCCTTTGAATAAAAACAACGTGTTTTGCTATATTTGGACAGAAGACGTTCACTGTAAAGGATCAAATGAAATAGCGTCGGTGGTATTTCATCACTTAAATAAAACGGACTTGACCAATATCACGCGTATCCGCTTAATAGCCGACGGTTGCGTGGGTCAAAATAAAAATACGACAATGCTTGGGATGTTATCTAAGTGGTTGTTGTCGAAACCAAATATCAAAATCATAGAACTTATTTTTCCCGTAACAGGGCATTCTTTTATGCCAGCTGATCGGGTTTTTGGCAACATAGAAAAAGAGTTGAGAAAAATGGAAGTTGTTATAGACCCTGAAGAGTATACTGAAGTAATGAAAAACCACGCAACTGTCACAAATTTAAATACTATTGAAGTTTTCGATTGGCGAAAAGCAGTTCAGTCCGCAATGAAAGCACCCGGCAGTCTTCCATTCAAAGTAACTCTTTCTAAAAGATTCATAATCAAACGATCAAAGCGACTTGGTAATGCCTTGATTAGAGGGGAACTTTATTATAAAGCAGACCTAAGCACGTTCCAAAATGTATGCAAAAAGAATAAGAACATCTCAGACATAAATCCTACAATAATCAACCCTGGTCTCATTAATGTGAAATCAGCAAAACTGGAAGACGTCAACAAACTCTTGCAAAAGCACTTTGGAAACGACTGGAAGACATTGCCTAGCCTTGAATATTATACGAATATTCTTACCACTGAGTCTTTAGATGAAAATGAAGAAGATCGTGAAGATGAACTCTCCTGTGAACCTCACGAAGAACCGCCTTTATTAGTGGTTTAAAAAATTCTGACCTGTTTGTCTGATTTTCACAAATAAGTCTAATTATTAAACAGGTCCTTGGTCTTATAATTTTCGCATACTTACTACTATAAAAATAAAATAAACTGATAAAATACACATGTGTTTTAATCATATTTATCCATGTTATGATCAAACAGACAAAAAACATCGATCGTATAAATAAGGGTGTAAACTTCTTATAACGTCCAAGTCCCTAAAACGTCGAAAATAATAAAATTCAAAGAGCTATATTGACGAAGATACTTTAGCACATCACTAAGGTTCGCAGCAAATGTCAATGTCATTGTCGGTTGGTATCAAAAACAGCTAGGTGATGAATTGTCAGGAACAAATACATCTTATAAAATGAATTAGAATCAAAAGCAGCTTATGTAATTCATTTTATTTAGATTGCGGTCTCATCTCTTAACCTATTGATATAATACTTACGTTAAATAAAAATTGCATTTTAATAAACTGTTTAATGTTCAAACAGATAGGAAAATATGAATATTTATATGGACAGAATGTTTTTTTCAATTTGTCAGAATTTAAAGGTTGTGCTCTTAGCTGCATTTGATTCTATACCCCTCATATAATCACGCCTTTATCCCCGGAGGGTTAGGCAGAGGTGAATTAACATCCACATTTCACCAATAATTGTATTCGGTCCCACGTAATAGGGGGTGAGCCATTGCCGTACTCCGGGCACTATTGTTGACTGGATCCATGAATCATATATGAAACATAATAACAAATATGGAATAGATATATGACCTTTGTCCTCTGGGAATAAACCTATCGTCACAAAATAATATAAAAACACTGTCGGCAGCTTAGTGGTGAGCCTATTGCCATTCACCGGGCACTCATAAACCTGCGATAAATACACACATAACTTCGAAAAGCATCGAAAAGTCATTGGTGTGTGCCATGGTAAAACCTTGGATCGAACTCGAGACCTCGTCTCAGCAGTACATTACCCATACCACTAGGCTACCGCGGTTACTTGCTATGATATTGTACATATGTATTAAAATTCACTTTTGCAAGTTACGTCACACACATTATATTATTAATTTGAAAGTACATCCACACGGAGGTTAGTAATACAATGTTAACACATTCGTCATCAGGGTCCATGACACGAATGTTGCAGAATGGTAGACAGTCAAGAGCGCGGACGAAATTCGATGCTTGAATACTGCAATTAGATGCCTTTTTTTTATGACGGACTCGAACCGACTAAAACGCACGCCGCCTGTTTGTCGTTTTGGTTGCCGAAGGTGAGGTTGACAGGCATATCCCTCGCACCCCGGCCGACCCTCTCTGAGCCGGCCCTCTCCTCGCAATTAAATGCCTAGCAGATATTAAGAAAGAAAAAAAGAAAGAAAAAATGTTTTTTGCGACACAGCATACAGTACAAAAAAACCACAATACAAAAAGAGAAAATAAAATAAAATACAATATATTTTTTAAATACTGTGGCGGGTGAGGTGCCACGTCATTTTGATGCCAAATATGACATTGAGGAGATATACTTCTAGAAACATATTTGCATTTGATGGCGAACTTTGATAAAAGGTTTCATGACAGAAGAGGAAGCTTGAAGTGTGTAAATACAGAAACACTGACTGCCACAGGCCCTGGAGTATAGGCGTGATGTATAGGAGTTTATGTGACACTAGCTGATGCGGCCCGCTCTGCTCACGAGAAATTTTGATCCAGTTTCCGCTTTCCATTGGAACCTATTCCGGAAATAAAAAGCTAATGTGTTGTTCAAGGTGATAATCTACCCTTGTACCAAGTTTCAGCCAAATCCGTGCAACCGTTAGGGCGTAATTGAATAACAAACATCCAAACATATTCACACTACACGTACAAGGCGACTAAGGGATTAACATCAGACAGATATATACAGCCCAGACTCAGCCTCAGATGAATGGCTTGAGTCAACAATAGTGCCCGAAAGCTCACCATCTATTACGTGGGACTGAATTTAATGATCGGTGAAATGTAGGTGTTAATTCACCTCTGCCTAACCCTTCGGGGACAAAGGCGTGATTATATGTATGTATATAAACATCTTCACATACTTTCACATTTATACCTACTTACCTACCTAGGATGTTACTTATTTTCGCATTCACAACATTAGTTGGGATTCGATTTCGTTAATTAACGGTAAGCTTCCATAAATCAGAGGCTTACCATTAGATACGCCTGCTTCTATTTTAATCAAGCAATATTCAGAGACTAGCTCGCTAATCCACCGTGGCGAGTACTTGTCAGTTGTGAAAATATCAATTTTTTAGCCACTCATGCGCAGAAGGAACCTTGTTAGAGAAGTAATTACTTATTTAATATTTTTAATATTTGTTTTGACGTTTAATTTCGTTTTTTACGTAATTGGTAGCGAGTACTGAGGTTATATAAACTAATATATAATTGGGGTTTATAAAGCTACAAAAAAATATTCGGAGGATAAGCAAACCTTACCTGCAAAACAGTACGGGTTTTTCCGCCTTTGTATCATGAGATATCATACCATTCTTACAGCATACCAAATTCTTACCAATATGCATTCTTAAGTCATCCGACGCAAAAAGTTCAAAAAGTACAGATAGCGCATCCAACTGATTTAATTATTTTAATTAAGTTATAAAGAACATTATGTTTACAAAGTGCCGCGTAGTTCCCGGCAGAGTAGAATTTCGACCACCCCATCTCTTCCTATGCGGTGTCGTACAAAGCGAATAAGAGATAGGGCTGTTTAATATCAGACAGATATATACAGTCCAGACTCAGTCTCAGATGCATGGCTTGAGTCTACAATAGTGCCCGAAAGACTGCAATAGGCTCAACCCCATTACGTGGGACCGAATTCAATGATTGGTGTAATGTGGGTGTTAATTCACCTCTGCCTACCCCTCATATATATGTATGTATGTTTACAAAGGTTATTACAAGTTTGAATTGTTCAAAATCCTCTGTTATCGCTTGCTTAGACCACGGAAGAAGCTGATTGGAATTTGAGGCTCTCGCGTAGGCTTTCCTCTCTCCCGTAAAAACCAAGATAAACCAAATCATTCATAGGAGAAATAGAAGAGCCGATCTCTAGCCGATAGCCGTCTGACCCCCAGGGGTCAGCCGGTTATTGCTCTCGTAAAACCAAATCAATACAGGTGTAAGCGGATCTTGAGTTCCGAGATGGAAAAAACCTAAAATGATGACAAAGAACGAAAAAAATAACACTATGCATCCCGGCACGTCCATAGAGACGCATTAGATCCTTCTAACCCGAATCTGCCGACGAGTGTAACGCCCCTGACACAGCACACGTCCACAGGCCACGATAACCACTTTCCATCAAATGAGCCGTGAGCAAAAATACTACCGCTGCGTCATCGAAGCAGTCACAACTCATGAGTAATTGAATATTAACATTTACAATAACGATACCAGCCGATAACCGTTAATATTGTTTGCGTTACGGAAGAGTGAGTTAGCAGCAAGTATTAAGATGGAGAGGTTAGCATCTCCTAGGCACGTGAGGAAGTAACGTTAACGTACGTTATGTCACTTAGTGAATACGTAATTAAAAATAACGACGCCAGTTTTATCAAAATGGCCGATCGCTGTGACGTCGTTTATGCAACAAGTTAATTATGAATATTGAGTGTCCAATCTTTGACAGTTTTTTTCGCGTTCTAGACTTTTTTATACAACTTAGATGGCAGACAAGCACACGGCCCAACTGATGAAAAATGTGGCCTTTGGATTTGTGTAACACCAGGGGAGTCACACTCGTGTTGTCGACCCTGTAAGAATAGAAGGTCTCTGAGCTGTCAGTGTAGAAGACAAAGCAGGACAAACCTTTGGTCTACAGAAGGAGAGCTCTGGCTACCCTAATCTCCATACGAAGCTATTATGACTGCCATATTCTGTAGGGCGGAGGTACTTTCCCAGTTGAACTGCTCAACTGGAATGGTAATACCGTCGTGTCCTACCTCCTGCAGAAACCACTTTTTAGACTCTCACTTAGGGCCTAAACACCTTGAGGGTGAATCCTTTCGAGTATAGGTACTCATCCAAGTGGAATCACCAAGTCTAAAGTCAATAAGTTGCTTCTAGGCAAACATGTTACATCCTCAACTACATGTCACTTGCCCGCGGCCCAGCCCGCGTGATATTTTGATTCCGTTCCCGCAACCTAAATAATTCAACAAAGTTCCTTGAATTTTCTGTGAGCCTGGTACTTCATGCAAAAATTACCAGACTATATGCATACCTAGTATGCGTCAAATAGGCTTCTTTCATCCCAAGAATATATTCCTATAGATCATACTTTCTTTTTTTATAAGTATTGTTATAAGTGCCCGGTTAATGGAAATAGGCTCGCCACCTATTACATTGGGACCTAAACATAAACCGGCGAAATGTGAGTGCTAAAACCTCTGCTTACCCCTTCGGGGATATAGGCGTGAGTTTATGTATGATGTTATGTTTAGATCATACTTTTAGCATTCCACTTGCGATGGTCTTTATTTTTTAAACTTCACAGCTTCTTACCATTGAACGGGGTGAAGCAAAAAATCATTAGTTCAATAAACCTATACACGTACATCGCTCTAGTTAAGAGCAAGGTCGCCCTGCGGTTGCGGGCGCGTCATGTAACAATACTCATTCATGACCACAACTGCTAATGAGGGTAGGCAGCGATCACTGGTCGCGTTGACAGTTAACTATAAGCAGTAGTCTGTCTGTGGTTGTGTATTTCCCTACATAGTTAAATGGCAGTACCTAGTTATTATACAGTGTACATACTAGTATGTATACGAGATTTACCGCGATCATGGTGTAGGTTTTACAGCCTGTGACCGAGTGTAGCCAGGGTAGAAATAAAAGTTTGGAGGAGGTAGGACACGGCGGTATTACCGCCCAATTGAGCAGTCCGACTGGTGAAGTACCTCCGCCCTACAGAATACCGCGGTTATAATGACTTCGTGTTGTGTTCCCGGCGGTGAGTAGGGTAGCCAGAGCTCACTGGAGAGTTTTTGTGCTGTCAGTGGGATGACCAAAGGCTTGTCCTCTACACTGACGGCACAAAATCTCTGTTCTTACAGGATCGGAAGCACGAATGTGACTCCACTGGTGTTACACACGTTCATAGGTCATGGTAACCACTTTCCATCAGGTGGGCCGTGTGCTTATCTGCCTCCTAAGTTGTATAAAAAAAATAAAGTGGAGAAGTAGATTGACAGGCATACCTATCAATACTTTTTTTTTCCCCTTTTCTGTTATAGGCGGGAATCCCCTCGGATACCACACCGACGGACCCGGTGGGGGTGGCTATGTCGGGCTCGGACCGACTAAAACCGCACGGCCGCCTTAGGCCATCAGTTGCCAGGGGTGAGGTAGCCTTTGGCATGTCCCTCGCACACCCCGACTGAAATATTGATTACCCCACGAGCGAATATTATCCAGAATCCACTATCAATACATTTAATGCGTTCCATAATGTGGTACTTACAGTTGTTCAGGGTAAAATTATTGTAACAATTATGGACCCTGTCGGGCACAGCACAATGTTTGGAAAGAGGAAGAGTTTGTCATAGGTATTTAGTTCTTTAACTAGACTTACTGTTAAATTCTGAGAGTCCTTCACATCCCGGTTGACCCGCGATCACATCTTTCGATCTGGCCCTCTTCGGGTGTGGGAACCAGTCCTCAATGGCATAAAAACAAAAACTTATACGTATATTTATAGTGACCCCCTATCACATGGGATCCAATACAATAATTGATGAAATATGGATGTTAATTCACCTCTGCTTAACCCTCCGGGGGAAAAGGCGTGCCTATATGAATATATGTCAAATCGATTTACCTTATTGAACCTAACTTATCCCTCATTAATATTCGCCTTCCACGTACTAGTTCTGCTCACCCAATGGTAGACTGGTAGACAATGCTTACGGTATTAAGTCCGCAAATGTACATCGAGAATAAAAAAATAAAAAATAAATGTATGGCTGTATTGATGGGGTAAAAGTCACCACGCGGGTAAACACTGCTTACAACCTTCCTTTTATATTTCTATGGAGAGCTACGCGGGGGCTACCGTGAAAATGTTCATTCGAAATATCACGCGTGTAAGAATCATGTACGAAAAAGATATCATATTTTGCGTGACCGGGGATCGAATGTATACTACTAGTTGGAGATGCTTTCAGCCAACTAGTACACTGCACGTTAACAACAAAAATATGATAATTTATTCACAAAACCATTAACCTTACACCAGTTATAAAAATAATTATTCAAACTTCATATATACTTTCTTCTATGAGTACGCTGATTTAAAACAAAAAATGTATTTTTCAAGTATGAAGTAGCGTATAATAATAACAGTCTTTGCACGTAGTACCTATATGTATATTTCGTAGATCATAGATAATACACGCATAATTGTATATGCTCACGGGTTTTTACCTCTGGCGTAGGCAGATACAATAGTCCGAAACCTACTTTTATCATTAGACATTTCACGAGCTTCCTAAATCTTCTTAATGTTTTTTTTAAAGAATTTTAGTAAACGAATTTACTAAAATTCCTGTTAACCCCTCCAACTAAGCTAAATAACTTGTGTTAGGAGTGGGTTCACGTCTGTAGTGTAATGGCTAGGATTCGAGCTCAGGACCTCTCGAACATAAGGCCGACTACTTAACTACTAGCTATTCCTATATTTAGATTGAAAAAAGTAAACGCAATCTCCTCCTAAACCTTTGATGAAAGACCGAGCCAATTTCAAGCCCTTCAGACCTGCTCTTTTTACAACGCTTCAATAAATTTGGTCATGAATAGGTATATTCTGTGAGGCCAACCCCATCTGGCCTGGCAATACCTGTATCAACTCATATGGCGAGCGCGCGTGGGAACTGTAGGCCAGTCTTCCAACTTTAGGACGACTATATCCAGCAGTGGACTGCGATAAGCTTATTGATTGATTGATTATGCTATACGTGATTACGTCTTTCAAGATTATGCCTTACGTGATTATGCCTTTCGAGATTATGCCTTATCTTTTCTATGTAATTCACACCTTACGATATCGAGCTTACGGTTTACGCTTCCTAATTAGACGTTCTAGACAGATAAAATATGTAGCACCAAGTTTGAGACAAACAAAGCAAGATTCGCACATCCGAATGGAATGTGAGAGTTCGGAACAATAAGATATTGCGAGAAGTCGCTCATTGTTGCGTCAGTTACGACACAGCACTTAGTTTATGCAACCTCCATCACGATCTGATGACCTGGTACTCATTGAGAACATTCGGCTCGGATTAACATGATTTTTTATTGTTTATTGTTAGAAAAACAAGATTGGTGGGTTGATTTACTGGTGTAGACACGATTGTAATGATATACATACATACAATCACGCCTTTATCCCAGGCAGAGGTGAGTTGATACCCACATTTCACCAAACATTAAATTCGGTCCCACGTAATAGGTGCTGAGCCTATTCCCGTTTTCCGGGCACTTATTGTTGACCCAAGCCATGCATCTGAGGCTAAGAATGCGCTGTATATATCTGTCTGATGTTAAACAGCCTTATCCCTTAGTCGCCTTGTACGACACCGCATAAGAAGAGATGGGGTGGTCCAAATTCTACTCTGCCGGGAACCACGCGGCTGTAGTAATGATATGCGAATGCGATATATTAAAGTAGTACATGTTTATTTATTTTACACTTTATTGTACACCGAGTAAGTAAAGAATACACGATTCTAAAACAATAAGGAAACAGTACAATGGGCGGCCTTATCGCTTTAAGCGATTTCTTCCATCATGTTTTTCTATTCTGGGATATAAGATGCGTGATTGGGGATCCCGGGATTGTATTCTCTAGTGATAATTGACTGACGGTTCCTGCATGACCAAGATTTCTTTCAAGCAGTTTTAACATCATCAAGAACCAACGATCTCCCGGGCGGTGAGTAGGGTAGCCAGAGCTCACTGGAGAGTTTTTGTGCTGTCAGTGGGAAAACCAAAAGCTTGTCCTGCTTCGTCTTTGACACTGAATGACGGTACAGAAACTCTCTATGTTTACAGAGTTGGCAGCGCAAGTGTGAATTCCTTGGTTTTGCACACGTCCATAGTGCTTGTCTGCCAGTTATAACATTGATATTATACTTGCCACCCAATGTTAGCTAGATTAATAATTAATTGCACTTTAGGAACTACTTAACACTTTGTTGTCAATTGTGTCTAGGTCACGGTTGAAGTAAGACCGGTGTAATTCAATCGATAAGTTGGAAAACGAAAGGTATCATACTGTTTCGAACTCTGCAGCACGTAGCAATGTTGCACAGCAGCAGACGTAAAGCGTACCATAAAAAAAACTTGAATATGATTTATTACGGAACTGATTTTCTTTTATTTCTATGGATTATATAGGTATGTGTGGTCAGATGACGAGTCGTCTCTTCGCATACATTACTTGTTCAACTTTGATACGGATAAACAACAGCATTGTGAAGCCGCAATGAATTTAAACACAAACAAATTTATCGTTTTCTAGACAATTCTATGGTACCGGTGGTTTGCTCACACATCACACCATTATACTTACTAGATCACGATTAATCTAAATCCCGTTTTATATCAGTCTATGCATAAAAATAATTAATGTCGAAAAATATTATAAGTATGAACTTGAGCCGCGTGGCTTCCGGCAGAGTAGAATTTGGACCAACTCATCTCTTCCTAACTGACTAAGGGATAGGGCTGTTTAAGATCAGACAGATATATACAGTCCAGACTCAGCCTCAAATGCGTGGCTCGAGGCAACAATATTGCCCGGAAAACGGCAATAGGCTCACCTCCTATTACGTGGGACCGAATTCAATGATTGGTGAAATGTGGGTGATAATTCACCTCTGCTTAACCCTCCGGGGATAAAGGTGTCATTATATGTACCGTGGAATATATTACAACATAGCTCCCTTTAGATAGACTAAGCATATCTTTTACTAAGCAATCATACAATATTTACACTGACCAGGATTCAAATCCAGGACCCCTTAAAATGCAGTCGACCGCCAATCCAAACATGACGTCACAATACTTCACTAATGGGTTTAAATTATCCCACTTAACAAAATACTCTCATTGTCTACTTAAAACTACTTAGTAGGTACTAAACATAGCCACTGATGACTTCTAAGTAAATATAATTTCAATATTCGCATTATATTCCTAGCGTTATCTGTCGTACAGGCTTACAGCTAAATGGGTGACTAATGATTCATATTATTTTCGTAATACTTGTTAGTTGACCAATTGTTACGCACTGGGCTATACGTACATTTTAATATTATTGATATTATTGTAACAGTGTTAAAAACTTACTATTCATTGTAACATTATAAAAAAATCGTTTTACAAAACAGTGTAATAAGCAATAAACTTTTAAATTAAGAACGAAGTTTTTTAAAAAAAGTTGTGCCAATGTGAAATTGTTATTTTTTTATATTTGACCAAGGTGTTAATCTGTGTAAATCCAGTAATGTCAAAATAGTGAAAAGTTTTGATATCAAAAAACTAGTGTTGCACCCGCGGGCATGAGTACTGGATGGAAAAAAAGGTTCCGATGGATAAGGGAAGGAAAACTTGCACAATTATGGGTATGTCTCATTTGTTTTGCTCTGGTTAATATTGTTAGTGAGTAATTTGTTTTATTACTTGGTTTAATCACCTATTCTGACAATTCATGGTCTTGTTACCATTTTCCTTAATGAGTAATTTTGTCTTTAATTACCTGACTGCGGTATAGTCAAAAGGGTGGGGCAAAGACAACCTACATACTTAGGTACATACAAGATAACCACGGGATAAGGGTTGCATTTGCATGCATGTAGGTTGTCTGGAATAGGTTGCTTGAAGCGATATACTGAGAGTAGACCCTGGACTCCCAAGTATAAGCTTTGGATGCCACCAAGACTAGAGATGTGATGATGATAGAATATGGAGATATAGCAATGACAATTTTTTTGATATGTCATCACCTTCCGTACCTCAGAGAGCACGTCAAGTCCAACAATTTAAAATGCTGTCCAAATGCTGTCCCGGTTATCATATAGTCATCTATGGCATTAGTTACGCGTTGTAGGAATCCAAAAAAGTTCGACAATCATCTAACTATTGCAGCGGTCGGGTTGGTGCGGGCGCCGCCGTATACCTATGTACCTGTTAATTATTGTTCTTTTTTGTACATCTTATATTTATTTGTTTTGTTTTGTTGTGATTAATAATGTTTATATGTGTAGTGTATTTGTGTGTATAATAAATGGTTCTTTCTTTCTTCCTTCCTTCCTTCCTTTCTTTCTTTCTTTCTTTCTTTCTTTCTTTCAGGCACATGCTGTAAGAACGTTTCAAGCGATGGAATGATCTCGCCAGCTGAATCCGCGTTTAGATTTCAATTTCGCATGCTGGAACGTCACGTTCCTATTTAAGAACGTCACGTTGTGTAGCTCATAGACATAAATAGTGACGTCATCATGCACCATACAGTATGCGAAATTGAAGTCTCAAAGCAGATTCAGCTTTCGAGTTTGTTCGAAAAGTTCTTACAGCATGTAATACAACCTACAGAACGTTGATATCAGAAATGAGTTGTACATATCAGATGGCCATGACTTCATGTAAAAATATTGCAGCACGGTCTTTTATTGTTATTATTTATTATTGTACTTTATTGTACATCGGTTTAAAGAACTTTATTTCTAATAAGAACAATAATAGTTCGCTTAAAATGAGATACATAGTGATGATATTACTTAAAAAATAGTATTAACATTTGCATCTGGCGAGCTGGGATGTCAACATAACACACGTTTGTTGCACAGTATGTACTTACACACGTGCATTCGAAAGTAAACCTAAAGGGCATGTACACACGCCTTAAGTTTACCTTTGAATGCATTCGCACTCTCGCAGTTTTAGATATGGTTAGGTAGTTTATTGTATAGCTGTGCGCCATCGAACAATAATGTTTTTTTTACCATAGTAGGTACAAGGAATCCTAAGTACATGCACACACAAAATTACATTTATACAGAAAAATAGATGTAATGTAGGTACAAATGCGAGCTTGAGTTCTCTTCCAGCAAACCCGGGAGTGCATAGAGGAATTCCAATACGAGAGGCAAAGTGTACATGAAAGTGGAAATTTTAATGTAAGAGGTATACAAGATGGTGATGGTGATAGGTATACATACTTAAATACACACAAACATACATCTATACATACATACATACATACCTACCTACCTATATTATATGTAAATATTCATTCATACATAACTAATATAAAGATATAGGTACATATAACTACGAACAAATAAATATATATTATGTCTGCTATTGTTGTCTTTTCGTAGTAAGACTGACACCGACCTCAATTGAGTTGCCAAAAGGCTGGAAAAGACCCTCAAGATGAGGATGATGAGTCAGCAAGTAATTGACTCAACCTTTATAGACTGAACATAAAAAAAACAACTTCTTTTTACTTATTGTTTAGTTTTTGGCTGGGCAGTCGTGTTTATAAATATTTTTAATTATTTAATAGTGGTGTGCTTACTCAAACGTGAACCTAATACATTCAGTTTGACATTGTGAACATCCTCATTTTTTGAAGTCGGTTTAAAACTGTTATGATTTTTATCACGGTCAAAGATCCCTTTAAAGTGCGATGTTTTTGATGTTCATCTCTAGGTGTTTTAAAAAATATCGTAAGGTAAGCAAATTAGCGTAGTAATAGCTTTTCTTAACTAATAATATACATGCGAAAGTAACTCTTTCTGTTACATTTTTGCACCTAAACTGCTGAATCGATATTGATGAAATTCGGTACAGAATAATAAGAATAAGAATTTATTTCTCTTTCACAAAGGTACGGTACAAATTGCATATTGCATTCATTTATAGTAAAAATTAACTCGTTAGCCTTTGTGAGAGGCTAGCGTCTGTAGTAGGAGAGCCTGTGTTAGAGATCCCCGGGCAAGTAAAGCTGGAGAACTCTTGACAGCAAATATGTGTATAGTTGTTTGGTTAAGATAACAAATCCGATATCCTCGAGGGCAGAAAGACAAAGGGGGGAGCCATCTACCTATTTTCCAAATCTAAATAAACTTCACATTTAAGTAATAATTATATCATTTAAATAAAGTAAGGTTTTCAGTAGTTTCATTGACTGTCAAGGCAAATTAATTTATTTTTATTAAATTACAAAAGTGTAGCTAAATAACTAGAAATAAAATGTCTAAGGTTAATACCTAACTTCATAATTATAAAATCATTGACTTAAAAAAAACAAAAGCTGTTATTTTTAACGAGGCTTGTTCAATATATGGTATTTTTAGTATTAAATCAAAATCAAATCAAATCATATAATTTATTTCAATCCATTTAAGATCATAACTATGTTGTGTTGTACATTTAAAATTAAATTAAATAATTAAAAAACTAAATTAAAAATAAAAGGAGATTAAAGAAGACAGAAAGAAACGAACTGCGGTAGCCTAGTGGTATAGGTAATGGACTACTGAGACGAGGTCTCGGATTCGATCCCAGGTTTTACCATGGCACACACCAATGACTTTTCGATGCTTTTCGAAGTTATGTGTGTATTTATCGCAGGTTTATAAGTGCCCGGTTAGTGGCAATAGGCTCGCCACCTATTACATTGGGACCTAAACATAAACTGGAGAAATGTGGGTGCTAGCACCTCTGCCTACCCCTTCGGGGATATAGGCGTGAGTTTATGTTTATGTTTATGTAAAATAAAAAGCTTATTAAATTAAGAATGGTAAAACGGAACGGTAATAGTTGCGTCGGTTATTATTTTATATTTATTTTTAATCAAACACCCAACCTAAATACTAAATGATTGGACTATGGTATATTATGACGTTATTAGGAGGTAGGACACGGCGGTATTTCCGCCCAATTGAGCAGTCCGACTGGAGAAGTACCTCCGCCCTACAGAACACCGCGGTTATAATAACTTCGTGTTGTGTTCCCGGCGGTGAGTAGGGTAGCCAGAGCTCACTGGAGAGTTTTTGTGCTGTCAGTGGGATGACCAAAGGTTTGTCCTGCTTTGTCCTCTACACTGACGGCACAAAATCTCTGTTGTTACAGGGTCGGCAGCACGGATGTGACTCCACTGGTGTTACACACGTTCATAGGTCATGGTAACCACTTTCCATCAGGTGGGCAGTGTGCTTGTCTGCCACCTAAGTTGTATATAAAAAAAAATCATAAATCATTTCATACAAGTTTCCTTAAGATGTCTGTCCGGTTAATGGCAATAGGCTCGCCACCTATTACATTGGTACCTAAACATAAACTGGCGAAATGTGGGTGCTAGCACCTCTGTCTACCCCTTCGGGGACATAGGCGAGAGTTTATCTTATGTTATACAAGTTTCCTTTTAACTTACCGTTTTGACGTTTTGTAAAAAGTCACAAAATACTCAATTGTTTATTTCAAACAAATTTCCTGTTTGATGTTTAGTAAAGAGTGACTAGACAATCAAATGCCCAAATATACATAACTGCGGTACTGTTAACGTATTTTAGAATAATCTAGACGTGGCTCGCTAGCTCAGTGGTGAGAACATTTCCCCTGTAAGGCACTGGTCGCGGGTTCGAACCCCGCCTGAGAATTTCTCTTTTTCCAATCTGAATCGATTTGAGTAGTTAGCAAACTATACGAGCTAGAACTAAGCGGTTCGGAGAGTTTTTCCGCATCACCAAGACCTGGAATTCATTAACAGCTCACGTGTTTCCTTCTTCCCACAGTCCCGGGTCCTTTAAACGGGGCGTGAAAAAGCATCTGATGAGGCCGCCAAGCTGAGTGTCACCAACGTAACATTACTTAGTGTCTGTAATGGTGACCCTCTTTTATGAGACTGCCTTTAGCATACCATCAGGCGAGGTGAAGTCAAGTTGGCGTGTTCTAGATAAAAAAATAAATACTAAATGCTTTAAAGTTTCATTCAACTGTAACATAATTACAATGACCTGATGCGCCAAAGGAAGTCACACATGCGCACGCGCATGCTATCGAGAACATCCCTTGATAATAACATATTTGATGGCAAAATCGGCCATGTTGCTATATTGTAAACATTACTTAATATAAATAAATATTTCAGGACTTTCTACAGATCTAGACCCAAACTAAGTGTAGCTTAACTAACTTTCAGTATGGTTTCTACAATGGGGATATACATACATACAATCACGCCTTTATCCCTGGAGGGTTAGGCAATTGTGAATTAACACCCACATTTCACTAATAATTGTATTCGATCCCACGTAATGGAGATATACGTACTTAGATATATTTTATTTTGTAAATAAAATGAAATTACACTTAAATTAATTTGCACTGAGTGGGGATCGAACCCACGACCTCAGATGTCGTAGTAGAACGCTCTACCGCTACTCCACAGAGGTCTTTATAATCATATTTTATTTAATTAAGATTTAATTTAACCGTTACTCGTAACAATATACAATCAAGACTTGTTGCCTACCCCAATGGAAAAGAGGCGTGACTGTATGCACACAGTATACCAAGAGACACATTATATTTTTAAACACATTTTAGGTCCAAGAAATATGACTATTACTATTTCAAAAACATTATCTAACATAATAATATTCTCGTGTCGCGGTGTTTTTGGTAAACTGCTCCGAAACGGCTTTACCGATTCTCATGAAATTTTGTGTGCATATTGGGCAGGTCTGAGAATCGGACAACATCTATTTTTCACCGCCCTAAATCTTAAGGGTAGTCCACCCTGGGAACCGACATCCACGCTGGCGGAGCCGCGGGCAAAAGCTAGTGAACAATAAAATTGTTCACATATGCCCAAATATATACAATACATAAAGTATTTATCCTGTCATTTATTTTACATAGGTACATAAATAGTTATCCATATAAAATATATTAATGTTTCCTCTTTTGTCACCAGGCGGAGCTAGTGGCGGCGGTAAGACGAAGGGGCCGTGGCGATGGTAGCGATGATGATGAAGACCTGGGTCTTCCACAGAGCCCTCCAGCCTCACCACCCACTGACAAGGTTGATAAGGTAAGAGTACTTTCATTCTCTATTTTGTTAGTAAACGTGACTACTTTTATGCGCAATTTTATAGTGCTTGCAGAGGAAAAATATTGAATACATGAATTTAAAAATGTATGTCAGTGGTGCAATGATAGTATACAAACTAAATCTTAATATTTCTATTACTTAAGATTTTGAGAAAAGCGCCATCTGTGCAGAAGTACTTTAACTAAGTCGAACCTATAGATGAAACTTGGTTAGTCAAAACTGTTGTTTTTATTTTATATAATTGAATATAATACAACTTACATAATCTTTTTTAATTTCTTCAACTGTTATCAAATGTGATATATCTTAGATGACGTAAATAAAAACAAATAGAAACTTTAGAAAAATGCATGTAACGCCATCTAGATCTTTTTATGTGCAATAAACTTTCGTACAGATGTAAACTAATATCAATAGGTGTCGCTGCCATGACTGAATTGATAGCGAGCGATAGAGAAAATAACATTTTACCTCCGGGGTAGGCAGAGACAATAAACCTACCATCTGTAACTGTCGTTATACACTTCACGCACTCTCTACTGTCATTAAATATTTCATACAAGCCTGTCGGTATCAGTGCTTTTTGACTTGCCTTTTTTTTAAATAAATCTAAAAATATTACTGCATAATAATTAATTCTACATACATACATACATACAAATAATCACGCCTTTATCCCCGGAGGGTTAGGCAAAGGTGAATTAACACCCACATTTCACCAATCACCGAACTCGGTCGCACGTAATAGGGGGTGAGCCTATTGCCGTCTTCCGGGAACTATTGTTGACTCAAGCCATGCATTGTATGTATACTGATAATTAATATTAATCTTCAATTGAATTTAATATTATATTATAATTATAAATTTGCCCCAACTGGGCTTCATTGTGAAACGGGTTATGTCTATAAATCTGTACAACACATGAACGCAAATAAAGACTTTGACTTTGATTTTGAAAACCAATCTGTAATGGCGACCCTCATTTCTAACTGTATGATGTAACTACAGCTTACCACCAGACGAGGTAAAGTCTTATTGACGAATCCAATAACCTAAACAAAAATCATGATCAATTTAATCTGTTCTACGAGGTCGACCCACTTCTGCCTACCCACTTACATGTGCCTTGTATGTTAAAAATGCTATACAAAATATATTTTAAAAGAATATTAGTACCCGCAATTACTAATTCCCTCTAACCCCTTTTTTTTTATACAACTTAGGTGGCAGGCAAGCACACGGCCCACCTGATGGAAAGTGGTTACCATGACCTATGAACATGTGTAACACCAGTGGAGTCACATCCGTGCTGCCGACCCTTTAAGAACAGAGATTTTGTGCTGTCAGTGTAGAGGACAAAGCAGGACAAGCCTTTGGTCATCCCACTGACAGCACAAAAACTCTCCAGTGAGCTCTGGCTATCCTACTCACCGCCGGGAACACAACACGAAGTTATTATAACCGCGGTATTCTGTAGGGCGGAGGTACTTCCCCAGTCGGACTGCTCAATTGGGCGGAAATACCGCCGTGTTCTACCTTTTTTGCTTGTGTTAGGAGTGGGTTCACGTCGGTAGTGTAATGGCCAGGACTCGAACCCGGGACCTCTCGTTCGTGAGGCCAACAACTTAACCACTAAGCTACAGACTAATATTATTATCTAAGTCTAGTGTTAGTTTAATAATTACATTCTATTTATAGGACACAGAGTTTGCACTTATAAAGAAGTTTATCAAATGTCCTTGCGTTGTCTTTAAAATTTCTAGAACTATAAATAATCTATATAATCTATATTATCTATACTAATATTATAAAGCTGCAGAGTTTGTTTGTTTGTTTGTTTGTTTGTTTGTTTGAACGCGCTAATCTCTGGAACTACTGGTCCGATTTGAATGATTCTTTCAGTGTTGGGTAGTCCATTTATCGAGGAAGGTTTTAGGCTATATATCATCACGCTACTACTTAAGGGAGCGGACCATTGATAATAAATGTTAACAAATTCGGCAATTTTTCATACATATTTTGAAGACTAAAACATACGGTCTCAAAGGGATATGAAGCTTCAAAATATACCCCGGGCGAAGCTGGGGTGGGTCAGCTAGTATACAAATAAATGGCAGTAGGCAATTGGGACCTAAACATAAACTGACGAAATGTGGGTGCTAGCATCTACTACTAGCAACTGACGCCTACCCCTTCGGGGATATAGGCGTGAGTTTACGTAATGTTATGATTAATAATCTATACAGTTATATCACCGTGTGGTTCCCGGCAGAGTTGAATTAGGACCACCCCATCTCTTCCCATGCGGTGTCGTACAAGGCGCCTAAGGAATAGGGCTGTTTAACATCAGACAGATATATACAGCCCATACTCAGCCTCACATGCATGGCTCAAGTCAACAATAGTGACCGAAATACGGCAATAGACTGCCGAATACGATAATTGTTGAAATGTAGGTGTTAATTCACCTCTACCTAAGCCTCCGGAGATAAAGGCGTGATTATATAAGGTTGATTGGAAGAGATCGCTTGTAGCGATAAGGCCGCCATTTGTAGATTTTTCGTAATATTGTCCGTACATGTACTATTACAGTACATGTACGGACAATATTACGAAAAATCTCTGTACAATAAAGATTATCTTATCTTATCTTATTATATGTATGTATCTATATGTAGCAGCCAACTAGCATAATCAGCTGTTCAATTCAACAGTCTACCCTCTTTACTGCGAGGGATATGCCTGCCAATAACTGAGTTACTGACGTAACCGAGTTAGTGGGCCGGATAGGTCTTCGAACTCAAACTAAATTTATTATTTGACTATACTAAATTTTAGCACAGTTCTATAATAATATAATAATAAACTATTTAAAAAATACAATATACTTTTTCACAGAAAATACAAAGATCTCCGACCTCAAAATTTTATTATTAGTATTGCATTTTTCGACTTCAAAATTAAAATAAATGTTTTTTAATTAATTAATAAATGCAACACGGCGTTAAATCCAACTGCAGCGACCTCGGCTCGGCACTTTCACCGTTGCGTCTGCGTCTGCGCAATGCTCAATCAAGCACTCACGCGCACATTGATTTATATTATGTTATGTGCGAATTCCACGCTATTATATTATATTTATAGTTCAACTATTAACGAAGTAGGGTTACGCCACCCTAGACAAGTGGCTTTACTTTTTTTAAATAGGACACGTCAATTAAACTTCGCCTTGCCTGATGGTAAGCTGAAGGCAAAGTCTCAGAAGAATGACTTCTGCGTTTGTACAAATAACTGCCTGGTTCAAGACAATAGACCTAAATACGAGTATGAACCTCTATTGCCTATCCTATTCTGCTTATCCTTTAAATAGTATACAAGCGTAAGTATATGTACTTATTTCGTGTGTTATTGATAAGCGTCGCGTGCGCAACTTCCTTTGCGCACCAAGTAGTTCTAATTAAGTTAATTAACAATATTGCAATAATATAATAATTGTTATACATTACAATATTTTGATATAGCACCACAGCTGTGCTTCTTCAAGCACAGCTGTGGTGCTTATGCACTTTGCCTGACAAGAGAATGGAACCTAATACTTCTACCAGCTTTCATTCTCTTGTCAAGCAAAGTGTAACTGTTATATTCTGTTACGATTATTTACATATTTGAACAGTAGCGAAAACTTGATCTAAATAAACTACTTGGTATATTACTGGATAAAAGGTAGTAGGACGGACTAGGATAGGACATATTTTACATTTTTAGCTTCTAGGCCCAAATTAATTCTTTAATTTTTTATTGTACACAAGACAATAATACATCAACAGGTAATCACAAATACATCTTGGTGTACAAAGGCGAGCTTAACTCAATATTGAGTTTTCTCCCAGCAAAAGTATAATTTGTAATATGGGTTCCTGAATGTGGAGAGCGTATCCCGAACTCCTAAGCGCGAGCTAATTCCAGTTGCATTCTAAAACCGGAATTGGCGCTCAGATGTACACAGAAGATTAGAACTTAGAACTAAATCACTAACAAGTTCACTTCAGACACTACTAATTGATTTAGTTGGACAACTAAGTTCTTAAAAAGGACTTAAAAGTTCTGACTTGAAGACTCACAGATAAGCTAACTGTTAATATAGATATTATATTGAATAAGACACTTTGTATTTTTCGACTGTATTTTATTTTTCATATGACCGGTGTCGCCTCATGGCTTTCTCAAAAGTTGTAGTTAATTTTTAGTAGTAAGCGAGTAGGGTAGTTAGAGTTCACTGGAGAGTTTTTGAGCTGTCAGTGAGAATACCAAAGGTTTGTCCTGATTTTGTGTTCTGCACTGACTGCACAGAAAATCTCTTTTCTTACAGGGTCGGTAGCACGGGTGTTCCTCCGCTGGTGTTGCACACGTTCATAGGTCACGGTAAACACTTTCCATCAGGTGGGCCGTGTGCTTGTCTGCCACCTAAGTTGTATAAAAAAGTCGTTAAAAATCGAATTTCAAGAATTGTTTACACACTTATACATGGCAAGCACAAGTAAAGCTAATATAATAAATATATTTTATTCTTAATGGCGGATATGACGCCTGTCTAGACAGCCTAGCAGCGATCCGTCCATAAATCGATTACTTCAATGCAACTTCACAAGCGACATTGACATTTCAAAGCAAAAAGTGCATAAACACTACAATGACAGTTCTACAGCTTGGAAGACTTTCCTTTCAATCGTATACGTCGCTTGAGACATTCTAGTTGTTTATCGTCTATGTTTACTTATACGAGCCATTGTTTTCTTCTAATCCCGTTGCAACGTGCAACGGCCCTATACGTTGTCGTATTGTTGCTTGTGAACATGTTTTATTGCTCATATTGTCAATTAACTGTCAATTCCTAACGGTAAAGAAAAATTTTGTCAGGAAATCTGCATTTCGAGTCACCTCGAGTGTCTCGAAGAAAGTATAGAAATTTCTACTCAGCGCTGTCTAGACCCGAAAGTAAGTAAAGCATTTATAACTAGTTTTGTGTTATGTGTTTCGTAGAATGCAGATAAACGTACTGGGATATTCAAATTCAAAATTCAAATTCAAATGTATTTATTTGCGAAAATGGGTATTACAATAGATGTTCACAAAATACAAAATTTGATCAGCCATATTCCGCCCCAAGGCATGCAAATTGAAATAATCAATTTTATCGACTATTTACTTCAATAATTTACTTTAAATTTCATATTATTACAATGTCAAAAGATAAAATCCCAAGTGATGGGATGTCATAATAATTAACTTACAATTTATATAAAGGCAATATCAGTTTGTGAATTAAGTAATAGTTAATACAATGTCACAGTAGGTGCGATTAAATTTAGGTAGGCATCTTAGGAATTACACAGACACACATTTGTCATCTAGACACTCATGTACATTATAATATGCCTTTGGTATCAAAATATTTTTCAACTTATATTTAAATTCGTGCAAATTAGTTGTGGCACATAAATCAGTCGGCAGTTTGTTGCAAACCCTTGATGTCATACATAATATATTTTTGTTTATTAATGCAGTTTTATTTGGAATGGTTTTTATTTTATGTTTATGCCTAGGGCCACAAAGGTGTTCAAATAGCTGCATGTTTCTTTTGACAAATAGAGCTACCTCCATAATGTATATTATGGAGGTATTGTATATTTTTTGTAAATATATGTGACAAATATCAAGAGCATGTATTGTATATCAGGAACACAAACAGACACTTAAGAGACCACTCAATGAAACTTAGTGAACCTCAGTGTACCAGCAATCCTAGGTATCACTTTCTGCCAAACCAGGTGGTGGTGAAATCGTGGAACTCCTTGCCAGAAACAGTAATAAGTGCTCCTAACATAAACATTTTTAAAAATAATCTGGACTATCATTTAACATGTTAAACACAAGTGTAGTAATATACACGCATCAGCTTTAAGCTGCTAGTGTATCAAACAATAATAATAATATTCATATACATACATACATATAATCACGCCTTTATCCCCGGAGGGTTAGGCAGAGGTGAATTAACACCCACATTTCACCAATAATTGTATTCGGTCCCACGTAATAGAGAGTGAGCCTATTGCCGTATTCCGGGCACTGGTTGACTCGAGCCATGCATCTGAGGCTGAGTCTGGGCTATATCTGTCTGATGTTAAACAGCTCTATCCCTTAGTCGCCTTGTACGACACCGCATGGGAAGAGATTGGGTGGTCCAAATTCTACTCTGCCGGGAACCACGCGGCAAATTCATATTATGCAAATATTTGTGCTGAGAGGGAATTGAAGCCACGATCTCTGACTTAACAGTGCAACGCTCTACCGCTACACCTCAGAGGTCGCTAACCTGTACCTCATTCCCATTCAACCTTGAAAACTAAAATAATCGCTATGTACTTATTTCTAGTATACCCATGAACATATAAAATTGCAGTCCGCCATATTTGGTCGTAGGATTGTAGCTAATACCAATCTAGGGGGGGCTAGTTTTTACGACCAGTACTATTCCTGTCCTGGAATGCCGTGGATCAAACATCACCGTTATGTCTTCGTAAATACAGGATAACTGTACAATGAACTTACCAGAAAATATAAATTTATTTCTGGTTTTTTAAACGTGTTTAAGTTTAATAGTGAGTGAGAGAGATAGGACTATGAGGGGTACTTTTATGTGTGTAGTAGTATAAGACTAGTTAGTTGCTATAAATATTTTTTTTTTTTATATTTGACATGCCAACTTGAAGTCACCTCGCCTGATGGTAAGCTAAAGGCAAAATCTCAGGAAAGAGGGTCACCATTACAGATACTAAGTGTTACAATGTTGGCACTCAGCTTGGCGGCCTCATCAGATGCTTTTTCACGCCCCGCTTAAAAGCCCCGGGACTATAGGAAGAAGGAAACCCGTGTGCTGGTAATTAATTACAGGTCTGGGTGGTGCGGCAAAGAAAAGAGTCTCCGAAACGTTTGGTTCTTGCTCGTATATTCTGCACAGTGTGAGGGTGACATCTAAGGCCTGCACGTGTTGTCCTATGTAGGAAAGGAGATGGTGGGATTAGTTGGAAGAGCTCATAAGAAAACACTAACCATGGTAGAGACGGTAAAATACAGCCAAGGAAGCAATATCTCTACGCATCTGCAAAGGCTCGAGGATGTTCCTGACCAATCACACGTTCGTAATCAATTAATTAGCCTATTATCATGTAAATATATCTATGGCGTAGCGGCAGAGTTTTCGACTGCTTAGTAGTAGTCCACTGCTGAACATAGGCCTCTCCCAATTTTGGAAGACCTACTGCTTCTACGCTGGCCAGACGGGTTTTATTTATTTATTTATTAAGATTTACCAACATTTGTTTACACTGTTACAAGCTACAGAAATTACATTAAGTTAGATATTAATCGTGTGTAACAAATAATTATCGGTAAATACTACATGCTATATAAAACTAGGTACTGAAATATATATTACTTTTTCCTTTCCTTTTTGCCACAAAGATATGAAGACCACACAGAAGATTTTTAAATGAGGTAAAATGGAGTGTTTATTTCGAGTTTTCCCTCTCTCGCAGTGATGTCTGCGTATTTTTCCGTTAGTCAAAGAATCAAAGAATCAATTTCATTTATTCAGTTTAGACACATAAAGAGCACATATGAACGTCAAAACTTTACAATTATGTATGTCAAGAAATAATATAAAAATATTAAATAATGTAAAAATAAACCATTGGAAAATGATTCTTTCGCTGGTTCGGTAGATTAGTTCTACTGAGAAGATACCAGCAAGAAACTCAGCGAACTACATTAGAACTAGATTATTTTTCTTTTTTAAATTTGCTTTAGTTTACAAGTTATTTTGTGCGAGCAAGCAAGAGACTTATGTTGACCACGCATTAACATCATTAAGGTACTCATCCACTTTATAGTAACCTTTACTCATTAATTTTATTTTCACTTCTATTTTAAATTTATTTATTGGCATATTAATCAAGTCCTGAGGAATTTTATTAAATATTTTTATGGAGCTGCCTACAAATGAATCACCAACCTTGTGAAGCCTAAGTTTTGGTACAACTAGTTTACCTATTTTTATTTCTCGTATTAAAATTGTGTACATCAGATAGTTTTTCGAAAATATTTAGGTTTTTCGTACATATAAGATATTTTCATAAATGTATTGAGAAGCAACTGTTAAAATATTAATTTCTTTGAAAACTTCTTTCAGCGAGTCACGGGGTCTGAGACTATAGATCGCTCGTATCGCTCGTTTCTGGGGTGGTGATATTTGTATTCTTTCTATTTCACCACACAGAAGGAATAGTAATGAGAATGCGGTAATAGCTCCCATAAAAGTCAAATGAAACAGCAGATTCCAGGCAAGTTTAAGCTTTGGATATAACAGGAACTGACGCAGTTATGACAAACATTTGCATAAAGCGGCAATCGAATCCGCATGCTATGGACTTTACAATCAAATGCTCCGGAATGCCACTTAGAAGGTCAGTTCTCTTAATTAAACATACATCACATAGCATAAACTCACGCCTATACCCCGAAGGGGCAGGCAGAGGTGCTAGCACCCACATTTCGCCAGTTTATGTTTAGGTGGCGAGCCTATTGCCATTAACCGGGCACTTATAAACCTGCGATAAATACACACATAACTTCGAAAAGCATTGAAAAGTCATTGGTGTGTGCCATGGTAAAACCTGGGGTCGAACACGAGACCTCATCTCAGCAATCTATTACCCATACCAATAGGCTACCGCGATTCCTGCAAATAAAACATACATACATGTAATCACGCCTTTATCTCCAGGGGTGTGTTAGTTTTCGAACCCGAGACCTTTCGATCGTAAGGCCTCCTTAACCACTAACCTACCTATGCTAGGCCGTTGATAATTACTCATTATTTCCTACCATAGTAAAATAAAGAGAGATTAGACCATGATGAGATTAGAATTAGAAGCCTTGTCACAGCTGGCAATTATAATGTTAGTTAACGACACAGGTACGCGTGAAGTCACTTGTTAAGTGGATCAAAAAATCAATAGTACTTTGACAGGAGCTGACGTAAGCGGTAACCCTGACCGCCGGGCTCCGGGGTGACCCTGGGCTACTCATTAAACATTCAGAGTTGTATGGCTTACATGGCGTGTCTGGGGTATATACGAGTTTCACTTTACCAATGGGGTATAGCTAAAATAGAACAATGGGAATTTATTATGCAAGAGTTATCCACACCAATATTATAAATGCGTAAATTATAAATATGGTTTCCAGCAGAGTACAATTAGGGCCACCCCATCTCTTCCCATGCGGTGTCGTACAAGGCGACTAAGAGATAGGGCTGTTTAACATCAGATGCATGGCTCGAGTCAACAATAGTGCCCGGAATACGGCAATAGGCTCACCCACTATTACGTGGGACCGAATACAATTATTGGTGAAATGTGGGTGTTATTCACCTCTGCCTAATCCTCCAGGGATAAAGGCGTGATTATTTGTATGTATGTTGTAACTATGTTTCTGTTATGCTGCTTTTATGACCAAACCATTGAACTAATTTTAATAAAATTGGTACAGTATAGGTATTTAAACTATCATGGTCACTCGCATTATCGGAAATTCAAAACAATACAACATGGTAAATATCCCGATTACTTTAATAATAATGGTACAGAGATAGATTAGAGTATGAGAAAAGACACAGGCTACTGGAATTTGACCGCGATGACCACTTCCACATGGGCAGAGCCGCGGGAAATAGCTAGAGACTAGAGACTCATCCCCCTTTTTCTCAGAAACGCGAGAAAGTACCGAGTTGCAATTAGTGCCAGGTTCTCTTGATGAAAAAATATTAAGCTACTGGACCTTTAATAATAATATTGTAACTCTCGCAAATAAATCAAATTCTGTAGGGTACTTCCTGTTGACCTACGACGTGAATTTTTGGCAAAGGTCATGATGAAGGGTAACCCGACAACAACCAGCTAGCACTTGTCCGGTATTTTATTAATTGGCAGTTTTATAATTAATTTTATCGTTGGTCTTAAATATTTAAGTATAAAATATCAATATTAAAACATAAATACACTAAATAGACATGCGATTATGTCGTGTTGAATAACCCACTCCGCATCGTTCCCGGCGCAAAGGTGCCCATGATGCTGGCCGCGTTGCCTCGCTGAATCGCAATGGCCATCCTTTGCCCCAGGAACGAGCCGGAGCGGGAGTCACCGCCTTGGTCGTGGATACGGCGTCCAATTTCCGCGATTGACTTCTTCGTCTCTGCTCGTAAGTAAATTCCTACCGCCTATACAATGGTTTGTGCTCAGATGTATTGTTTGACATGATGCCCAAATCAACATTCTATGATCGCACCGCTCGTCATAGGCCGGGAATTCATCCTCACACATTGCGACCTGAGACGGTACGCACTGTGCGGTATGAAAGAAACTTCATCCCCCGCACACTCAAGCTGTGGGATGAACTCCCTGCTGCGATTTTCCCAAGCGCCTACAATATGGGGTTCGTCAAGAGAGGTATTAGAAAGTTTCTTCAGGGTCGGCAGCGCGAATGTACGGTAACCACTTCCCATCAGGTTGAATGTGTGCTGGTCTGGAACCTTAGTGGTATAAAGAAAATGTATTGGAATCTACTGAATCTACCCGATTTGTTGTAATTTATGATTACTGCTTTGCTCCCTTTAGTCGTAGTGCAATGAATGATAAATAGCCTATAACTTTTCGATAAACATATTATTCGACACAAAAAGATTTCTTCAATTCGAACCAGTAGTTCCTAAAATAAGCCCGTACAAACAAACAAACAAAAGTAAACAAACAAACTCATCAGCATTATAATATTAGTATAGATTTCAGTTCCGGTTTCCTTTTTAAATAAAATAAATAGCTCTTTATTATCTGCGAAAATATAAACATCAAGATCTCGAACAGATTAAACATAATAATTTTATTATCTGTGATATCTGTATCTCAATAGATAAAACATAATTATTTTATCTGTTATCATATCTTAATAGTCTTTTTATTCGTTTCCACGTTTTTTTACATTAGTTTTCCAACTACAACAAAGGTCAACTACCCATCACAATTTTGACTCATACACCCTTTTAAGAGACATGATCTCCCACATACCTTGTCCCCGTGTATGTGCCTATCCATATTATCTACTTATTCAGCATGAAGCTCTATCTCGTCGTCACCGCGACCGCACATACCCATTTAAGGCTTCCACAACGTATCAACAAGCGAATCAGTCTTACTGCGACCTTAGCGTTGCGCGCGCGTGAATTAAAACAAAAAACATTTTTATTAATCTGCATTTTGAAGTTTTCGCGCGTTTGATTATGATAATGATATTATTTATATTTAGTTTTGTGTGTGATTAACATTTTAGACTCGTATTATTATGCTTAGATTTAAGTTTTAATGTGCAATTTAGTGTAGTGATATTTAATATTCAGTTCATTAGTGTTTTGTGTTAGTATTTAAGTATTGGTGAGGTTTTATGCCATTCATTATATTTGAAATGCAGTTGATGAGTGATTTAAAGACTATTTTTATTGTGAGATTGAGGCTCTTGAGAAAAGTGACGACAAACGTAAACAAAATAAGAAAACTATGCACTAATTTTAATCATTAATATATGAATAATAATTTTGACGTGACATAATACCTATAACATGCTATTCAAATATTTTCGTTTCGATTAACTACGCAATCTAAATTAAGTTTTAGAGACAAATACTTAAAAAACAAAATACATGTACTTACAATAGAAAATACTATATTTATATCGTTAATATCTTATCATTATAACTATTACACTGAGTACTTATCATTCGATAGGTACACAATAGTTCGCAATCTCTCTATAGCCAACAACACTATTAACAAAGTTTAATAAGCCCGCTCACCTAATGTAGTTTCCCACCGCCACGACATCGACACTGACATTACATTCATTCACACTGTCACACAATATATAAACGTCATTGTGAAATTGCAAAAATACCCACATTGAAAAAATGCTGACAATGGAAAGTAAAATGGTAGACGTTTTCTTTTGCGATGCGGTGGTAAGAAATATACAATTTTATTTTAATTTGTAACTCTCACCTGTATATACAGGTATTTTTTATACCACGCAACGGGATAGAGAGCTCGATGGTGACCGCTGCTACAGAGCATTTCTTAACTTGCCAAAAAATTATCCATAACCCTATACTTCTTCTTCGAGTCAATTGCTAGGTCTGGCATATAATGATCTGGTATTTAAATTTTATTAACCCAGAATTTGGCCACAACAACAGCGATCACTGTTGCTTTACATAAGTCTACGGGAGTGCAAGTGAAAGGGCACATAGAGCAGGAAAGCAAATGCGATATGGACTGGGATTGGGCCCCGCAGTTGCAGGACTTCTTGTGACTTTTTTTATTTTTTTTTATCTTGGACACGACCAACTTGTCCTGATGGTAAGCTAAAGGCAAAGTCTCGTAAAATAGTATTATGATAATCATTTAACTGCGGGACTAGACATGTTTACAACACATTTGTTACGCTCATACGACATGACATACCTGTCATAGTAGAATGTTATAAAAAAGTTTTGTTAATCTATAAATCAATGATAAGGAAACGCATGTTATTGTGTTTCAATCTACACGATTTTCATTTCTTGGAAGCAAGTTTGTATTTAATCGTTTTTTAAATTTTAATTCTGTTTATAACTGTCAAAAGATTGGATAACGTTCGATATTCAAAATTGACATTAACGTGCGTTAACAGGAATATGGCGGCAGGTTCGAAATTTCTAAAGTGTCCTAAACACAATGGTCTATGATAGGGGCCTCACCATTGCAATCGCCATTGTATACTGGGGGTAATAGTAAACAGTGGCGTACGATTGGTCATCGTGGCGTACAGTCGGGACGTTATCGGTTTTTGGTACACTTCGAAAGAACTGGGGTGTAGCTATAAATTATACACCTTTGTGTAAACACTCATTTGATGAGGACCCACCGTTGTGCAGTGTACAGCATGGCCTATCACTGGCCACTGTGCACTATAGACCTAATAACACATTATATGGACATTCCCGTGGTAAAATAAATTAATTAATATTGTACAACATTCTACAAAACGCTACATATCTAGACTTAGCTTAACTAGCTTATGTTATAAAATCTAGAATGCGAAAAAACAAACATAGATACTTTTTTTTTTGTAAATATTGTATACAAATTATATTTATATGGCATGATGTACTTTGTTTTGTCGTGCAGTTATTCCGCTGGCCAGCTGGTTATGTCAAAATTGAACCGACTCAATTCGCGCGCCGTCTCGGATCTCGAATACCAGCATGCAAGGTGGTCCAATAAGGCATTACCCTCGTTCCTCGGTTGAATCTGGACTATCCCCGGATTTGAAATGTGGTCGGTGGTACCTATTAGTGGTACTGTATGTCTGATTAGACCCATTAACGTCAGCAAGGTCATCGAATGAAATATTTTCGGTGGTAAAACTACAATTTACTGATTAGATCGTAATGATGTTGAATTGCTTGTCTGAATCGAATTTGGCGGTCTCACTCGACTGAAACGTTGGGAAATCATAGCATTGTGGCCAAAAAAAAATGATAGGTGCTAATTTATCGGATTGTTTTATGGAGCTTTGTTTAGCGTTTATTGTTAATGCCGTTGTCTTCAAATTTAATCTTTGTCCGCGGCTTAACTTCTAATCACGTTACTGAGATCTATAGACAACATAGACCTTCACCTTGGAAACCATTTTGCACGGCCATGGGTATCCTTCGTAGTGAGACCATGGCACGTATGTCATCCCACAGGAACCCAAGGAAATAAGTGCGTAAAAATTCAGCAAAATTTATTTACCTACCCGATTTTATTTCATTGAGTAACACACTCACTTTTGTATATTTAATATTAGTTAGCATAAGTTAGACCTGGAGGATGGTAGGTACCTAAGTTAAAAAAAACATCCACCCTTTGACAGATAATAATTAAGGTAATTAATTTTACTAGGGTATAGGTATCGTATATCAATAGGGCAGGACAATGGGACAAGGGCAAGCAGTTGATACCGTCGCGTGGCGATTGATTCCCGGCAGATTACATTACCGGGGCCACCTCTTCCCATGGGTGTCATTAATCAACACCAACTGGCAACTGTACTATCCAAATGTACCTACCAAGGACGAAATGGTAATAGGTAATTAAGTAATACGATTGATATCTTGTGTATAATTACAGCCCGTGAAATAGTGTCCGCTTGACGGTAATTGCATGTTACATGGAACCCAAAAATTACCCGTAAATAAACCTTTACCTTCAACTTCAACTAAATACATAAATTATTTATAGGTACGGGAATCACTTAATGACCAAAAAAATAAAAATCTTTGAGGCCCAAGCAAAACCCCAGATGACCCAAGTCATCTCTAGTTACAAGATGTGATGTTTCAGGTGTGGGCACCACGGTGTCCCCATCTTGCTACTGAAAGGGGGTCCCGCTTCCTGCTGCCACTCGGCCTGTATATACTGGTATGACAGGCGGCTCCACCTAAAAACTTTAGACCTGTGTTCATGAAAAACAGAGGTAGTGACTGCAAGCTGGACCTACTGATTGATGAACGAAGCCATAGCGCAGGTTCTTTTCTCGGTGTTGAGGGGTCAGTTCGCTAGCACTTCTTCCACCAAGATGAACAAATAGGGCATAGCACAGAGAACCTAGGCTCCAAAGTGCAAGCTTCGAATGCAACCGGAATTGACGCTCAGAGAGATTTGCACATAATGAACACCACCATACAAAATTATAACTAAGATGATTATTATATTATGAAAGCCACTTATCCCGCTAATCATTGTGTATGACAACGAATTTGAGTGAAATTTTGAATGAAGATATTTTATTTTCTGAATTAACACACATTATACAATAAAAATACACAATAAAAGTGCAGTTAGTGTCTAAATGCGAAAGTTAGTGCCTGCGTGTGTGAGACAGACAGACGGGGAGACAGATTGGTTATCTTTGAACATTTATAATTTTTATGGTAGATACTTGCGAAAATGAATCATCTAGGCAAGCACACGGTTCACTGGTGTATTGCGGCTCGCCCAAACCAGGACTTTTTGAAACTTATAGTTGTATGTACTTACGCCTATAAAGTGACAGCGGTGAACCATTTTTATGATGTTAATTAATAAGATAGATCTTTAATAAAGAGGATAGGTCATATAAAAGGTTTAGAAGAATTATATACATACATACATATAATCACACCTGTTTCCCATAGGGGTAGGCAGAGATCACGGATCTCCAATTGCTACAATCCTGACATACTACTCTCGCTTCATTCACTCTCATTACATTCTTCATGCATGCTCGTCGGTTTAGAGTACTCCTGGCCTGCCCCTCTTCTAAAACTTCCCCGATTTGGTCCAGATATGTGCGCCTAGGTCTTCCCCTGCCGACGATACCATTCACTCTCCTATATGTTACTCAAAAAAAAATTGGTACAGGTATGCTTTTTACAATAGCAAATGGAATCGATTCCTGTAACAATTTTCTTAGGCCCGTATTCTAGAAACACACTCATTTGAATCACGATGTATCTGAGTATAGATTGTACTCTCGTAGACATCTGTCAAATCTTTCAATCGTCCTATATAACATGTCCACAGATTAATCGAGATATAAAACTGAATGTCGTTCTAGAATACGTGCCTTAGTTTCAATCTTAATTTAACTTCAGTATTAGTTGCGTATTATTATTACAATGAGAAACTCCTTTATATTTCAGTAATCAATAAAAGAATCAATTTTATTCAGTTTTAAAATTTTGAAAATTTTTTATTCAGTTCAGGCACACATAACTTACGTCATAATTTTACAATTATGTCAAGAAATACACTGACGGACTCATAAACTGCATCAAAGTTCAGGTTTACTCTAAAAGGATTTTTTATAATAAGTATGCAAACTTTTTAGATTAAATTATATAAATATGGAAACACTGGCTCTTAATCTTAAAAAAAAATTAAATTTAAAAATAGAACTGCAGTAAAACAAATGAATATAGCCGGGAAAGAAAATTTACTTGTAGTATCAGATTTGCGTGTTATTTATAGCAAAGTTTTAAATTGATTCTCATTGATTTTTTTTGTTTTGTCAATTGAATTATTGTTACCAGCATAATTGTTGGGTTAGTTTTTTAACACATCGAGAGTTTTTGAACCATAATATGGATACTTCGTCCGAACAAGCGGCACAAATTGTAGCATTGGTGCGGGAGGGCTTGGATCAACGAACGATTGGTAGAAATTTAAATTTAAACCAGTCTACGGTTTCTAGAATATACAGAAGGTTTGTAGAGACAGGTTCTTACAGGAGGAGACGTGGTACAGGCAGAACTCGAGCAACCACAGGTCGTGATGACCGATTTATTGTTATAACTTCCCTGCGAAATCGTTTCCTCACGTCAGTTAACATCAAAACCGAGCTTAATGAAGTGCGTGGAGTAAACGTGTGTGCACGAACAATAAGAAGAAGGTTAAAGGAAGCGGATATCACCCCTTTTAGACCAGCAAATGGTCCAAAGTTGTCTACAGCTCACAGACAAGCTCGCTTAAGATTTGCGCGTCATCACCTGAATTGGACAGAAGAGCAGTGGGCCTCTGTATTGTTCACGGACGAGTGTAGGACATGTTTATATGGTGCAGATGGTCGCAGAAGAGTCTATCGTCGACGTGGGGAGCGATATGCTCAAAGTTGCATTGAGGAGCGTGTTCCTTTTGGAGGCGGTTCATGTATGGTCTGGGGTGGCATATCGATAAACGGGCGAACCGAACTTGTGTTCATAGACATGGTCCGTCAAAACGGTAATAGAGGGGGTTTGACAGCACATCGCTACATAACAGAGATATTAGAAGATCACGTGGTGCCTTACATGGGATTCATAGGCGAAAATTTTACTTTAATGCAGGATAATGCCCGGCCGCATGCAGCTGCACAAGTTCAACATTATTGCGAAGAGGTTGGGATACGTACAATGAATTGGCCAGCACGCAGCCCGGATCTTAATCCCATCGAGCATGTTTGGGACAATTTAAAAAGAGCTGTATATGCGAGAAACCCTTCGCCCACGACAGTGGCAGCACTAAGAACAGCACTTTCAGAAGAATGGGACAATATTCCGCAAGATCTTTTAAAAACCCTTATAAAATCTATGCGGAATCGATTAGAATCCGTAATAAGGGCACGTGGGGGTAATACACCTTATTAAAACACAAATAAACCCTTGCATAAAGTTTGTGTCTATTGTTAAAACCAATTTTTTAATTAAACCAATTTTTCTTAAATTTCTGTTTTTTCTTCAATAAAAGTCTTAAGGTCCTTTCCAGTACATAAACTTAAACTTAAAGATATGACCCTACGCTGTTTTAAAGTTCACGAACCAATCTAGAGGTTTCAATTTAAATCTGCATAGAAAGTATGCATACTTGGTTAAAATATTTATTTCAAAGTCGTCTATTACTTTGATGCAGTTTATGAGTCCGTCAGTGTATTATTAAATAATAAGTAATGTAAATAAACCATTGGAAAATGCTGAATTCTTTCGCTGCAAAATGAAGCAGGCGGCCTAGGTCTAGATAGTATTTTAGTATTTAGATTTCAGTATTGAAATTTTTTATACATAGCATTTCAATTGATGACACTCTACTGATAATAAAAAGGTAGAGTGTAGTCTAGTCCTATAAAGCCGACCATTCAAAATGCTGAGAAACCCAAAATGGTGGCCCCTACCTTGACGGCAGTACATTGGCAAAGGATGAATATTTTCAAAAGGGAAGCCGATGGAAAGAAGTTAGTTCGATAAAATTCTTTCCATCGGCTCGGAAGCTCGCAGGAAGCAGGTTATAGGGACCTCTCCACACTGCAGTTTCGACGCCCTTTAGTCCTATAGAATCGATAGAAAATGTCGCAATATTACCACAACACGTACAGTTACCCCTTCTGTCATGTTTCTCCATTCAAAACGAGTATTGTGTGTATAGGTGCATAACATGTGGTCCCACGTTTTTGCGCCGGCGCACCGTTAGAGTCACGGGCAACTTGTCAAGTTTAGAACGCGTTGTAACTGTTAACGCAAAACGCAGACTATCGGCGGTTGGGTAATAGTGGCTGTTGAAATTACATTGAAACAATCGGTAACCTACTTGTTATAAGTGGAAATCGTAGTTTTTTTTATATAAGATTGGAGTTTAGTAGCTATAATATGCTACGGTTGGTGTGACTGACAGAGGTTTGTCCTTCCTCTGATTTCTTTTCTATCGTCCTTGCGTTAATCAGGGTCGCATCTGAGGCCCTCACCTCGGTTTCCAGGGTCCGATTTTTCCATTGTAACTGTGATACTCTGGAACTTCGATATTTACGACTGCCACACCTGACCTCCACATTCTGCTATTTGTTTTTTTTCCATATTCCCACTGTTACGTCTTTATTAACGCGTATGTAATATCAGGCATTTCACGTGCGTGTTTTTTCTATTTTCTTATACCACTTGTTTGACAGACTAGCATACAGCCCACCTGATGGAAAGTGGTTTCCGTGGCCTATGGACGTGTGCAACACCAAGGGGGCTACACTCACGCTGAGAACCCTGTAAGCACAAGTTTCTGTGTCGCCAATGTTATGGAATGATAACCTAAATCATGCGCCATCATAACAAGTTCTGCGCTTTCTAGGATCTTATCTCGTAGTTTCGAAATTAGTCCAGTACTTTTTGGGTTTTTTCGTATCAACATCCAAAAACTTACTCATACGATTAGTATAGATTCAACACCTGTACAAGACGTGACCTTTTTCTCTGTGTGACGTTAGCAAAATCTTGAAAGGATCTGTAATATACCAGCGATATTCCATTTAAGGCGATCTCCATAATATACACCACCTTTCACCTTCAAGACTGCTTGTCACAGTGGCTCACATTTTCAAGCTACCAAACAATAGTGCATACGGAAAATTTTGAACAAATTAATCTTGTTGTAATCCCATACACATTTACTGCTGCTTACCCAATAAATAGAGAGACACAAAGCCTAAAGACTCATGTTTTATAATTGTTTAGATTTTATTACTAACTGCTCGTACCCCAGATATCACCAGTGTTAGTTTTTCTCCCGTTAATATTTCGAAAATTATGAACACAACAAAAATAAAATAATCCAAATTTTTATTCTGCAGACAAGGTTTTAATTAGCAACCAATATAGCGATTCATTCTGTTGTTTATTTATACCCAAGTTTAGAGAGATGGCGAGAACATCGCCAGTTTCTCTTCTTTATACTTGAGCCTTTTTTTATACCAATTACGTGGCAGACAAGCACACGACCCACCTGATAGAAAGTGGTCACCGTGGCCTATGGACGCGTGCAAAACCAAGAGAGTCACGCTCGCGCTACCAACCCTGCAAGCATTGAGAGTTTCTGTGCCGTCAGTGTACAAGACAAAGCAGGATAAGCTTTGGGTCCACTGACAGCACAAAAACCCTCCAGTGAGCTCTGGCTACCCTACTCACCGCCGGGAACACATCACAAGGTTATTATGGTCGCGGTATTCTGTAGGGGTACTTCCCCATTCGGACTGGTCAATTGGACGGAAATACCGTCCTACCCGTGTTGTATCAACAGCTAACAATTTAGAGCCCAAATGGACTCTTGTTCCTTTTTTCCATATTTTTTTTTCTTTTAGACACTCGCCGAATTTCATCTCGATGCTACTTCTAAAAGTTTCCTAACTTAACAACGCAAGCATTATGTTCAATTAATAAACAAAGCGGACCCTTGTTTTGTAATCAAATTTATTTTATGAATGGCCTCTAAGCAGTATTCGTTGTGGTCAGTATTCTAATGCGGCCTTACAAAATATCAATTGAGATAAGCTTCGCTGTATTTGTCTCGGTCACTGATAACCTCTAACATCCGCCGTTCAAACTAAAAGCCGACTGTTGTGGTAAATATCACAATAATTAACCTAAAAAAATGGGAAATAACGGGTTGTGGACCGTGAACTCACTTCCTTTAATCCCGTTCAATATATCAGAGATATTTGGGATTTACCCTGCGTAATAATAAATAAATGGAAAATAAAATGACAGAAAGTCAACCATAAACATAGTATCTACTGGGAAATATAAATTATGAAGTACTTCATTAACATCGACTGGTAAAGTAAATCTATGTTTCTTATTTTATTTGAGATCAGGATAAATCAGGTCCGACATAACCTCTTCCACCGGCTCCGGTGGGGAGGTATCCGTGGGAACTTTGCGCACGTAAAAAGAAATCGTATCGTAAACGTATCGAGAGAACAGAGCATTGCGCCAATCGCAATGCTCCGTTCTCTCGCACGTAAAAAGAAATAAAAAGGTACCCCTAGTACGAAAAACTGACGTAATCGTATCGTAAACGTATCGAGAGAACGGAACATTGCGATTGGCCGACTTCACGCGGCTGTAGGCAGACGGCCAATCGCAATGCACCGTTCACTCGTCACGTTTACGATACGATTATGATACGATTACGATAGATGTTTTGTGTTAGGGGTACTGCGCTAACTACAGAATTTAGATATTGCTAGTGGATAACAATCGCTTCATGTAAAATACCAAAGTTCAGCCGCTTCGTAGTCAAATTTGAGTGTCCTATATAAAAAAAATCGATCCTAATAACTTGGAAATAGGGTCGGGGGATCATGAGGTTTGTAATTTCCAGAACTCCGTAAGCTACAATCGTAGAAAGTGTACCATTTTAAACCATGCTAGTGTATCAAGCATCATTGGCTCAAATATTATTATGAACATTTCACACGAAACTTATTCTCCATAGAAATCTAAGATTTATTTTTATAGAGCCTTTAAGAGAATGAGAGCGTGAAGAAGCGGCTTAAATACGTCTAAATTATTAAATTGCCATAAAAATATCAGTCCGGAGACCCTGACCCGGGTTTTATTTACAAATTAAGTATTTTCGAAACCAATTACACTAATTGTTCAAAGCCATTGTTTTTTAAACGATCGAGTGCTGCCAACTTGAAATAGAATGTATCGTGATTTATTTAAATGTGGGTTCCGTAGAAAAATATTTTATTTACTAAGTTTTAGATGGTTTACTAATTACTAACTGCTTATTGTATGATGTCTCCTCTTTATTCACTGTAAGAAGACAAATAAAAATGATAAAATAGTGACTTTTATTTTGACATTTTGTTATTATAGAAAGATATAAACTAATATTTACAAATTTATGTTATGTTATGTTATATAAAATAGAATACAAAAGGTTCAAGCATCGAAAAATCCCCCCTCATCGATGTCGAATGGTAATGTGCACAAAAAGCTGGCGGAATTGCCCTGCACTAAATTATTTAGATAAAATGAAAATAGTTTATTTAATAGCGGTATTTAATAACAGTACAAGCAGATGGCATTTAAGCGTCAATTTTATACAATAGCGTCCTTTTTATATAGGACACGTAAAATGATATCACCTCGTCTAATGATAAATTGAAGACAAAGTACCAGGAAAGAGGGTCACACGGATATGTATTCTCTTTCGCCTAACTTCCTCCGAACAGATTACAGCCGACTTAATTATTCGTATTATATTAATAGTCTTATCGCTGAACTTGTATGATCTACATTGTGTACAGTTTTAATAAACAGCCAAGGAACCCAAACGCAGATCGTGGTTACCCAATTTTGCGTACAATGCCGAGGTTTCAAGTGCGTGTTGTATGTGGCTGGAGCGTTACTAATAGCCTTGTTCCTTCTGCGCTTGCACCGATTCTGATCAGCAATCGTGCAAAATTTGCTGATATTTTATTCGATATGATGTGAATACAAAATTTACGTTTATAAATTCAAGGAGATTTTTTAGGATGTAGGATACAATATCCCTTTTTTTTAATTCATGACTTAGGGTATCCACTTCACAAACAATTTCAGCCCCAACCTAACTGCTTGAAAAGAGGAAATTGGTGAAAAAAAGAGATATTAGATTTTCTTCATTATAAGTATTTGTTTGTTTTTATATTTATCTCTTCTTTGCATTTTTTTCCATGTCATTTTTTCTTTCTTTTTTCTTTCGATCTTTCTTTCATTATTTTACTATTCACACGAAATACAACTTTTTGCTGATTGACGTAAATATTTTTTTTGAGAGGGTAGTTCTCTCTAACATAATCCTCACATTTTTCCTGCAAAAAGCTTAGATTTTACCATCCAGCGTTTCACCAGAGTTTTACCTAAAATATAAAATCACCATCATTATACTAAAACCATTGTTATCAACCAAGCTATGAAACAGTCATTGACCCAGTTAGCGTCTCCATGTCAGCGTAGATCCGCGTGCTGTACGCAACACACATGCGCCCACGCATCCTGCCGATAAATGCAAAATATAGTGGACACTTTCTACCATTATGCTTATGTAAAAATTTCATTTTTGGTTTGCTACTAATTGGGAAAATTTAGATCCGGTAGTCTTATATTATGAAGTAATAATGATAAAATATGGCTTGACCCGAGAAGGACTATTCTCTCACTCAATATCCATTTAGGTACAGCCCCTTTTTCAGGTGTCAAATCCTGAATGACACAAGCGTTCGTAGGCTGTAACCACTTAACCTTAATCCCATGCTCATTTGCTATCTATACAAGCGTAACAGACAGAGTTATTAATATTACCTGATAATAGAAATAAAATATAAGGATAAATTAGATAGACAGGATATAGATAGATAGGAGGTAGTACACGACGATATTCCCGTCCCAATTGTGCAGTCCGACTAGAGTGGTAGAGATTTGACGGCACAAATTTGTCACAAATTTCGACCGGGTTGGTACCACCGTGCAATATTGCGAAAAACCCTTCATAGTAATTCAATTTCGGTTGGATTGCGTTCAGGGATCAGCAAATGCATAGCCGGGTAGGGGTGATGGTGGTCGCAGCACTAGTGGGACCAGTGGGTCTTGGCGTAGTCTAGTGAGGATGGTGCGGGGCGACGCGCCGGTCAGGGAGACCCGTAGAAACGGTGGTGCCGCTGGCCGCCCGCGGTATAGTACAGAGGCCCAACTGGGACTAACCACCCTGGAAGGCTGCCTCACCAGACCGCGCATAATCCCGGTATGGCTCGTCGTGCCGGTTGGTGACCGGAAGTGGGGGCCAGGCGACCATATTCGGGGGGGTACGGGGGCCCTTCCGTACGGCGTGTCGGCTCACGCCATGCCTCATAATCAAAGACAAAACCAATATCCCGCACTTTGTCACGCGGTGCTGCGACGACAATCACCTCTTTTTTTTCACGCCCTTTTCTCCTTTTCATCATGGCAGCGCATTTAAGAGTATTGGGCAACACAGCGGCTCTACAGACTCCCACAAGCTCGCTATTTGAGGTGGAGTCCACTAACATCTGTGGACTCCATGCGAACCTCAACGCCGTCCACCAACACCTTGAGACGGCGAAACCAGATATGCTCTTTCTCACGGAGACACAAATAGGCCGCCCTGATGACACGACCTACTTGCTTTACCCCGGCTATGTTATCGAGGAAAATTTCCGTGCAAAAGCCGGGGTGTGCGTGTTTGTTAGGGCGGATGTTTGTTGTCGCCGTTTGCGCTGCCTTGAGGACCCATCCTTTTCAACCCTATGGGTACACGTAGACCATGGCTCTACGAGTCAGATCTATGTGTGCCTCTACCGTTCCCATACAGGAGATGCTGAGACAACTCGACTCTTTGAATATCTGAGTCAGGCGGCAGATGATGCGCAGGAACGGTTTCCGAACGCCGAAGTGGTATTTTTGGGGGACTTTAACGCCCACCACGAAACCTGGTTGGGCTCCTCCAAAACAGACCATGCGGGAAGAGCCGCCCATGCATTTGCTCTGGCGCATGGCCTGACCCAATTGGTACACGAGGTCACTAGAATACCAAGAAGGTCGGGCCTAGCACCCTCTCTGCTAGACCTTCTGCTGACGAGTCACCCAGACCTGTACAGTGTTTCGGTACAAGCCGCTTTAGGCAATTCCGACCACTGTCTGGTCTGCTCCAAGGTGCCAATTATAGCGCCTTCACGACCCGTGCAGGGGAAGCGGCGTCTCTGGCACTACTCGTCAGCAGATTGGGATGGGCTGCGCAACTATTTTGCGTCCATCCCGTGGGTTGAACGCTGCTTTGAAGGTAAGAAACCCTCGGATTGTGCTACTGCTGTTGCCGGTGAGATCGGTCTGGGTATGGAATACTATATTCCGTACACTGATGTCACCGGTGCCCGAGGAGTGCGCCCTTGGTTCGGGCGCGAGTGTGCGAGGGCTGTTGATCAAAAGCAGTCCGCGTATCGCGCTTGGGTAAGGGCGCGTGCCACGCACGATCCCAATGTGAGCCACTTCAAGGCGGCGTACAACAGAGCCACAAAGGTCTGCAAGAGGGCTTACGTCAAAGCGGATGCCCTGCGCATTGCGCGGCTTGGTCAGGAGCTAGTGGCACATCCCACGGGCAGCCGTGGATACTGGCGACTGGCCAAAGCCGTGCAGGCCAACTTCTGTCAGCCTTCGCTGCCACCGCTGCGCTACCCTGATGGATCCCTGGCCCATGGACCGCAAGAGAAAGCCAATATGCTAGTAAATCTCTTTGCGGCCAATTCCCGAGTCGATGATTGCGGTATACAGCCGCCGACACTACCCAATGGTGACCACGTAATGCCTGAAATACGTATCAGGCAATGCGATGTTCGTGCGGTGCTTCAATCACTCGATGTCCGGAAAGCCAGTGGCCCGGATGGTATTCCAGCGGTGGTCTTACAAAAATGTGCAGCGGAGTTGTCTCCGATGCTTACGCGGCTGTACCGACTGTCCTACAGCTCGGGTACAGTGCCTTCGGCTTGGAAAGAGGCGAATGTACAGCCGATCCCCAAGAAGGGGGATCGCTCAGAGCCAGCCAACTATCGACCCATAGCCGTCACCTCAGTGCTGTGCAAGGTCTTCGAGCACATCATTAACAAACAGCTCATGCGTCACCTAGAGGATCACTCCTTAATTAATGACCGGCAATATGGCTTCAGGCCGAAACGGTCAACGGGTGATCTTCTAGCATACGTTACCCATCTTTGGGGTGAGGCTATGGACAAGCACGGCGAGTCACTGGCAATTAGTCTTGATATCGCCAAAGCTTTCGATAGAGTCTGGCACAAATCGCTTCTCTCCAAGCTACCAGCCTTTGGTCTGCCTCCTAGACTGTGCAACTGGATTGCTAGTTTCCTGCAGGAGCGCCGTATCCGCGTCCTCTGTGATGGACGGGCTTCGGAGTTCTTGCAAATAAATGCTGGCGTACCGCAGGGGTCTGTATTATCCCCCACTCTCTTTCTTCTGCATATCAACGACATGCTGTCCACCGGCAGCATACATTGCTATGCAGACGATAGCACCGTACACGGGAGTTATCACGGACAACCTGCGGCCAAACAGTCTGATATCGTGGAAAAAAGACAGCTTCTTGTCACTGAACTGGACCGGATCTTGAATCACATTTCTCAATGGGGCTCCGAGAACATGGTCGAGTTCAATGCCAAGAAGACGCAGGCTTGTGCGTTCACAGCAAAGGTATCTTCTTTCCTTCCCCTTCCCACTCTTCAGAGCACGCCACTTCCACTGCAGGACAATCTCTATATCCTAGGCATGGATATTCGCTGCAAACTGAATAACAGAAATTACATCGAGAGCATCATCAAAACAGCCTCGCGGAAACTCGGACTCCTAAACAAAGTGAGACGTTTTTTCACGCCGGAGCAGCGGTGTCTTCTCTATAAGACACAAATTCGCTCCTGCGTGGAATACTGCTCGCATCTCTGGGATGGCTCCGCGAAATACCTACTAGATGCTCTCGACAGGTTGCAGCGACGCGCGGTCCGAATTATTGGGAACCCTGAGGTCACGAACACCCTCGAGCCTTTGCAGATGCGTAGAGATATTGCTTCCTTGGCTGTATTTTACCGTCTCTACCACGGTGAGTGTTCTGACGAGCTCTTCCAACTAATCCCACCATCTCCTTTCCTACATAGGACAACACGTGCAGGCCTTAGATGTCACCCTCACACTGTGCAGAATATACGAGCAAGAACCAAGCGGTTCGGAGACTCTTTTCTTTGCCGCACCACCAAGACCTGGAATTCATTACCAGCACACGTGTTTCCTTCTTCCTACAGTCCCGGGGCCTTTAAGCGGGGCGTGAAAAAGCATCTGATGAGGCCGCCAAGCTGAGTGCCACCATTGTAGCACTTAGTGTCTGTAATGGTGACCCTCTTTCCTGAGACTTTGCCTTTAGCTTACCATCAGGCGAGGTGAGGTCAAGTTGGCGTGTCCTATATAAAAAAAAAAAAAAAAAAAAAAAAAAAAAGGGAAGTAACCAGAGTTTGCTGGACAGTTTTTATGCTGTCAGTGGAAAGACCAAAGACTTGTCCTGATTTATCTTTTACACTGACTGCGCAGAAACACTATGCTTAAAGGGTTGGCAGCGCGAGTGTGACTCCCCCGGTGTTGCACATGCCGTAGCAATTTTTGGTTCATTTTGGTTTTGGTTGGGTTTACGGGAGCAACTACCCTCTCACATGGAGAACTGAGGTCATCGGACATCATGAGGTTTAAGTTATGATGGAATAAACAAACGAACATACATGAACCCTTGTAGTGTTGTAAAGTACCAATTGGTATTAATAAAACCAGCTAAACGAACTTGTAATGTATTGAAACTTTTGAAAGTGTTGTAAAGTCGGAAACTAACATCCGACTTAACTGATAAATAATTCAATCGGACGAACAGACAAGGTAAACAATGATTACATTCGTCATTAATTTAAACCGACTTCAAAAAAGTGGTTTGGGATATCCATAATCCGAATTCTACAATTGTTTTGTCCTTTTTAGAGTTCCGTAACTAAAGAGTTAAAATGGGTAGGCGGCCGTAGCCTCCTTCTGCGAGCAAGTAATGCTCATAAGGGAGGAGGTGGGACGGGAGCGGCAGCGGGAGCGACGGAGGATCGCAAGCTAAGCTGCCCGCGTACAGAGGCAACTCAGGCATCGGAGCTCGATGAATGACCTTGGTCCCCCATGAGCACAGGCCCAGGGGTGACGGGTGGAACCTGTCACCCTGGTAGAAGGTCGCGATGACGGCGCGCATTTCCGAGAAAGATGGTCCTGGATCAGCCGGGGCGCGAGGGATATGTCTGCCAACCTCTCTTCCGGCAACCAACAACGACCCCCAGACGTCGTGCGTTTTAGTCGGTTCGAGTCTGATATAACTTCTCCCACCGGCTCCGGCGGGGAGGGTTATCCGTGGGGATTTTTCGCAAGTAAAAAAAAAGACACTTGAAATTCTTCTGTTGCCGCTGTAACAACAAATATTAAAAACAAGAGTAAAAACTTAATGGTACGGAATCCTTCATACTCGTGTCCAACTGTTAGTTATTTTGTCGTTATTATTATTAATATTATTTTTTTTAGGGTAAAGTAGAACTGTCTAACCTAGGAATGGAACGCGGCACTTCATGTACAGCACTCTAATTCGCTGTCGCTACACAATTGAGATGTCTCAATTTCTAATCGAAGTCTAGAAAGGCGAAACGTCTATTCTATCCATACTTAAGTGATATTACATAAAATAAGTTATTAAGACGTATGTTTACTCAAGACGTTTAACTGTGAAGACAATTGAACCATGGAAAGTGCATAGAAAGCGTGCGCAAGAGGCGATACCAATGTATCATGACCGATCATTGGTAGTACATAGTTCGAATCAGGGGGTCTGTATAAAATGGTTACTATACTACAAAAATGTGTTGACCTGTTGTAGAGAGTGTATTGTTTGAAAGTGTAGGTCATTGTCAACTGGTAGATTATTGACAGAACTAAGGCTTGTGATTTAGTTATACCTATATTACGTATCATCATCGCAGCATGAGTCCCGTTTGAGTCTCTCTTTCCTAATAAGTTGATTTGGATTTTGTTGACTTTTACGGGAACGACTGCCTCTAGGCCTAAACCTAGGCCTTAGACGAAAGCCTCGCAGACAACCAGTTAATATAGTATTACCAACGCAGACTAAAAAGTGTAGGTTTGTTATTGGCAAAGTGTATTTAGCCGCGTGGTTCCCGGCAGAGTGGAATTTGGACCACCCCATCTCTTCCCATGCGGTGTCATACAAGGCCAATAAGGAATAGGGCTGTTTAACATCAGACAGATATATTCAGCCCAGACTAGCCTCAAATGTAAGGCTTGAGTCAACAAAAGTGCCCGGAAGACGGCAATAGGCTCACCCCCTATTACCTGGAACCGAATTCAATGATTGGTGAAATGTGAGTGTTAATTCACCTCTGCACAACCCTTCGGGAACAAAGGCATAATTATATGTATGTATTGCCCTCACCTCCTATTACCTGGAACCGAATTCAATGATTGGTAAAATGTGGGTGTTAATTCACCTCTGCATAACCTTCCGGGGATAAAGGCGTAATTATATGTACCTATGTATTGCCAAATCGCTATTGTTTACAAAAGATAAGATTATGGTCTACTTTGTTTCTCATACTTGCGATAACAGTCTACACAAAGGTTACTAAATATACAATGATAATTATATTTTAATTTACATTTTGAAAAACATATCGCAACATAATAACATTTTGAAGTTATTAGGTACGTTAATAAGGAAGTTAAGTACGTTACATAATAACCTCGTGTTGTGTTCCCGGCGGTGAGTAGGGTAACGAGAGCTCACTGGAGAGTTTTTATGCTGTCAGTGGGAAGACTAAAGACTTGTCCTGCTTTGTTTTCTACACTGACGGCACAGAAACACTCAATGCTTAAAGGTTTGGCAGCGCGAGTGTGACTCCTCTGGTGTTGCACACGTCCATAGACCATGGTAACCATTTTCCACCTGATAGGCCGTGTATAGTCTGCCACCTAAGTGGTATAAAAAAATAAGACAATATTTGATTGGTGCAGCTGTAGCCAGTGCACTAGGTCTTTCGATTTATGTGAGTAAACGCCCAACAAAATGTAAGTTACAGGGCTGAGTTCATCAAGAAACTCCCAATTGTTTAGTAGCGTTGGCCACATCTCGTCTGGTTTAGATAACTTTTCGATTCGCAATCCTTAAGTATAACGTAAGCTTTAAAGGGGGGGAGGGCTTTGCATTGCTTATTTTTAATGACATGGGGGTTGGAGGGGGAGTCTAGATAATGATTACGTAAGCAGTAGTTATTTACTTTCTCACACATAATATAGCATGCACTACTCATACATTACCCTAAAAAAACAAACATGAAAAGAAATATGCATATAGGTACCAATGTTTACGTAAGCATGGGGGGAGGTATGAGTTTTGTTTACTATTGCTGACAAGGGGAGGGGAGGTTAAATAATTGTAAATCTGCTTACGTAAAACTTAAACGGCCCCTAAATAAAAGCAACTATTAATATGTATGTTCACAAAATAGATAAATAATATGGTAGTACATAGGTTACACTAAAAGTTTCCGGAACTCAGTGGCGGGGCAACAACTAAATTTGATGTGGGCAAGACAGATTTCGCGAGGCCCTGTTCTATGGCGACCTGAAGACGGATTTTATAAAATAATAAAAACAAACAAAACAATTAACACTGCCAAGTTTTTATTCATAAAAATACAAATTAGATTAATAAGTATTAAATGAAAAATTACAAATCGTTAATATAAAGGTGGAGATATACATTTCTTAAAGTGTATCTTAAAAAACATTAGATTTCTTTATTAAAGGAACAGAAATTTCCTGCTTTTAACGTTACTAAATTCCTTAATTATGGTATCGTAATTCAGCCTAGATGCCAAATCTGATTCAATTGATAAAACAGCCAAAGCTGAAAGTCTTTCTTGGCTCATTGTGTTTCTCAAATAATTTTTTATTAATTTTAATTTTGAAAAACTTCTTTCAGCAGAGGCTGTACTTACCGGAATTGTTAATAAAATTCGGATGACAATGTAAATATTTGGGTAAATTTCTTTCAAGCTATTTTCTGTTATGTATGACAGCAGCTGTTTCACGTCTTTAATGAAGTTGGGTAAATTCGGGATCATTGTATTTAATTCTTCATATAATTCAAATGGTTGGAAGTCACTGCTCTCACCCACACGCAGGACGTTATGTAAATCGTTACAGTGTTTTAATATTTGCTCCTGTGGCATATTTTTTAGCGCGCTTAAATCATAGAGAAAACCAAAGTCTTCAAAATGTTGATTTAAAGACGTAAATCTTAATTCCATATTGGTTATTATAGAATCAATCATGGCGTAAAAAAAATCTGTTTGATACCGGATTTTGGGAGACTGTATAGGTTCATCGCTGCTTTCATAATCGAACATCCTTTTCTTTTTGGCTACTCTTTTATTCTTAAACTCTTTTGGCAGGTCATAACAGCTTTTCTCAGTAAATTTCCGAACATCAGACAGGGATTTCTCAAATCCAGTTTCCCGATACTCTTTTATCCATTCACAAAATGTGTGTAAATGTTCAAGAGCAATGCTTAAATGAATTTGTACTGATTGCCATAATTTATTTATTATATTAACACGCAATAATATCTCATACCACACATGTAAAGATACGATAAATTCTAAACTTAACATTTCATTTAGTATTGAATCGCAATCACTGAGAGTGTCTGATTCCTCCGTTTGATTTTTTAAGTTTTTTATGCATTCAATCACTTCATCAAATTGCAAAAATACGGCCTTTACTGCTTCGACTCTACTTTCCCATCTTGTGTCTGATAAAGGTTTTATAGTAAGTTTTAATTTTCCTTTTATAAAATCCCAGCGCTTGCTTGATCTTGAAAATAGCAAATAAATTTTTTGTATGAAACCAAAAAAAGTTTTTGCTACCATAGATGAGTTCGCTGCATCTACCAATAGTAGATTCCAACTATGACAGCCACAAGGTGTGAAAAATGCCCTAGGGTTAATATTCAATATTCGAGTTTTAACTCCACTATTTACACCTACCATATTTGCACCATTGTCGTATCCCTGGCCACGGCAGTCTTGAATATTTAAGTCCTATTTTTCTAGGTGTTCCAGTATAGCATTGGCTAAATATTCTCCAGTTGTCTGAGTAACAGCTAGAAATCCCATAAAATGTTCGACTATTGTACCAGTTGACGTATCACAAAATCTTAAGATAACCGACATTTGTTCAACTCTATTACAATCTCTAGTGCAATCGAGCAAAAGAGAATAATACTTTGCTTCTTTAACCTTACGTATAATTTCATTGACAACTGTTTTTGACATCAATATGATCAATTCATTTTGAATATCGTGACTTAAATAATGGTGTGAAAGTTGTTTGTCACTAATGCGTTTCATGTGTTCACGTAAAGTAGGATCAAATTTTGATATCAATTTAAATAAATCTATGAAATTACCGGAATTCTTAATACCGTCACCTGTCTTGAGAGATTCTCTGTGACCTCTAAATGCAAGATTATGAGAGGCCAAAAAGTTTATTATGTCAATTATTCTCTCTAACAAGTTGTGCCAATGTTTTTGTGATTCACGTATTAGCCTTTCGTTTTCTTGGTCTATTGTTTTGCCTTGATTTATTCCTTTCTCTAAATTTAACCATTGGAACATATGTGCCATATGTTCTTTGGTATTCTCATGTCTATATAAAATGCTACTTAAATGTTTCCAGTCACAACACCCTCCTTGCACCACCTGAGTTTGTGAATTGCTAAATAGTCTGCATGGAAAACAGTAAACTTTATTTTGGGAATTGGAATACACTAACCAGCGACGATGTTGAGTTTCACCATTATTTAGTTTTCTCGAGAAATAGAAATTGGAAAAGTGTCTGTTATCATCACCTTTGGGATAATATTCATCACCGCTATTTAATTGCTGTGTGGGGCCGCTTCGAACTATGTCACGACGCTGTGTATCCGTTATGGGAAACGTCCACAATCCCGGATCCGAATTAACAAGTACTTGCTGAAGTATGGCGCTGGCGTCGTCGCTGCGAATTGGAGAATCTATGTCAATCTGTTCTTCTTGATTGCTTGATGACAGCACAAGAGTTTCAGCGTCAATTTTTGATTGGCTAGAAGATGATCCAAGCTCTACGTCTAACTGACGTTCGCTCTCGGTATTCAGTGCATCTAGAGCATTTTCCAACGGTATCTCGGACGTTTGTTGTGTAGAAGTCGAAGCTATCAATTCAGAAGGTTCTGTACTACCAGATGCAGTTTGGTTGAGGAACTTCATCAAATTTAAACTCAAAACTTGGTTGGTTGCAGTTCTTTCAGCTTTTCTTTTTCTTTTTGCTGATCCAGACTCCCATTTTCTTCCAATATCTCTATCTCGGCCGGACATGTCGATAACGTCGTATCTATACACTGTAAACGAAAGCAATAGTTAACATTTTTTTGCAGTTTTATCTACATAATATTGTAAAACCTAAATTTAAATTAGTTTTCAAATAAAAATCTTTAAGATAGCTTTTACTACCTGCTAGTTTTAAAAACTTTAAAAGTCGATACGTTTTTTACCTTAAAGCTTTTTTGGTTTCCTTCAAGAGATATTATAAAGCGTATTTTATATACAAGTAATTACTGCGTTATATACTTATTACCAATTAAATATTTCTTACCTTATGTAAAATAAACGAGTACAGGTACCGGTGTGTTACAAATCACAAAGAAAACAAAAAACAATTAAAAAAGTCACTGTTTTAAAATTTTGGGTCAGTTTACAGGAGCAATCAATATACCTAAACACTATCTATTTATTCACTAAATATTATTAAAACATTGAACACACTATTCTTATCAAAATAGGTACGTACAGTCATAAAAATAAACAATATTGAATAACACAATTATACGTTTCTATTGTTATGCGCCTAGCGACTGCGTTGCGTACTTTGATTTGATTGGTTGACTTCCTAGTAAAGAAAGTAAACAAATAAACCGGGGATTCCCCGCACTCTGGTCGGCGGCAAATGTTGCCAGACTAAGAAAACATGTTTCACAACAAAATTGATTTATATTTTTTTTGTTTTATTCTCGCTTTAAACATTTTTGAGTCGCGAGGCCCCTTGTACCGCGAGGCCGTAGGCGGTGGCCCACGTCGCCCACGCTTAACGCCGCCTCTGCCGGAACTAGCCACTTACATAAACAATATTTAAAAATTTATTACAACATTTGAAAATAGAACTCTTTGGCTGTAGAATACAGTTTGTTTCATCTGACTGTCTTTTGTTTTTACCTTGTGGCGCCATTTAAAAAATTGTGTGTCTGCATCAACATGGATTTAACTCGAGAAAATTTTTGTAGTATGATTTTCTACGATTTTAAGTGTAATTTGACGGCTCAACAGAGCATCGCTCGGCTTGAAACAGCTTTTGGCGATGAAGCTCCATGCAAGACGACTGTTTATAGCTGGTTTGCAGAATTCAAGCGTGGTCGTATCAATCTCAGTGACGAATCTCGCGATGGTCGGCCGTCCACCGCTGTGACCAACAAAAACATCGATGCTGTGCGCCGTATGATTGAAACAGACAGGCATGTGACCTACCATGAAATTCGCGCATCCTTAGAAATAGGCATGAGTCAAATACAATCAATCCTACACAAACATTTGGGTGTGAGAAAGCTGTGCTCGCGGTGGATCCCACATAACTTGACCGAGGATCAAAAAACGGACCGCGTCACTTGGTGCAGTGCCATGCTTACCAGATTCAACGAAGGTGCGTCAAATTTGGTGTGGGACATAGTAACAGGTGACGAAACATGGATTTATTGCTACGATCCCAAAACAAAGCAGCAATCGAGCGTATGGGTCTTTCAAGATGAGCCGAAACCAACCAAAGTGGCGCGCGTGAAAAGTGCATCTAAGCGGATGATTGCTTCTTTTTTTAATAAAACTGGACACGTGGCTACTGTTGCTTTAGAAAATCGTCGTACTGTGAATAGTGACTGGTACACGACCATTTGTTTGCCGGAAGTTATTGACGAACTCCGTAAAAATAACCGTAAACGCCGTATCATCCTGCACCACGACAATGCTAGTTCTCACACGGCCAGACAGACAAACGACTTTTTGAAGGCGAAAAATGTAGAACTCATGAGTCATCCTGCATACAGTCCCGACCTGGCACCTTGTGACTTTTATCTGTTCCCAAAAATTAAGAACCAATTACGCGGCCAACGATTTTCATCACCAGAAGAGGCTGTCGAGGAGTATGAAAAACACGTTTCAGAGGTCACCACAGAGGAGTGGCACAAAAGTTTTCAAAACTGGTCATTCGATCAAACCAGTTTTGAAAACTTTTGCGTCTATACGCCAAGGGAGATTATTTAGAAAAACAATAACTTAATTTTGTACCTTTAATAGTATTTTTTCATATTCATTCCGGAAACTTATAGTGCCCCACGTATCATAAGCTTAAGATATTAATACATCTGGTAAATTTAAAAGTTGCTTAATGAGTTTCCATAATTTGCGCTTTAAAGCGCCAATGAATGAATAGAAAAGTATTATGTGTTGTTTGGTAAACTTTATGCTTAATTTATGACTTAATTAATTAAAGTGTTTGGCGAATCAGAACTTTATCGTCTTATCACTTCATCTTTTCTCGTAGTTTCCGTAGAAGGCTACTTTTTTTTTACGTGCGCAAAATTCCCACGGATAGCCCCCCACCGGAGCCGGTGAAAGAGGTTATGTCGGACTCGAACAGACTACAACGCACGCCGCCTGTGGGTCGCTTTGGTTGCCGAAGGTGAGGTTGACAGGCATATCTCTTGCACCCCGGCCGACCCAGGGCCATCTCTCACGATCTGGCCCTCTCCTCGGGTGCGTAGAAGGCTACTAAGACTTCTCCATCCCACTACATAATAATAATATAATCTATTACAAAGTGCGCGCTTGACGGCAATAGGCGCGACCCTAATCCGTGGCCCTGAAAATCATCAGTTAATACGTCTCTGCCAACCCCTTCGGAGATTTACAGGTGTGAATATATGAATGTGTGTATGAAACCGCAGTGCAATATCTCCACCGAGCAAGAATATATATCTAAAAATATATAACGGATTTACTGTTCTAGACAATATTATCGCGTAGAAGCTTACATGTCTATCGTCACGACACAGTATCGATATAATAGTTCACTTATATCGCTATCGACACGTGTTGATGCTATCGATGTATCAGTGATAACAATAACTATTATACATATTAATTGCTCCTGTTAAGTGCACTAAGTTGTTCCTATTGCTGATAAGCTTATGATTACAAACAATATTCGAATTGTACATTCAAACATCTAGAAACGACAGCAGCAGAGATAAAAAATCCGCCGCGTGGTACCCGCCAAAGTAGAATTTGGACCACCCCATCTCTTCCCATCTACAAGGCGACTAAGGGATAGGGCTGTTTAACGTCAGACAAATATATACAGCCCAGAGTCAGCCTCAGGTGCAGGGCTTGAGTCAAAAATAGTGTCCGGAAGATTGCCGTCCGAATTGGTGAAATGTGGGCGGATTTTTTACATACATACATACAGGCAGAGGTGCCTGTATGTATGTATGTAAAAAATCCGCCGTTTGCTTCTGTCCTTGGAGTCGTGTTTGTTTGTTTGTTAACTTTGCCTTTTCTATGTAATGCACGCCTCTGTCAATCAATCAATCAGTCTATCACACCACTGTTAAACATTGGCCTCTCCCAATATTGGGAGACTTTGGCTTACTGTTTCCAAGTTCGCAAGACGGGTAGGTGCAGGGTTTTATTTCGTGTTTACCTTCTCTCGCAGTGATATCTTCTGCGTAGATTTCTGTTAATCGCCTCTAACGACACTCTTTGGATGAGTTGGGGTGGGCAGATACGAAAATTATGTAACTACCCAGGACTGGTCCTGGTAACTGAGCGTCGGACTATTGCCTGTAGAACAACCGAACAGAAACAAAGAAGGAACTATCAAAGTCGTCACGGGTTGTCGGAACCCTAAAAAGGCCAACAACTGGTCGATAGAGCTTGGATATCATGAATGAGATTGATGATGATGGGAATTGGGATGTGGAGGTTAGATGGCAGTCGCTTTACGGATAATATTGAAGATCAGCCGCTTCGCAGTTAGCTGGACAGCTGACAAGAAAGAAAGCAATTCAGAGAATGAACAACAATTACGAATTACAGGCACATCTTTCTCCAGCATGTGACAAAGCGATTAGGTACCTCAATCGTTCATAAAAGCCACGGGAACCGCTTACCATCAGATGGATCGTGCGTGCATATTACCGCGATTTATTCACAAAAACAGTTCTCTAACAAATCACCTGCTAGCGACACAAACGTACGTAATTACACAGACAGATGACATCCTGTTCGATGTAGATACCGTGTCACCCTTCTTCCGCTTCCCATCGACCACAGTGGTACAGTCACCCACATTAATATGTATACGCTAGTTAATCTATAAAATATTTGTCTATGCTCGTGGCTCTACCCTCGTGTATGTTGGTTATTTTTATTTATTTATTTGGCCAACAGACATAACGAAGGTATAGTGATTGAAATTTGTTACATATAGCCAATTACAGGTCCTCGCTGATACAATTCAGACTGTTATCATATCTCTGGTTCTACTTAACAGATTTTAAGTCTGTACAAGACATTTTTAACAAAATAAATGCATCAGAATAAGTTCAGAATTTTTTTCGTCCACAAAGTACAAAACTAACCCTTCTGAAAACAAAGAAGAACAATACTAAAAAGAAGGGCGAATTCTTGTCTAAACAGACAATTTCACTGCTGGACATAGGCCTCTCCCTATGTTGGGAGGCTTTGTCCTACTGTATCCACGACGGATTGGTACAGGGTTTTATTTTGAGTTTTCTCTCGCAGTGATATCATCTGCGTATTTTTCCGTTAGTCTCCTCTTACGATACCCTTCGGATAAGATGGGTTGGTAATACTTGCATTCTATCTTCGTCAACATAATATAACTCAAGTATTTTTTTAATATCTTCAATGTACAGAGTACAGAAACGACTATACTTTAACTTTAAATTTATAAAGTTATATATGTCATGGTTTTATATCTTATATATACTTTCATGCGTGATTTAATATGCACACCGTTTGCAAGGGTAGTCTTGACCTGGCTTTTTCTTTAAAATGTTTTTGGACTAATTGCTTACTCTAATGGGTAAAACGTGTGACTGTGTACGTAACATGTACGTATTATAGTGTGATTACGTAAATTTAAGCTGGAACATGACACAGAAGATTTCGAAATATGCACTTAATCTCTTTTTATATCATAACCATAACGTGACTTGATGATAAGCGAATCAGAATCAGTAGGTAATCCAAATTTTTTAACGTCTACAACACCAACAGACAGTCAAGTCCTTTTTATATCTATTTAAGACTCTATTATGATATAACGGGATATTTATCATGTATTGTTTGGAATTGCCTATATTTCGGCGCTGTTTCTAGAAAATAAAACGTTTTTATTTTATTTCGAAACGTTTCTATTACTACGTCGTAAAATTTATTTAGAACCATAGCGGTTTAGTGATTTTTGGGATTTGCGTTCAAAAAAGTTTTTACAGAATAGGCCTCTTCCGTTAACACTTTTTTAAACGAAAATTCGACTAACGGAAATCTACGCAGAGAGAAGGAAAACTTGAAATAAAACCACCCGTCTTGCCAGTGTGGAAACAGTAGGCCAAAGTCTCCTAACATTGGGAGAGGCCTATGTTCAGCAGTGGACTGCCGTGGGCTAATTGATTGATTGATAACGGGAAAGCAGATTTTTGCTATAAGGCAATAGGATTTTGTTTCGATGTATTTTTAAAAAAATTAAACAACATTACAAGGCTAGAACGAACGGACATACACAAATACTTTTTTTACATTCATATTAATAACGTGGATTAAACTTTTAAAATGTTAACATGTTTGAGCGCTTAACTGTACCCCCAGTGACACAGTTAACAATATTGCAGCAATATGTGAATACATTAACTACGGTTTTTGTTTCGGTGTAAATAGCTTTGTTGGTGGACGGTGAAATCTGGAATCTAATATGCGAGATCAGAGATAAGGAACAGTTTTTACTGAATGTAGGTCCTAGGTATATAATAGATATTATATTGTTAGGAAACAATGAAATATTTTAAAAATAGCTATAATACTCGTATACAATTTATTGTATAATAGAAAAACCGCGGTAGCCTAGTGGTATGGGTACTAACCAAAACGACCCACAGGCGGCGTGCGTTTTAGTCGGTTCGTGTCCGACATATCCGTGGGGATTTTGCGCACGTAAAAAAAAAAAAAAAATTGTATGGGTACTGGACTGCTGAGACGAGGTCTCGGGTTCGATCCCAGGTTTTACCATGGTACACACCAATGACTTTTCGATGCTTTTCGAAGTTACGCGTGTATTTATCGCTGGTTTATAAGTGCCCGGTTAATGGCAATAGGCTCGCCACCTATTACATTGGGATCTAAACATAAACTGGCGAAATGTGGGTGCTAGCACCTCTGTCTACCCCTTCGGGTATAAGGCGTGTGTTTATGTTTTATGAATGTTTACAATATATTTTTAGGCAACAATGTTATTTTTTATTTTATTTTTATTAATTAAGGTTCACCAACAATTATTTGCATACAAAAAAACTTAAACTAAACTCATGCAAAGATTGCAGATCAAAATGCAACAATCACTTGTAGGTAAACTCCACTTATGAATATACACAAAACAATTAAAAAGTAAGTTCAAAATTCATACATAAATACACTCTGATTACTATGAAACAAAAAAGTCTCTAGAGCCAATGCAATATTTTAAACTTAAATATACATACATATAATCACGCCTCTATCCCCGAAGAGTTAGGCAGAGGTGAATTAACACCCACATTTCACCAATCATTGTCCAACGTAATAGGGGGTGAGCCTATTGCCGTCTTCCGGGCACTATTGTTGACTCGAGCCATATATCTGTCTGATGTTAAACAGCCCTATCCCTTAGTCGCCTTGTACGACACCGCATGGGAAGAGATGGGGAGGCCCACATTCTACTCTGCCGGGAACTAAGCGAAACTTAAACCAAATTAATCTAAATTAAACCAAAAGCAAACTAAGCCATCATTCAAAATCAGCCAAACCCATGGTTCACCGGGGTATCACCTCGTCCTATCTTCAACATACATACATATAATCACGCCTTTATTCCCAGAGGGTTAGGCAGAGGTGAATTAACACCCACATTTCACCAATACTTGTATTCAGTCCCACGTAATAGGGGATGAGCCTATTGCCGTATTCCGGGCACTATTGTTGACTCGAACCATGTATCTGAGGCTGAGTCTGGGCTGTATGTAACTGTCTGATGTTAAACAGCCCTATCCCTTAGTCGCCTTGTACGACACCGCATGCGAAGAGATGGGGTGGCCCAAATTCTACTCTGTCGGAAACCATGCGGCTATATTAGGCTAGGCTTATCCTCAAAAAACACCCAATAAACGAATACTGCGCGTATAGAGTACATTTAAGGTCCAAGATATATGCCCCGAGCAATAAAGGTCTATTTATAGTGTTGATTGATGGCATTTGTCTATTATTGCTGTTGGATTTACCTAAATACTGAACTGTTTGACATGATGCCCGTAGCAACATTCTATCATCGCACCTCTCGCCATAGGCAGGGAATTCATCCTCACACATTGCGACCTGAGACGGTGCGCACTGTGCGGTATGAAATAAACTTCATCCCACGCACACTCAAGCTGTGGAATGACCTCCCTGCTGCGGTTTTCCCAAGCGCCTACAATATGGAGTTCTTCAAGAGGGGCATCAGAAGGTTTCTTCATGGTCGGCAGCGCGAGTGTGACACCCCTGGTGTTGCATACGTCCATAGACCACGGTAACCGCTTCCCATCAGGTGGGCTGTGTGTTTGTCTGCCAACTAAGTGGTATAAAAAAAAAGTTACTTGTACTTTTCCACAACATTTATATATTAAACCTGACCGGTTTCGCCTCACAGCAATTACAAAGGCTTTAATTACTATATTAAGTAATTATCAGAATAGTGAAATTGGAAAGGCTTATTTATTTTTAAATATACCTTAAATAATCATATTAATTAATCAAGAATTACTTAACACATTCACTCATTAGCATTTCCTGTAACACATCCGACACATGCAAATGTTCTGCCGACTTTTACCATAAAACGAGGAATACTTGAATGACAGATATTACGAGATACATTAACAACCAAAGGTACAAAAGATAATATGGCGAAAACTAGATGTAAATACGACTCTGCCTATCACTTTGGAAATATGAAGGCGTGGAGTATATTTGATTCAGCTTAATAGATACACCAATATTATTAAAGATATACAGTAGTTAAAGTTATCGTAAAATGCACTATGGGTGGCCTTATCACTAAGAGTGATTTCTTCCAGGCAACCTTAGGATGGACAGGAATTAAAAGTATCTAAGTGAGTGTTCCAGAATGACCGATCTAAAGCAGCCCGCATCCAGCGCTTCCCGGCGACCGTCATGAGGTCGTCCTTCTACCTGGCCGTTGGGCGTCCTACGCTACGTTTGCCCCGGGCTGCTTTAGATCGGTCATTCTGGAAGTCTGTGGAAGAGGCCTATGTTCAGCAGTGGACTATGTGTGGCTGACATGATGATGATAAAGTGAATGTTGGTGTAATATTTTGGTTAAGGGCTATTGGACTAGAAAAACTAAATCAAAATCGTTTCAACCATCCGGGAGCTACATACACACATACAGACACGTTGTAATGTTGTTTAATATGCTGTGACCCTTCAAGGTCACAACATCAAACTTAAAACACCCCGTCGTTTTATCGTCGGAAGCTAAACAAAAAGCGGTAGGTATGGGTAATGGACTGCTGAGACGAGGTCTCAGGTTCGAACCCAGGTTTTACCATGGCACACACCAATGACTTTTCGATGCTTTTCAAAGTTATGTGTGTATTTATCGCAGGTTTATAAGTACCCGGTTAATGGCAATAGGCTCGCAACATATCACATTGGGACCTAAACATAAACTGGCGAAATGTGGGTGCTAGCACCTCTGCCTACCCCTTCGGGGATATAGACGTGAGTTTATGTTATGCTAAAATAGTATCTTTTATTCTTATTTCACCATTAAATATCTTAGAACTACAGCGCACAAAATTTATATTAAACATAATCTTATCAGGACTTTCGTTTTCGTGGTTTTGACATAGATATAATAATATCGTATTGTTTGATAATATAATGTTATCTGGAGTGCTCTTCATACGCTATCTGTGATCGCGATAATGTGTTATAAAACATATCTTTATGTTGTTCTGACTGACATTTATAGGACTTGTAAGTATTGCCACTAGGGACTACTGTTACACCTCTGTAAATAGAAGATTACTTAAAACTTATCATCGTTTTTAGAGCCTACAGAATACCGCGGTTATAATAACTTCGTGTTGTGTTCCCAGCGGTGAGTAGGGTAGCCAGAGCTCACTGGAGAGTTTTTGTGCTGTCAGTGGGAGGACCAAAGGCTTGTCCTGCTTTGTCCTCTACACTGACGGCACAAAATCTCTGTTCTTACAGGGTTGGCAGCACGGATGTGACTCCACTAGTGTTACACACGTTCATAGGTCATGGTAACCACTTTCCATCAGGTGGGCCGTGTGCTTGTCTGCCACCTAAGTTGTATAAAAAAAAGCCATTGTTAATCTCAATTTGTAGTCGACTATTCTGTCTAGTTTTGATACGGCTGAGCTTCAATATTTTCCGTGCCGAGAGTCATCTGACCTCCACAATTGATGATATCGTAGTTCTGTAGTTAGACTAGTGGTACTTTGTAGGGCTCCATTTACTTACCCGTAATGTCTGCTATAGAACTTAATTATTTTAGAATTATTTTAGAAGAAATTTTAGAGAAAATTATAAAATTAAGTTCAGTTTTTTTTAGGTAGAATACTAGCAACCGATATTACTAATATTCCCTCCAACTAAGCTAAATTGCTTGTGTTAGGAGTGGGTTCCCGTCAGTAGTGTAATGGCCAGGCTTCGAACCCGTGACCTCTCGTTCGTAAGGTCCACTCCTTAACCACTTAGCTTGAGATAACTTTACACATTAAGATATGAAATAACCACCATCTTAGTTTCTCCGCGACTATTCCCGGTGTTTCGTTTGTTTTTCAGTAGCCATTACTGAAAAACAAACGAAACACCGGGAACAGTCGCCAAAAATATGAAATAGAACCCGTTAAAGTTAATTTTATTTCAAAGAAATAAAAATTATTTGCATGATCATTAACTAACATATAAAAAAGAACTTACCAAAATATGAATAAAAAAATGACGATTCGCTCCACATTCGCAATTCTTGTTATTTTTGTCTGAGTCGTAAACAACACATTATTAATTTGCAATTATTTTATTTTATAAAAAGATTTGTACAATATTTAAATAATAATACATAAATGAAATTTACAATTAAAATCTATTATTAGGTACTAAAATAAAAAAAATACATACATAATGCGTCATAAAATTCCTCCGCATCATCACCGGCCGGTAACGTTCCCAGAAGGCTGGCAGCATTGCCACGTTGAATGGCAATGCTTATCTTCTGTGCAAGATAATAACCAGCCTTCTGGTCACGCGTGGCGTCGATCAACCGCTTTGCCAAATCTTTGTATAGAGACCGGGGCCCAAGCACGGAAAAAATAACCTCGCGCTTTTGCTTGGCTCGCTCAACTTATTACACTGCGAAAGGCATAAATATATATTGTTAACATATCTAAATTTTGATCGTTTTTTTATTTACGTTAATATACTAAAGAAGTATCTGTTCAATCTACTGTGAGGTACATACACACCGGTGAGGTAGGCAGAGCGTAAATGGAAAATGAGCGTAGAAAATGAAAGGTGGGATTGCCTCTGTAGTCCCCACACCCGAGAAGAGGGCCAGATTGTAAAAGATGGCCCTGGGTCGGCAGGGGTGCGAGTGATATGCCTGTCAACCTCACCTTCGGCAACCAAAAACGACCCACAGACGGCGTGCGTTTTGGTCGGTTCGAGTCCGACATAACCTCTTCCACCGGCTCCGGTGGGGGGGTATCCGTGCGGATTTTGCGCACATAAAAAAAAGGTGGGATTGCCTTCGGTAGCGTCATAAATTGTACAAATAACAAATACTTCTCCTTACTTTAAGAGAAAGATATCTTTTCCCACAGGAAGGTACCATAAATAGGTACTTATAGCACATTCACGTGAAAGTAAGATGAATCGAATGCGTCATTCAACGATAAGATTATCATAGGACACTTTCCTACAATAATATTGTCTTGATGCGAGATAAATGGTAATATGTTATCAGTACATGTTTATACTTTCAAAAAACTCCTATCTTTCGTGGCCTACTGGGACAGGTGCACAATTGGGTAAATGCTTCTAGCACCAAAAAACCACCTATCACTACACTTATCAAGGGCATTAGGAGCACAGGCACTTTCCTTAGCCAATGGAATATCTCCCGATAAAAATACTGACTTCTGCTAACCCTTCAGGGAAAAAAGGCGTGATTATATGTATTTATGTATGTAAAAATACTGAACTCACAACAAAAGTAACAAACTCGCAATATAAATACTGTACACGAGACTAACTTTTCTTTTACATTAGTTCTTATTTATTACAACGTCACTGGATTCTTATGAGAACTTCAAAATTCATGCTCCCTTCACCGGTGCAGATGGGGGAGGTTATGTCGGACTTGAACCGACTAAAACGCATGCCATCTGAGGGTCATAAGTTGCCGGAGGTAGCGTTGCATATCCCTCGCACCCCGGTCGACTCAGAGCCATCTCTTTGAATAGTAAGTCTATGGACTTATTATTATTAGAAAACAGGTTCATATCCGGGCATGAACGTTTAAAAAAAGATATATAAACATAATATTAATCATATAATACAAACAGACAAACAAGAGCCTCATCCTCACAATAGAACAATGACTAATTGTCAACACAATGTCGTTTCAGTGTAACTCCATGTAAAAATAAATTAATCACTATGTGTAATTTAGTGTAAAGTGTGAATAAGTGATGAGTGATTAACCAATAAGTGAAAATAAGTGATAGAATTATGATGCTGTACATGACTAAGAGTGAAGAAGTGCCGGTCAAGAGACCTCCGAGGAGAAGACATATCAGTGCTAATATAAAGGTTAATATTTTGATATATATCATCATCATCCTTTTCGCAATAGTCTCGTTCGCATCAGAGAGTAACCTCAGGGTCCAGGGTCGCTTCCCAACTTTTGCTTCTCCATTTCGCAAGTTCTTGGGCATCCATAGTAGTGAGACTACATGCATACTATTTTCTACGGCACCAAGCCAGCAGTTCTGAAGTTATCCCTCGTACTGTGGCCCAGTAGCTGCTAAATGGACAGATATTAGGTACCTATATGGCATAGCGGTCTTCTTAGATCGTGGTTGAACCAGTGAAGATAACTTGTCCACATTTTATTTGCGATATCATAATTATATATATGAAGGCTTTCGCAGATGTGACACTTTCTCATGCGATCCTTACGTGTGACTCCACAGGGCTTCGAATCTGCTAAAGCAAATCCACTGTCAGACCATGGAAACTGCTAAAAAATGCATTTCATTTTTAAAACTATTTTGTTAAAGTCCATATTTAAAAGGCTTTTTGTAGAGTGAACGAAAAAGTATGAAGAAACACTATTCATTAAATTTTGTATTTTAATCGTATAGAAAAAAATTCCAAAATTTAATGACTTTTTTGCAGTAAGTTATGGAATGTATTTAAAGATGAGATTGTGGGTGTGACTTCTCAAGTATGTGGTATAAGTAAGAGAGGTAAAGTGCCAAAGGCGAAGCATGCATGGTGGGATAAAGAAGTGCAAAAGTTGGTATGTGAGAAGAAGAAAGCGTGGCTAGACTGGCTTCAGTCAGAGCTAATGAGAGAATGCAGAAAGCTACAAATGAGGATGTGGATTTTTTTTGATACCACTTAGGTGGTAGACAAGCACACGGCCCTCCTGATGGCTACCGTAGCCTATGGACGTTTGTAACACCAGAGGAGTCACATCCGCGCAGCCAACCCTGTAAGTACAGAGTTTCTGTGCCGTTTTTGGTCTTCCCACTGACAGTACAAAATCTCTCCAGTGAGCTTCTGGCTACTCTACTCACCACCGGAAACACAACACGAGGTTATTATAGCCGCGGTATTCTTGTAGGGCGGAGGTACTTCCCCAGTCAGATTGCTCAATTGGGCGGAAATACCACCGTGTCCTACCTACCTAAAGACTGAAAGGGCTAGTGATTGTCAGATTGTCAGTGTATAGAAATAGAATACAAAATTTAATGCCTTTCTTGCATAGCCTGTGGTGTGACAGTGGGTTTGTTTTAGTAGGATCGAGGACCAGATCTACCAGCATACTCATCTTTGTGACGTGCTTTGCTATTATTTAAACATATACGCATGGAAAAATGATATGCGGCACGGCGGTTGTTACTGACAGTTACTCTTGTGGTCAGGAAGCGAGCTCTAGTTTTAGAGTACGTTATAGTATGGGCAGTATTTTCTGTATTATATAGGCTTCGTAGGTTCCTGAGATATTGAGAAATAATTGTTGAATAAAATAGTATGCTATGAATTAGTATGCTAAATATTCAAATCAATTAAGATAGATGAATATATAATAGGAAATTTTTGATGGCATTAGACGAGGTTCCGTGGCTCAGTGGTCAGAGCAGTCCTCCTGTAAGCAAAAGATCGTGGGTTCGAATCCCACCTGAACTGATTTAAATTTTTCAATGTTAATCGAAAAAAAAATGCTCTAGTTCTGGAACATTACTAAAGAAAGTCATAAGATATTTAAAAAGTGCTGTCAGTGGGAAGACCAAATGCTTGTCCTGCTTTGTCTTTTACGCTGACGGCACAGAAACTCTCAGTGCTTACAGGGTTGGCAGCGCGAGTGTGACTCCCTTGGTTTTGCACACGTCCATAGACCACGGTAACCACATTCCATCAGGTGGGCCGTGTGTTTGTCTATCACCTAAGCGGTATAAAAAAACTGTTCTGACAGATTAATTTTATTACACACTTGTGAATAAATATACCATGCAGACCATGCTTCAATATTTATTGATGAAGATTTATCTATAATCTCCTTATCTAAGAAATCGCTATAAGATCACGCCGACTAGACCATCACCATTCAACGCCATCACGATTGAATCAACGAATTCTTATTTCATTTCATAGATAACACGATAATTTTAATTCTAGATAGATAGACAGAAGATAATACTTTATTGTACACCAATACATTTATCTTAGTAAAATTTTTGTCAGGGATTGATACTTTATTTTATGAATATAACTTTAGGCACAAAGTACAAAGAGGAACATAATAGGTAAAATCAACCAGTCAACTATAGACAGAGCTGCGCAAATTTTAATTGCAATTAAAAAATAGACGAAAGTGAAAATCTAGACATTGCTGTCTAAAAGATCGAAAAAAGTAAACTCCACTGCTGTCTAAAAAACCGGAACAAGTTTGACAGCTCGCTATACCCTATTGCACATCATAAAACGAAAGAAAAATTAATGGGTACCATCTGCTGTCAAATTTGTTTCGATACTACAACACCTGACTATAGTTTAGTACTCGTAAGAGTGGTGCAGAGCTAGAACGAGGCAATCTTAAAAATGAAGTCTACAATTATGTGTGGCTTTCGTTCAATCAATTAGCATGTCGCAGTTCACAGAACAGCGGTCCCCAGACTCCAGATTAAGCTTCGGATAGGTCTGGGATTAACGCTAACTTGAAGAGATGCCACGACTGGATATACGCCTCTCCCAACATGCTATTAGGAGGTAGGATACGGCGGTATTTCCACCCAATTGAGCAGTCCGACTGGGGAAGTACCTCCGCCCTACAGAATACCGCGGCTATAATAACTTCGTGTTCATGTAGGCAGAGCTCACTGGAGAATTTGTGCTGTCAGTGGGAAGACTAAAGGCTTGTCCTGCTTTGTCTTCTACACTGACGGCACAGAAACTCTGTACTTACAGGGTTGGCAGCGCGACTGTGACTCCTCTGGTGTTACAAACGTCCATAGGCCACGGTAACCACTTTCCATCAGGTGGGCCGTGTGCTTGTCTGGCACCTGGTATAAAAAAAACATGCGCTATTGCACCCGGTCCTTAGTATTATTGTGGTTTTGTCGCCTCCAAACCAGTATAATCAAAAACTGAAGCAATAATATACAAATACCTACAACATTAGTCCATTTCAAATGTACGTTTTATAAAACTAAACCCATTATTACGCGCACCGTCACGGTAGACCAGTCGCGCTGAACAAAGCGTGGTGCTGCATGCATCCGGCGTGAGATTTATATGTAATGCGATTATCTACATTGATAACGCAGCACAATGTTCAATGGTGAGGAATTGGCGGTACAAGCGTACGTGCTGTAATGGACAGGCTGTATTTACGTTAGAGTCGATTGCGAACTCCAATTGGAGATGGTGGCCGTTTTCTACCAATGCTTGATCGACGCTTGATAAATACTAACTGATGAAATCAGTTGTGCTGGTCAGTTAAAGGAGTTGGAGATGAATGGGAACAAACGACAACGAGTAGACAAACACGTTGGTTTTATAGTGCAATTAAATATTCTCAAGTACGTCAGGGTATCATTTAACCTCGTGCAGCAAAGGGTCCAAACAGACAAGTGCTCGTACAATAAATAATAAATACCTAGAAAGAGAAGTACTTTAGTCAAAGAAACATTCATTTTTATAAATGTTTAGTATACCTTCTAGATGACAGAGAATTTTATACTTTCAAAAATAATGTGCATTGATTAATGAATCAATTTTTTATGTGAAAAACACTAAATAGTTTTGTGGATTCTCCTTCATTCCGGTTCGTTTTTCTACAATTTTTTTTATACAACTTAGGTGGTAGACAAGCACACGTCCCACCTGATGGAAAGTGGTTACCGTGACCTAGGAACGTGTGTAACACCAGGGGAGTCACACTCGTGCCGTAGACTAGAGAACTCTGTAAGATCAGAGATTTTCAGTGCCGTCAATGCGAAACACAAAATCAGGACAAGCCTTTGGTCTTCCCACTGACAGCACCAAAACTCTCCAGTGAGCTCTGGCTACCTTACTCACCGCCGGGAACACAACACGAGGTTATTATATCCGTGGTATTCTGTAGGGTGGACTATCTGTATCAACAGGTCAATTACTCAAATGGTCTTATTCGACACCTGCCTAACAGTATGTTTCCTCTTTCCCTTCAGCGGCACCATGCTGGCATATCGCAGTCGTCTTGCAGCGACGGATCGCTGCTCAGCGTCGGCTCCTCGGAGATGGACGAGGATAGTTCCAGTGGACACCACCACTCGCACGAGCACTCCAGGAGCGATCAATTTGATCTATATAGTGAGTATCTATCTTGATATTTGGAAAACAAGTACCTAAGCAGCTATTGTATGTAGTTATTTTGCTCTTATCTCCCCTTACCTCCTGTTGACTGTAGGAGGTAGGCGTAGGACAATACAAAAATTGTATACTAATAATCATATTAAACTAGATAGTGGGCTATCTGGTCTTTCTCGGTCCAGCTGGTCTCTATTCGTGCTAAGAAACTTTTTATAAGACTTGAGCAAATAATATAGTACCGTAGTAAAACATAACAAGCATCTTCACAGAAAATTGCTTTTGTCTCTCACCTTCACTTACACAACAATGCAGGGGCATGTACAATCCCTTTTAACATAAAAAATGTAATAACTTGTAGATACTATTCGAGCCATTAAGCAATTATTCCAAAACACCAATATTAATTATTTTGCCGACACCAGGTATAAACTTTATTCTAAAAGCACTTCTAAACATTCCAGCCACGTCAGAGCCACCGTCGGGCGTGGCGCCACTGTCGCACTCCGCGGCGAAACACAAGATGGCCGTACGGCCCCGGCGCACGCACGGAGCGCCCAGACGGAAGAAAAACAACCCAGTTAGTATTCACCATTGAAGTAGGTACTGCACGCTCTTTCAAACGCTTTTGCACATTACCTAACTCTTAAGTTGATTTAATACGGTTTTGGAGTCCTCGGGGTCCAAGTTAACCGTTAAATACGACGGTATTTCCGTCCAATTGAGCAGTCCGACTGAGGAAGTATCTTCGCCCTATAGAATACCGCGGTTATAATAACCTCGTGTTGTGTTCCCGACGGTGAGTAGCGTAGCCAGAGCTCACTGGAGAGTTTTTCTACTGTTAATGGGAAGAACAAAAGCTTGCCCTACTTTGTCTTTTACACTGACGGCACAGAAACTATCTGTGCTTACAGGGTTGGCAGCACGAGTGTGACTCCCTTGATGTAGCACACATCCATAGGCCACGGTAACCACTTTCACCAGGTGTTTATCTGCCACCCAAGTGGTATAAAAAAACCTAGATTTACGAGGTTGTATTGCTGACTTTCCTTCGAAGTTGGGAGGTAGGATGGACCTGGCTCCCTTAAACGCTAAAATGGGATGGTTATATCGGATTTGAACCGACTAAAACCGCACGCTGTCTTAGTTCATCTATTGCTGAGGGTACGGGGTGCTGAGGGTGCTTAGTTCATCTATTGCTAAGATTTCCTCTGGTAGATCCCGCACACCTCGATTGTAGATCAGGGTGGGGCGCCAGGCAGTCTCATGCATACTCCTTCAGCCGTATATAGTAAGATACCCTTTATAAGAAATATTCTACGGCTGCGCACTGACAACGTGTGCAATCGTAGTAAGATATTAATCAGATTAATTATAAATAAACTTTTCACGTGCTACATTTTATTTTTCTATAGATTTGTATCTTTCTTCCTTATAGCATTTATTCTAAATCAATCAATTAATTTTGTGTTTAAATTTCCAGATTGCCGCGTCAGCCTTGCCCATAACGCCCGAACTGAACGAAGAAATGATACGAAGCACTACTCCTGACGTCAGCCACAAAACCTCAGAAGTGGTTACTGGTAAGTACTCACATATATATTTACACAACTCAGCATATTGATTATGTAATAAAGGAGATACGTAAATGCCCTAAATGCCCACACATAAACATAAACAGAAATTTCGCATACTGATATTTGATTGAAATTGTCATGTAAGGTACATGCGCGCAAGGCATCTCCTGTGTTAAATACTCAAATACGTTTTTGAAAACCAGACCATAATACAAAAAATGTGTAATTTCAGAATCATTCTCTTCATCGACCACTACGAAGCAACATATAATCGTTAAAGAGCAACAACAGCGTCTGAACAGGGAACTTCACAGAGTGATGGAGACTCCTAGCGATACCAAACTAAAGTCTTCCTCTTTGCCCCCTGGACTGGCCTTAAGCCACCTCGTCGGTCAGTCCCCTACTAAACTCAGCATAGCAGAGTCCAACACCCCACGGTCTTCGATCAAAAGAAGCCAATCCAGCTCTCAAGGGCAGGCCCTCAGAGACACCACATCGAGACACGAGGAAAAAATCCAGACATATCATTCGGAAGAGAGGATGACGAAGTACCGCATGGAGAAGAAAGCCGATGAATCTTGCCTTGAGAAGAAATCTAAGTCAGAAAAGAAGACGGAGAACGAAGCTATTCGGTCGTCTAAGAAAGAGGAGTCGTTTTTCAGTAGACTGCTACTTAGAAAGAGTGGGAAGAAGAATAAAAAAGATCAGACGGATGGAGATGGTCAGCAAGAACTTAAAAAGTCTAAAGGAGATAAGAATACAGCACTATACAAATCTGTTGATACAGAAAGAGGTTTTCAAGAAGGACAAGGGTACAAACCGGTACCTGCCGAGAGAACACACAAAAGTGCTGGACAAAAAGCATTCGCCAATCAAATGCATAAAAGGTTGGACAACAAAGGTGCTTACGTACAAGATAGTGCATACAAAGATGTGTACAGTGCTGCCAAAGTACCAGGCCTCGAATATAACATAACTGATCTCAAAATTGCTGAAGAAACGGACAAAATGTTGAACTTAGAAATGAAGAATCGCTTTAGCAGACGCGATGAGTACAGCGAAAAGATGGAGCGAACTAAAAGAACGTCTTCTAAGGAGGTTATCAATGATAAGAGAGAATCGTTCAACTTGCACCTTGATAAATCTAAGAGACCGGCGTCAGTCCAGCGATTAGTTGATCCGTTTTCATCAAAAGCATTTATTAGCAATGAGTTGCTGAACCGAACGCAGGAAGAGTCACCGGTGATGTCGGACGAGGAGCCTCCAAGAGCAATGCGCATTAAGAATGCTCATAACGATTTTAATCTATTCACTAGTAGTGGTAGCATGCCCAAAAATATACCCTATTTCAATCCAAGCATGATGGCTTCCACATCCCCTCCGAAAGCGGCTAGGCATCAAAGTTCTGACAATATAAAACACAGGTCGTCCGAGCACGTTTCCGATTTTGCTGATAAATTAATCGAATGTAAACGTGAATCCGTACGCCACACCAAGAAGTCTGAGGAGTCTTATGTAACTTCGGGCATGAGGTCTTTAGGTGATGAGTATGTTGAGACTCGCAGCAGTATCGGAAAGTCACATAGCTTCCGTTACGCTTCAGAAACTACATCTATAAGCTCCCAGGAGAATCAGATGCCTAGTCTGCCAGCCATCGTTGGTATATCAGAACCTTTGCTCGAAAGCTGGGAAGTGAACTATAGGCGAAACTTAAGCGAACGAAACGATTACTCTAAAAGGATATCAGCCAGAAACTATAACATAACACACGGAGCCGCTGATAATAACTATGATAGCTTGCCAAGCACGGATAGTAGTTATTTGGATAGCCTCAAAGTTGACAAAGATGATGACAGGAAACTCTTTACAAATAGTATTCATATCACGATGGACAACAAACGCGACAGTGATATTTCTCAAATAGAGGCTAAAATTGATGATATTATTAGTTCGCCCAAGCCTATTATCGCCCCAATACTCAAGTCTAGTTCTTTAGATAGCATTAAGAGTAGCCCAGAGAAGCCAGTAGAAGATCGAAGGAAGACAATTTCTGTCGAAAGCGCTCTAAGCTCAAAGAGTAATATGCAAAAGGAATTGAAAAGTGAAACTGAAAGTTTCATATCTGTAACGCATGTAAATAAAGAGCAAGCGACAGTTAAAATGGTCGATGCCAAGAACAAAAGCGATGAGAAAATCCAGAAAGTAGAATCCAAACATAGTGTTCCAGAATTCTTTAATATTCAACTGAATAGGGTTGACGCGAAACCAGTTACAAACATCGTTTTGACAGCTAACGTAACGCCAAAGAAACTCGATAGTCCACAAGCTGATAGAGAACAGGAGATTGAATGTTTTCAGTTCAATGAAACGAGAAATGTCCCTATCAGAAGGGGATCTTTTAAGATTAATAAAGTTGTTGAAAACGCAGTTGATACAGTTCAAAATGAGAAAGATTCACCATTATGCGGTCGAAAGTCAGTCGTGCCAATCGCGCCTCAAAGTCCTTCCACACCGAAAGCATTCTTCAAGAGAAAAGCCGCTAGTGTCGAGTTACAAGATAGGCCGGAGAAACCAAGAACTAATTCAATGAGTACTGAAGGAAGCACAGAGAGAATATATGACAACATATCAATTGATCGAAAGTCGCATTCAAGTTTCGGAAGCAAGAGCTCCATTCAGAGCACAGACAGTAATGATGTAAAAACACCAGACAGGAATGAGGAAACTGTTATCTATCGTAAAAAACCTGGCATTTCATCTAAAGAACTTCGTGGAGATAGGAAAAATGATGATGAACCCGAGTTAATGAAAGTTTTTGCACGAAGATCATTGAAACTAAAAGATTCTGAAGCAGATAGTATTGCTCAGGATATAGCAGCTGCTAAAGAAGATGCACCATCAAGAACGAGTAAAATATCAAAGAATGAATTCAATGCTTCTATTAAATCAAGAGACAGTGACAAAGAAAATGAAGATATTGTGAAAGAAGAAGACAAGAGATTAGTAGACATAGCTGCCAGAGTCAGCCAATTTGGTGCACCGCATTATCAAAGAAGCGCTAGCATAAATAGCGTTGCAAATCCTAAAAGAGAAAGCGCACCGGTGTACAGAAACAGTGAAGTCCACAAATATAAAAAGGAAGTGTCAGATTCAACTCCAGAAAAGAGATTAAGAAACAGAACTTTCCCAGATCCTTCAAATGATAGAGAAGATATTAAAAATATCGCTAAAAGCGAAGCTTTGGCTTACAAAGCCGATACTCTAAGCAAAAGGCCATGGCAAAAGGATGACAAATACAGATTGTCAACTGAAAACGAGAAAAGAGAAAGTGCTGTGATAGAAAAAGATGGAGTTATGGATAAAGATGAGAGTGGGAAGGAGAAAGCAGATAGTTCAGAGGCCGATGCGTCTCCACAGTTTAAGGGGATTCTTCAGATGCGAGCTGAATGGGAGCGACGAGCAAAACAGGGCATGACCAAATAAATTCTGGTGCTAGGTACAAGGTACGATACTTTTAACTGATAAGTAGTTGGTACTTAGGGAACAGTAGGGATATTTCGATGTATCAATGATATAAAGAAACAATGTTTAAATAATAAATGTTATGACATGTTAATCGGTGTTAATATAATATTATAGCTGTGTTAGACCTCGGAGGACAAGCGCAAGGAGTCATATTAAATAGTAAATAGGCTTGATAACCTCTTGTTTAAGGTGCCGCCAAAATGTTTTTAAATATCGAAGCCATTGTAAAGAAAATCGATTAATAAAATACAATAATACGGATTTTTTACTGTCGATCTCTTTTGTGAAGGCGATACTTTAATATGTCGAAATAATATATTTGTATGCAATGTTATATCAGTTTTTTTCAAATGTCAAATCTTCTAAAATTGTATGAAATACAAGGCATGACGTCATCCCGTGCTATTGTCAAATAATTTACTGTATTTAGTAAGTATATTAAACTACCCTATTGTAGTTAATTACGAATTACAATCACGCGATAGTTGAAAATAGAATATTGATTTGTGTAATATGAATGTACTGATTGAATGAGTATTGAATGACTGGGTACTGTATGAATGATAATTCATTGACAAGGTGAATGTCACAGTAAAAAATCAATCTGTATAGCCTATAAGCGGCACTTACAAAACGTGAAAATAATAAATTAAGAAAGCTAGTTCCGTTATTGCGACATATTTAAGTATTGCCTTACACAGCTGACAGGTAAATATACTTATTTGTACTAAAACCGCGGAACCAAATGACAATAGAATACAATAAGGATGTTCGCTCAATAAACAACCTTATTTCTAACGCATTTAACAATATTTCTAATTGAGAAATATTTTCCAGGACGACGGGGTTGCCGTGTGAAAAAAATAACATAGAATATAAATAGATAGATATAATGTTAGTTGTCTAGTACATTCTGATCGGCTGATAAGGAGTGTTGCAAATATTATATTAAGTTTATCCAATATTAAGCCAATGTATTTTCGAGAATTATTTCAGTAATATAGCAAATAGTTGATATTTTATTAAACCGAACACAATATTGTATTGAGCCGGTCACTATTCATGTATTGAAGTGAAATACAAATTTTATTCATGTAGTTTTTTTGTCGTTTTATTGTATTTTTACCTCACTCATCAAGTTAGGGCACGTAGACCGAATGAGTATGGAACGAATGAGTACGGAACGAATGACTTCGAAGCGAATGACATGCCAAGTATGTATGTGTGCACAGACCACCTAGGATCGACCTCGCAGTACATACACAGGCCAAATTGGTAAGTTAACGAAAAAAGTTAGTTTCAAACTTAATTTTTTATTTAAATTATTTTGGAGCAAGTAATAGGTATAATTTATACATATTTGAAATGTCCTTATTAAGTCCTTTCTGGTGATACCAAACACGACATGTTTATCTCAAATTTATTTTTTAACACAGTACTTTATGACCACAAGAGGGCGCCACATTAGATTCAGTGACACGTTATATAGCCTATAACCAGCGGACGACTAACATGTTTCTAATGATACCTCATTTGTCCAGTTCTAATAAGTGGTTGAGGAGCTACAAAGGAACATAAACACTACGTAAATACATACATACATAGCCTGTCAAAAACATAACCCTCCTTTTGCTTCATCGTAGTCCGGTATAAAGGGCAGGTCAAAAGCACTTGAAACTTGCTTGCATGAAAAGTATAATGATAATAGAAGAAGTAGCCACCTGGGTGGTAAAAAAAAAAAGTTCATGAAGTATGTAAAGTTAGGAGTAAATGGCAGGCTGTTGTCTCTGCCTACCACAGAGGGAAATAGGCGTGAGCATATGTACGTATGTACTAAATACTGGCTACTCGGAATGAAAATTGTATATTCGTCCCCTATATAAATGTCCATTGGACCCCTGGTAGAAGACTAATCAAAATTCATTTTCACAGTATCTACTCTTCTCCTGGAATAAATGTGATAGATTCGGCACCTGGTCAGGTGTTTATGACAAGCCACGGGTATACCGATAAGGGTTCAAACCCGACGAGTAAGACCTGTCAAACACGTTCACTGCCGTCTGGTAGTGTCTAAAGAGATGTTTCCTTCTTCCTACAGTCGTGAAAAAGCAGCGGGGCGTCAAAAAGCACCTGATGAGGCCGCCAAGCTGAGTGCCACCATTGTAACATTAGTTAGTGTCTGTAATGGTGACCCTCTTTTCTGAGACTTTGATTTTAGCTTACCATCAGGCGAGGTGAAGTCAAATTGGCGTGTCCTAGATAAAAAAAACACATATTAAGAACACACTAGTACTTTTTCCACAGTATATTTTATTAGACCTGGCCGGTTTAGTTTGGTCTTCATCTTCATCGCCTTCATTTGACATTATTAATTTACGTTTGACATTATCTGATATTATTAATTTGACATTTATAATTTATAATATAATTATTTCTATGATATCGTAACTCAAATACATAATACCAATCATTTCTAAATTTAAAATATCTTATTTACCCAAAATTTGGGTGTGTTTTTTTGTACTGGTATACATAATTTTACAACTCCCCACAACATACGAAATGTAGCTCAGTGTAGCAATGTTTATAAAAGAATGTTCATATCTGTTATTGTGAACCTTTGAGGGTGCAGTAAGGCGAAATTGTGAAAAAGTACAAGTGTTCTTAGTATGTGCAATAACAAATTTCACCAAATGCCATCAATCAACAGTATAAATAGATGATATTTATTTAATGTAAGTATTGAACTATTGACAGTTTACATAGGTAATTGAAAAAGTCTGTCTTACATCGGTCTTAAATGTGAGATTGGTAGGTGCTCAGGGTTCTTCGAAGCCCTGGTTTTTATAGGAGCCCTGACCACGCCCACATACAAATTAACATATTAGAACCTATTTATTTTTCTTTTTTTTATACCACTTAGGTGGCAGACAAGCACACTGCCCATCAGATGGGAAGTGGTTACCGTGGCCTATGAACGTATGTAACACCAGGGGTGTTACAATCGCGCTGCCGGCCATGAAGAAACCTTCTGATGCCACTCTTGAAGAACCCCATATTGTTGGGAAAACTGCAGCAAGGAGGTCATTCCACAGCTTAAGTGTGCGTGGGATGAAGTTTCTTTCATACCACACAGTGCGCACCGTCTCAGTTGAATGTCATAGTGTGGTGAACCTCATTGTCGAAACATTGCACAACAAACCACAAAATACTAAAAAATTTACAACAGACATATCAAATTAGTGAAAATCTTTTTATTTTTTATTTTATACAACTTAGGTGGCAGTCAAGCATAGGGTCCATCTGATGGAAAGTGGTTACCATGACCTATGAACGTGTGTAACACCAGGGGAGTCACACTCGTGCTGCCGACCCTGAAAGAATCAGCTTAAAAGTCAAGTTGAACAGGAATTTTTTTAAGAACTTTTTTTTTGGAAAATTACATTACACTTAATGCGATTTTCCAAAAAAAAAGTTCTGTTCTATGCTAGATATATTTTATTAAATATGTGATATTATCAAGTATCAAATATCAAACAGGGGATCCAGTAATAGGTTCCACAGTAAGGGCCCGCCAATAGAGCCCTGGACGCATCCCTTCTCCGTAGAGCGTCTGCACTCCTCGCCCGCATACCTAACCCTTACCTCCCTGTTGCTAAGGTAACTACTGTTGACTCGTCTCAAATTCGCCGGACAGTTCTCCTCCGCCAGTCGCACCTTTATGGCCGGCCACCATGCGCTATCGAAGGCGCCCTCTATGTCCAGGGACACCATAAGGACTATTCTCTTCTCATCGAGCTTAGCCCTTATGTGACCCATAAGGTCATAGAGGGCGTCTTCGGTGCTCCTTTGTGGCATTAAGCCATACTGGCGGGGGCTAATCGTCGGCATTAAATAGAAGTTAAGACGAGCCACCAGCATCCTCTCGTACACCTTCCCCAAGACGGGCAATAGACCAATAGGTCTGTACGACTTGGGGACGGTGTACGAGTCCTTTCCCAGCTTCTTCAGTGCAATCACCAGTGCTTCCTTCCATATTTTAGGAAAGTAGCCGTGGTGAAGGCACCGATTCAGCAGCTTCAGGAAGAGTAAGGGGTCGGCCCCAATGGCGTGGGTGCAGATATCGGCCGTGAAGCCATCCGCCCCCGGAGCTTTTTTGGGATTGAACTTCCGGAGGGCATCATAGAGTTCGCTGATAGTAAATGGGGGATCATCATCATGATGGTCCCCATGCTCATCTAATTTTTTCGCCTTCTCTCTTATTTCGCGATGCCCTCCATTGTCCTCTCCCACCCGATCTTTTTTTTTTTTTTTTTTTTATACCACTAAGTTGGCAGACAAGCACACGGCCCACCTGATGGGAAGCGGTTACCGTGGCCTATGGACGTATGCAACACCAGGGGTGTCACACTCGCGCTGCCGACCCACTCCCTTTGGATCAGCAGCGTTCCTGATACGACGCTTGTAGGTGATCATAACCTTTCTGAGGTTGGCGAGTCTTTCCGACCACCACGGCGCACCGATCAACCCCCCCGGTTTTTTAACTGGGATGCTCTCTCTGCACGCATCCTCGACGGCTCTCGTATAAGCTTCGGCCAAGACATCGAGTTCCTCGTTGTGCCTTGTTTCGCCTATCGCTATATCCGAGAGCCGTCAAGTAGGGTTAGGGTTAGGTGAGGGGACGGCAATGCCTGTAACCACACTCCAGATTCAGGCTGTGACACAGCTCGCAGTCTAGCCTTATCGGCCCCTGTCACCCCCTCTAATAAGTGAACTTGGAGTCGCTTCACTCCTACATCATCCCACGCTCGCTGAAGATGCATTGGTTCAGGGATCAGGGATAGACGCACCCGCATTGAGGGCCAACCAAACTAACACAGTATCCGACACAAAAGGTGTGATATTATTACTATTGTAATACTATCTACCGTCTTGTACGTGCAATAATAACAGCTATAATTGCAAAAACTTGTTCAAATTTTTGCAATTATAGCTGTTATCATTATTAATACGTGGGGCGCACTATAAGTTTCCGGAATGAATATGAAAAAATACTATTAAAGGTACAAAATTAATTTATTGTTTTTCAAAATAATCTCCCTTGGCGTCTATGCACTTTTTCATTCGATCAAACCAGTTTTGAAAACTTTTGTGCCACTCCTCTGTGGTGACCTCTGAAACGTGTTTTTCATATTCCTCGACAGCCTCTTCTGGTGATGAAAATCGTTGGCCGCGTAATTGGTTCTTAATTTTTGGGAACAGATAAAAGTCACAAGGTGCCAGGTCGGGACTGTATGCAGGATGACTCATGAGTTCTACATTTTTCGCCTTCAAAAAGTCGTTTGTCTGTCTGGCCGTGTGAGAACTAGCATTGTCGTGGTGCAGGATGATACGGCGTTTACGGTTATTTTTACGGAGTTCGTCAATAACTTCCGGCAAACAAATGGTCGTGTACCAGTCACTATTCACAGTACGACGATTTTCTAAAGCAACAGTAGCCACGTGTCCAGTTTTATTAAAAAAAGAAGCAATCATCCGCTTAGATGCACTTTTCACGCGCGCCACTTTGGTTGGTTTCGGCTCATCTTGAAAGACCCATACGCTCGATTGCTGCTTTGTTTTGGGATCGTAGCAATAAATCCATGTTTCGTCACCTGTTACTATGTCCCACACCAAATTTGACGCACCTTCGTTGAATCTGGTAAGCATGGCACTGCACCAAGTGACGCGGTCCGTTTTTTGATCCTCGGTCAAGTTATGTGGGATCCACCGCGAGCACAGCTTTCTCACACCCAAATGTTTGTGTAGGATTGATTGTATTTGACTCATGCCTATTTCTAAGGATGCGCGAATTTCATGGTAGGTCACATGCCTGTCTGTTTCAATCATACGGCGCACAGCATCGATGTTTTTGTTGGTCACAGCGGTGGACGGCCGACCATCGCGAGATTCGTCACTGAGATTGATACGACCACGCTTGAATTCTGCAAACCAGCTATAAACAGTCGTCTTGCATGGAGCTTCATCGCCAAAAGCTGTTTCAAGCCGAGCGATGCTCTGTTGAGCCGTCAAATTACACTTAAAATCGTAGAAAATAATACTACGAAAATTTTCCCGAGTTAAAAATCCATGTTGATGCAGACACACAATTTTTTAAATGGCGCCACAAGGTAAAAACAAAAGACAGTTAGATGAAACAAACTGTATTCTACAGCCAAAGAGTTCTATTTTCAAATGTTGTAATAAATTTTTAAATATTGTTTATGTAAGTGGCCAGTTCCGGAAAGTTTTAGTGTAACCTATGTAGTTATTAATTTCAAAAAATTGGCCTTGTTTTTCATCTGTATTCTAGCTGTAAGTTTTTCAGAAAGAATAAAATAAAATATTAAAATTTACCAGCACTGATACGCATTTTACTTTGGTAAGATGTAACATGTTTGCCAGCAAGACACGAGTTTTCATTTTATATTCATAGATGGCGGTACTTGTGTCTGTTTGACTGAAGTGATTTGTTGCCTGATGACGTTGTAATAAATAAAGAGGAACCGTGTTATATCAGCCATTAAGAAGAAGAGCCTATGCAGGTTCAAAAATTGCACCTCAAAGTTAGCAACGCCCAATATATAAACGTAAAATCTCTAAGGCAGGGGATTTTGCGTCTACTGCATTGGTAGACAGTAAAAGTGTTCGGAGGATCTTATAGTTCCGAAGGTATTTCCTAACACCTCTTCCTTTTTTATTTATATATTTATTTAAACTTTTTGCACAAATACACAAAGATTGTACAAAGGCAGACTTAATGCCACAGGCATTTTCTACCAGTCAACCTTAGGGTGATGCAGAGATATTTATATCTGAGGTAGGTGCACGAAGTGTTATGGTGAGAGTTGTTCGCAGTTTGGTACACAAATAATAACATAACATAAACTCACGCCTATATCACCGAAGGGGTAGGCAGAGATATTAGCACCCACATTTCGCCAGTTTATGTTTAGGTCCCAATGAAATAGGTGGCGACCCTATTGCCATCAACTGGGCACTTATAAACTTGCGATAAATACACACATAACTTCGAAAAGCATCGATACAAATAATAATTTTATATAATAAATATTTAATTAATTTCTAAAATAAAATATCCATACATAAATATAGGTACAAACATTATAAACTACATACACATATAAACCAAAAAATACATAAAAATATACATAAATACAAGTATACCTACACGAACACATCAAATACATGATTTGTTTGCCAACTATGGGTGGTTGTAGAGCTGGTGTACTCTGATCTTGAATATAAAACGGTTTGTGGACATCCTGATTTCCAGAGGAAGCGTGATCCATAGAAGAATAGACTGGACTAAGAAAGAAGAGTGGACAAGGCTGGTTGTGTGAGTGGGACAGTGTAGGAGTAATACCTAAGTAAGTTTTTATTACGGTTAGAGCCGAGTAAGTAAAGCTGAGAATTTAAATACGGTTCCCTTCTACTGTTATAGTAACCGTTACAGCTTATCACCTGAGGAGAGATCAAGTGTTTTATTTAAGAAAAGCATAATCTTGAGCTCTTCCAATTAGTCCCAACCTCCCCTAAAATGTGACCCGCAGTTAGTCGTAGTCTAATTGACGTGTTCTATATAAAAAAGGACATAAGCTCTTGAAAGCTATCTTACTAAAAGGTGGACATCATATTACTTCTTTTTAAAAGGTAAAAAAGCTTAACAAACAAGTGTAGAAATATATTTATGGACATTTTAGATATAACACACAGAAGGGACTTATAATACTCGTACTTTAATAAAAAGCCTCGGAGTATTACAAAAGATAATCTTAGGGTTTAGTGGCGTTCGAAAAGTTTCATTACGACGACTTATGTCTAAATGTCGCCGCGGTCTCACGCTGTATGTGGTTCTTATTCTACCTCATCGCCCACCCGCCCATTTCTCACCTATGACAGCTTGGCTGATTGTGTAGAGGTTTATAGATTTTTTTTGTAATCCACTTAAGCAGATACGGCCCACCTGATGGAAAGTGGTTACCGTGGCCTATGGAAGTGAGCAACAACAGGGGCATCACACTCCCGCTGCCGTTCCTTATAAGCACCTTCTAATCCCTTCTTGAAGAACGCCATATTGATGTCGCTTGGATAAACGACGGCAGGGAGTTCATTCCACAGCTTGAGCGTGCGGGGGATGAAGTTCCTATAATAACAGCTAACTGTGCGTACTGTTTCAAGTCGCAATGTGTGAGAGTGGATTCCCTGTACAGAGTAATAGTAGAGTGACTGGAATCTCAAAACTCTAATGTCCGCTTTTAACGTTGGCAAACATAGTAGCGAACGTGTAGTGCGGGGGTTAGTGCCATTCTTGATGGGAGACGGGGCGTCGAGAGGGTGTGTTGGCCACCATTATATATGGTTAGCTAGATAGTAATTTATTTATAACAATGAAAGTCAACGCCTATACCTTCTTACTGAGCTGAAATCGGCGTATACTGTATATTGTTTACAAGTAACTATTTGCTCAAAAACTAACACGAAAGGTTTATACTGTTGATTGATGGCATTTGGTGGAATTTGTTGCTACTCATATTGAGAACTCACATGATTTTCCACAGTACTTTTTATTTGTTATTAGACTACCGGTTTCGCCTCACGGCATCCTAAAAGGCGAAACCGGTCAGGTCTAATAACAGATAAAAAATAATATGGAAAAATGTCAAATCAATATGTGTAACACGAAAGGTAATTAACAGTTCTAAAAAATAACAATTAATAACTTTTTCGATACCATTTTTTTATTTATTTATAATGTAAATGTTATATAAATTACGTTATGAAATAGTTGCATTTAATTGTAATATTGCACATTTAACACCTGTATCTGAAATGCAATATAATTTTGTTATATTCATTGTTCAGAGAAGTAATACAATATTTTGTGTACATTTTTCATTGAAGTTATATTAATAAAGATATATATCTGACAACAATATGGGGTTCTTAAAGAATGGCATTAGAAGGTTACTATAGGGTCGGCGGAGTGTGACGCCCCTGGTGTTACACACGTCCATAGGCCACGATAACCCCTTTCCATTAGGTTTACCATGTGCTTATCCGCCACCTAAGTACATACATACGTACAATCACGCCTGTTTCTCGTAGGGGCAGGCAGATCACGGATCTCCATTTGCTACGATCCTGACATACTATTCTTGCTTCATTCACTCTCATTACATTCTTCATTCATGCATGCTCGTCGGTTTAGGGTACTCCTGACCTACTCCTTTTCTGAAACTTCCCCGATTTGGTCCAGGTAGGTACGTCTAAGTCTTCCCCTTCCAACGGTACCATCCACACTCGCCTCATACACCTGTTTCGTTAATCATCTTTCATTCATCTCATCTCAACATTCCTCTGTCAATTCTCATCACTACATCTTCTATCACTCCACATCGCTCTCTTATCACGCTATTCCACTCTATTTCTCAAGTTCAATCCACACATACGCACGCATTTCTACTGCATTCACTCTACTCTAATGCTTTTTTGCCACATCCAACTTTCGCCACCATACAAAAGAGTCGCCACTCCTCCATGTACATGGCTGTACATGGAGGAGTGACTTTTCAGACACTTTCCGGCTGCTCATAAAGTTGTATAGTGCCCCATTTACTCTATTTACAGCTGTTGCTCTCCTTTCAACATATTCTATACTCGTCTGTGTCTGCCTACCCAAATAAGTAGTATTTATAACACTTTGCATTCTCCATCTATCTATCTATTCGTATATATATTTAAACTATCATGGTCTCTCACATTAGTATTAAAGTCATCGGGATATTTACCATGTTGTAGGTATTGCTCTGAGTTTCTGATATTTCGACGCTGTTGCAGTTCGTCTGTGATCATGGTGCTTGCAACAGCGCCGAAATTTTGGATACTCAGAACAATACAACATGGTAATATCCCGATAACTTTAATACTAATATTCATATATGGATAAAAAACAGTTGTTAATATGCTTTATCAGTAAACAACAGACAAGTAAATATGTTATTTTTGGTCCAACTACCAAAAATTTTTAAAAAATTACTGGTACCAAAACGCAGACGTTTTATATTTTGTCAAAATATTCTCCCCTTCACGTTTTTCGGAACGCAACGTAATCAGGACGGGGGATGAGGGCAGCTCGCGCACGCGCAGTACTCCCCCGACTAACTAACCCCAATACGACAAAGCGTACGCCTCCATTTTATTTCCATTTATTTCATATTTCGAAACGGAAAACACATTTATGAATCCATGTAAATGAACTATAAATATATTTAAATGAAGTGATACGATACTGAGTGCAATTCTAAATTTGAATTTGAACTGAAAGACAATTCGAACTGGCCAGTGCTTACGTAATATTTTTTTCTTTAATCAAGATTGTGTAAGTGTACGAATAAGGCAAAAAGGTGAGTGCTTTTTTTTCATTTACTGTCGTTAAATTCTGTAAACAGTCGATACAAATATTCAAAGCTTTCATTTATATAGCTTTTAGTTGTGAAGGAGTGTTTCATATCATTAAGATGACCTTTTTGTGTTAAGGTTACCGTTTGAGTCTTAAAAAGAGCTAGTAATTTGTTATTCATAATTGGATTACATGAAAATTGATACAATTTGAACAGGATTTTTAGATATAACATCATTTTATACACTTATTTGGTCTATCTTTAGTGATAAGTCAACATTACAATCTAGTTTTTACATTGCAATCATATTATACGACTTATCTTACAAATTGTAAGAAAAAGTTAAAATGTCATCTCATGCATTCAGAATTACTATATAAACAGTTTATCAGTAGTATGATATATAAGTAATACTGCAAATTCCAGCATAGATATTTTAAGAATAATCATAAACCTAACGGTTTCCCAATTGCGTTCAATTTTTTAGTCGCGCGTAAACTTTTTAGTTGGTTTTTCACCAGAAAAATAAAAATATATGTCATCTTTTTATTCCATAAGTAAGTATTTACCACTATTTACCCATTTTCACATTAAAATGATTTGATTTGATTTACTTTTGATAGCACAATTAAGAATATTTATTTTTGATTTTCTATAGGTACTTTTAGAACCCATATCACAAAACTATATTTAATTTGTTTCTAGGTAGTTATGGGATTTTTTTTCTATGATAGTAAATAGCTGATGATAGTGATCATATATTGTTCATGATAAAACACCCACTAGACGGCAATAGACTCACCTCCTATTACGTGATATTGGCGAAAAGTTATATATATAATATTTCTAAGATACTAACACTAGATTAAGATTATAATTGTACTACTAACACTTTATATGGATTTGAAAAATCTGAAATAAAAGATATTCTATTCTATTCTAATACATCACTGTCTACCCCTTCTGGGATTATCTACCCCTTATACAGGCGTGAATATATAGGTGTATCTGCAGATCGAGCCTTTAGGAAGCCATCAAAGTAATTAAAGCTACGAATCGAACCTTCGTAGCCATTCCACTACGCCGTAGCGACAGAGCTACGGAGAAGGAAAACAAATAACCCTAATGGTGATCTATATCTATGTGTTTATAGACATATTACGAAATAGATCTGATTATCAGTTAAATGTATTGGAAGTAATAACCATTTCTTATGATTATTTTTGTAAATACATCATACACGTCTGTATATTTTGTGAAAGGTTAGGCAGAGGTGTTTTAATACCTACATTTCGTCAACAATTTTTTTCGGTTCCAAGTAATAGGCGGTGTTTATTGCTATAAACTGGTTACTTAGAGAGGTTTTGTTACTATATTAGAGAGGTTATTTACATTAGACAAAAGCTTTATTCGGATCCCATTTAAGACCTACGGAGCCCCAATCAACCTCATCTGCCAGAGATATTGCTAGGGACATATATCTTGGACCTGACACATGCTTAAAATGCAATTAAGCAGTTTTGACGTTGATCGTACAGTCAGCATCAGATCGATCTTGATAAGCATTTACATTTTCATTTTATTGTACACCAACAGATTTACATTAGGACAAGTAGGTAGCATGTATACAGTTCAATGTACAATGGGCGACCTTATCACTGAAGCGATTTCTTCCAGGCAACATTGGGATGGACAGTAATGTTATAAAAACAAAAGATATGGTGTAGTTACCGACTAAACTTAAATAGATAGTGTATTAAAACAAAAGAAAGAGAGAAAAGTAAGTAAAATAAAATTAATATACGGCTTTACACAAAAAATATTAACATAAATACTGACATACAAATACATATACATGTATTAAATAAATATATACTTAAAGTAGATAGCAAAGTACTGAAAATGATCTTGGTATCTAGTTATGATGTTAATATCAAACTGTTTTTATCAGATTACGGCGAAGCCAAAGAAGGGTTATGATTGTGCGAAGGGTATGCCTTTCAACCAAACAAACAAAAAACCAAACAAAAGCGACATACAGGCGGCGTGCGTTTTAGTCGGCTCGAGTCCGACATAACCTCTTCCACCGGCTCCAGTGGGAGGGTACCCGTGTGGATTTTGCGCAAGTAAAGAAAAAAAAAGAAGGGTTAAGATATTAACATTATGTACAAAGATATGTATGCATGTATGTAGGTTCATCTGTTCCCTCGTAGCTCCTCAACTATTTATTAGTGCTGGACAAATAAGGTATCGTTAGAAGCGTCTTAGTCATCTTAGACGTGTATACATGACTTGTCCCAGAATATTTCTATTCTCCCTTTTATGTCTAAAGTGCTCGAGGCCTGTGTACAAAAACAACTGTCTTCGTTTATTTATCAGAACAGCCTGTTAAGCCCGCTGCAGTCGGGTTTCGGACCTGGTCATAGCACTACTACTGCTCTTCTAAAAGTAACGGGTGATATTAGAACTGGCATGGAGGCTACTAAGGTAACAGTGCTTGTCTTGGTGGACTTTTCCAATGCCTTTAATACAGTCAATCACGATATTTTGTTAGCTGTACTTGCCCATCTTAAGATCTCATCGGATGCACTGGAATTTTTCTCAAATTATCTTCAGGGGCGCCAGCAGTGTGTACGCATTGATGAATCCACATCGAGCTGGTGCAATCTCGACACTGGTGTCCCTCAAGGCGGTATTCTCTCTCCCTTATTATTCTCTATTTTTATTAATGTTGCTACTCATAATCTTCGATGTGCGTATCATCTGTATGCAGACGACTTGCAGTTATACACTCAAGCACCTGCTGATGACGTTTCACGAGCCATTCGCGACGTGAATGGGGATCTGGAAGCTTTGGGAAACTGGTCCACTAAATTTGATTTAACCGTAAACCCATCTAAGTGCCAGGCTATTATAGTCGGCAGCGGCAGGTTGATGAATGGAGTCAATATTACAAAATTGCCACCAATTACCTACAACGGAACAACAATTCCTTTCAGTTCTTCAGTTAAGGACCTAGGACTCTACCTCGATTCTAACATGGACTGGCGTGTGCAGGTAACGAACATGAGCCAGAAAATTTCAGGTAGGCTCAGATTTTTATACCGCCTGAAGAACTTTCTAGCAACAAGGACCAAAGTTATGTTGGCCCAAAGTTTAATTTTTCCTCTGATAGACTATGGTGATGTGTGCTATTTTGACCTGAATGCAGACCTTCTCGATAAATTAGACCGTCTTCTCAATAACTGCATTCGATTCATCTTCAACCTTCGTAAATACGACCACGTGTCTACATTCCGTTCGCAGCTTAACCATCCGTCCTCGCCGTAAGTTGCGTGCACTTACTACTCTTTACAATATCCTCAACTCTCCCACTATCCCCACTTACTTAACTTCATACTTTCAGCTATTATGTTCCAACAATGATAGAAATCTTCGTTCTACTGACAACCGGATCCTCGCATTTCCTTCTCATAGAACTAACTTTTTAGGCTCCTCTTTCTTTGTTGAGACTGTTCGCCTATGGAACGCACTTCCTCTAGAGATCAGGAAGAGCACGAGCCGCAATGTGTTTAAGTCTAGGGTACGACAATTGATCACCACAGAATTGGCAGAATCATCGTCTCAACAATAATGATATTTCTACTCATATTAATATGGGTATCTATATTTATGTATTATATTTATGTTATATATGTGTATATATTTTATATATATGTATAACTATTCTGATTTATTTTAAATATGATAAGTAGGTATAAGTACTGTTTATGTTTAAGAACCTATATATAATTAATCTATAGTCCTTATAGAACCAAACGCATCTCTTGTTAATATGCGCCTACCTCGTACTAGCTCTGCACCACCCTATGGTAGACTGGCAGAGAATGCCTACGGCATTAAGTCCGCCAATGTACATCGTGCATAAAGTATAAATAAATAAATAAATAGCGGTCATAAAGTACCGTATTAAAAATCAGTTCGAAATTTATATGCAGTGTTTGTTATCAATTGTAAGGCCTTAATTAGCACATTTCAAGTAGGTATCTATATATAAAATATAGTTGTTGCTTGCCTCAAAATAATATAAATTAAAATTAAGTTTAAAACTATAAAACCCGACTACCGAAAAATCACGCTTCAAAACGAATTAATCAAGAAAATATCAAGGATAGCCGTGGTCGTATGCCACTTAGTCTAACAAAACAATACATTCCATAGAAAAGCGGCATACGACCACAGCTGTTCTTGATAACATTAAGCATAACCAAAGTAATATTATTCAACGACAAAAGTAGTATTATATATTCTAATTTATTGATCAGCAGAGCTATTAAACCGATTATAAAATAATAAATAACACATGAAATATTTATGAAAATTTTAAAGCATTTGGTATAGGAGGAGGACACGGCGGTATTTCCGGTCAATTGAGCAGTCCGACTGGGGTAGTACCTCCGCCCTACAGAATACCGCGGTTATAATAACTTCGTGTTTTGTTCCCGGCGGTGAGTAGGGTAGCCAGAGCTCACTGGAGAGTTTTTGTGCTGTCAGTGGGATGACCAAAGGCTTATCCTCTACACTGACGGCACAAAATCTCTGTTCTTACAGGGTCGGCAGCACGGATGTGACTCCACTGGTGTTACACACGTTCATAGGTCATGGTAACCACTTTCCATCAGGTGGGCCGTGTGCTTGCCTGCCACCTAAGTTGTATAAAAAAAAACCATTCAAATCGATTAAGATAAGAAAAAATTTAATCGGTTGAAACGGGATTCGATCCCGCGATCTTTCCTTTACAGGGAAAATGCTCTGACCACAGAACATTGCCTGAAATCATCCAAATCTTATATATATCCGTTTTACGGCGACAGTGGGAGCCATCTACCGATATTCGTATGAACTATCAGCACCAATGAATGATATGCCAGTGAATGGATTTAAAAGAGAAGTGAAAAAAACTTTAGATAGATAGATAGATAGATAATTCTTTATTGTACACCAATAGATTACAGTAAAATTTGTAGTGAGCATGCATACAGTTTAATGTACAATGGGCGGCCTTATCGCTGGAAGCGATTTCTTCCAGGCAACCTTGGGATGGACAGTAATGTAATAAAGCAAAAAAATTGGTTTAGTTAGCAAATAAACTAGAAACAAGGTTATAATATATTAAAAGATACAAAAAGAAAGATAGATATGAGAGAAGTTCAAATAAAGTTAAATAAATATACAACTTTAGCACACAAATAGATATACGAAGTAAATAGTTCATAGTAATAAGAAGGGAAAATAGTGAGCATATTAATCGTGAGTAAAGGATCTTTAATGAGTAAAGGTTACTATAAAGTGGATGAGTACCTCAATGATGTTAATGCGTGGTCAACATAGGTCTCTTGCTTGCTCGCACAAAATAAATTGTAAACTAAAGCAAATTTAAAAAAGAAAAATCTAGTTCTAATGTAGTTCGCTGAGTTTCTTGCTGGTATCTTCTCAGTAGAACTAATCTACTGAACCAGCGAAAGAATCATTTTCCAATGGTTTATTTTTACATTATTTAATATTTTTATATTATTTCTTAACATACATAATTGTAGAATTTTGACGTTCATATGTGCTCTTTGTGTGCCTAAACTGAATAAATGAAATTGATTCTTTGATTGATTCTTTGATGATTAAAATATGAAATATTTATTTATTTATTCTTTAATGTTATATACTTACAAAGAAGTGAAATATTATGTACAAAGGTGAGCTTAACTCAATGTTGAGTTCTCTTCTCTTCTCTCCCGCACTCCTGTGCACAGAGGAATTGTAGTCCGATGAGAGGCAGTCTTGTGTACAAATACAAACATGTTATTTTTTTATACCATTTAAGTGGCAGACAAGCACACGGCCCACCTGATAGAAAGTGGTTACCGTGGCCTATAGACGCATGCAAAACCAAGAGTTACACTCGCGCTGCCAACCCTGCAAGCTTTGACAGTTTCTGCGCCGTCAATATAAAGACAAAACAGGACAAGCTTTTGGTCTTTCCAACCCTCCAGTGACCTCTGGCTACCTTACTCACCGCTGGGAACACAACACAAAATTCTAAAATTACTTATACATGGACTGTGGACATATGCATTACAATATAAAACGGATTTATAAATATTTTCGTGTTAATCACCTTTGTCATTGCATGTACATCTCGTCCCGGGCGTTGACCTTCACCAACCCTCAAAGAAAAAAGTAAAGAAAGACAAAATATCACCAAAATATTACCACGTACCCCATAAGCCTTATTCGATCGAGAAACAATCGCTTGGAAGCCTTCGATACCCAAGACCTTCCAAACTTGGCTCTTTTCAAGTAAAACTTTCGCCAAGTTGTTCATAAATTAAAACTCGCCCCGGCAAGAACAGTTTCGTCCCACTTCGCCCCACTTTGCATAACAGGGTCCATCAATAATCATTTTTGTCTTTATTCAAATTTATAGCTGTTCGTCGGAGGATTTTGTTAAAGATTCAGGTGTTCGGGAGCTTCGAAGGTATATTGGGTATTGATTCGTTGACTTTTATTTATACTTACCCTATTTGTCTTCGTTTGAGCTGCAAGCCGTTTTAGAAATCGTTCAAAGGATATTGATACACAAGGAATTTTATTAATACATACATATACTCACGCCTGTAAATACCAGAAGGGGTAGGCAGATTCGTATCAACACCTACACTTACTCCAACAATTATACATTATAGGGAAAAGTGGCATACGACCACGGTTATCCTTGATATTTTCTTGTTTGATACTTTTTTGAGCTTGATTTAGTTTTTAAACTTTTATTTTACCTCTATAATGTGACATGTGTCAATTAAATTCAGGAACTTTTGATTAAAACTAGACCAGACTAAGAAGACAACAGGCGTGCATGATTAAAATGAATTTTTGAATAGAATAAAAGAAACAAAAGGTGTATCTCAGAATCGTAGCAAGTGGTCTCTGCTCACCCCATCGGTAAAGATGCGAGATTGCATGTATGTATAGCTGCACAAGTATGGGAACAAATATACACATTCAATAAACAACAGTCTGAATGGTAAATAACAGGCAAGGGTATTCACATTGAAAAACGCGAGAATTCCGAACGCCAATTCTGGTCACGTAGCGTTTTTTCTTACGTTTGAAAATTGCCTTAAAACTTGTATAGAGGTTATCGACCTACTGTATTTTTTTATACTGCTAATGGTCTCACTGGCATGGATGTCTAGGATTGTGCGAAGTAGAGGGGGAAGAGCCGGAAGGCGGACCCTGAGATCCTAGTTTTCTTGATCTCGAATGCAATCTGAAAAATACGTCTTCATGATGATCAATATGATCATGATTTTATACAGCAAACAAGCACACTAATACTAGGTTTCAGTTTTGATGAACCATTATTTGATATATTAATTTTTATAATCATTATTATATAGGAGTATTTAATAAGGATTAGTCCATGGTTTAATCGCGAAAACTCCTACACCGTTGTATGATTATGAAGAGATCATTCATTATTTCGACGACAGATAAATTGTATATTGATTTTTTTTTATACCTACCACTTAGGTGGCAGACAAGCATACGGCCCACCTGATGGAAAGTGGTTAAAGTGGCCTATGGACGTTTGTAACATCAGAGGAGTCACAGTCGCGCTGCCGACCCTGTAAGTACAGAGTTTCTGTGCCGTCAGTGTAGAAGACAAAGCAGGACAAGTCTTTAGTCTTCCCACTGACAGCATAAATTCACCAGTGAGCTCTGACTACCCTACTCACCGCTGGGAATACAACACGAAGTTATTATAACAGCGGTATTCTATATATATATATATATATATATATATATATATATATATATATATATATATATATTATTATAGGGCGGAGGTACTTCCCCAGTCGGACTGCTCAATTGGGCAGAAATACCGTCGTGTCCTACCTCCTCCAATTAAAAGAAAATCAGTCCTGCAATCCACTCATTTGTCTAACACTATAATTGTTAAACTTGAACACGGATAAAAGACGCCGTTGAGAAGCCTCAATAAAATCAATTAAGATAGAAATTTTTTTAACGGTCCAGATGGGGTTCGAACCTGCGATCTTTCCCATACAGAGGGAACGCTCTGGCCACTAAGCCACCGAACCTTCGTCTGAAACCATCCAAATTCTTCTGTACCACCTGGACCGTTTCTATCTTAATGATTATGAATAGAAAACATACATACATAAAATCACGCCTGTTTCCCATAGGGGTAGGCAGAGATCACGGATCTCCACTTGCTACGATCCTGACATACTACTCTCGCTTCATTCACTCTCATTACATTCTTCATGCATGCTCGTCGGTTTAGAGTACTCCTGACCTGCCCTTTTTCTAAAACTTCCCCGATTTGGTCCAGGTATAATGAATAGAAAAGCCGCAATAAATTAAAATAATAAACAAAATTATCATATTATTAAACTTTATCGGTGTGAATTCATAATTATACTAGGTATTGGGACTTCTCGCGAATTAGGGAAGATGGGTTCAAACTTTCCGGAACGCGGAATCCAGTGATTAAGATACTAAAACCAAAAAACACAGTGCCGTTAAAAACTGACATAGTGAGTGTGGTGTGTCTCCAGCCTAACCGTTCATAATAAGTGTAATGGTGGGTAGGCGCACAAAAAATGTTCCCCGCATACCTCTCGACGCTCGAATACTAGTCAAGTCGTGACCACGGGTGCTGCAACGCATCCGAAACGTCGCAGAAACAGTAAGTTCCAAGATATAATTCGCGAGAAGTCCCGATACCTAGCATAATTATGCAAAATAACATATTCAAGTTATTTCATGGTACGCTCTGCGTCTGCGTCTGCTGTGCAACATTGCTGCGTTCTGAAGAGTTCGAAATCGTACCTTAAAGTTCATACACCTATCTCAAACAAATACCCGAGGCTATCAAACTGTCTAACCAGCAGACTTACCACGCCATTTGTCTGTGTGACGTATGAGCCGGGAAACCACAGCTACCCTTGTTTAAGGGGTTATACCCTCTCGCTCGGAATTGGGTCATTAAATGAAATGGGTTAGAGTTGTTGATTGCTGTTTTTAAAATAATTAATGAATTTAGTTATTGCTGTAGTTGTTTTGTAAGTGGAGGATTCGATTTCCGGGTTAAGCAAATTGGTGTGTCCTTTAGGTTCTAGAAGGTAGGACACGGCATTTCCGCCCTATTGAGCAATACGTCTGAGGAAGTACCTCCGCCCTATTGAGCAATACGTCTGAGGAAGTACCTCCGCCCTAAAGAATAACGTGGCCATAATAACTTCGTGTTGTGTACCTGGCGGTGAGTAGGGTAGCCAGAGCTCACTGGAGAATTCATGCTGTCAGTGGGAAGACTAAAAGCTTGTCCTGCTTTGTCTTCTACACTGACAGCACAGAAACTCTGTGCTTACAGGGTCGGCAGCGCGAGTGTGACTCCACTGGTGTTACACACGTCCATATGCCACGGTAACCACTTTCCATCAGGTGGGCCGTGTGCTTGTCTGCCACCTAAGCAGTATAAAAAAGACAAGATCCAGGTTGATGGCATATCACTTTGCCCCTTAAGAGGTGACTAGATTAATGAGTGATGAGTGTAAGTGGTCAATCTGCCTACCCATTCGGCCATATATCGGCGCAATTATCTTCTTCACCTTAGCGTTAATCCCAGTCGCATTCGAAGCGTTCACCTTGGATTCTGGGGTCTGATTTAAAAATCTAACTGCGGATTTGGCTGAACTTCGATATTTCCCGTGAAGCGACTGCCGTCTGACCTCCACTACACAAAGGCGATATCGAAACATTACAGTTAGACCAGTTGTCGGGTCCTTTTTCGCCTCCTGCGTAGCGCCCGTGTTCAATACCGTCATGCCAGAGGCTGTCAAATATATAAAGATGCAAATAGTAACCCTTTGCCTACACCCATGCGAGAGAAAATTAATGTGAGGAACATTAAATATAAGCTCAAGTCTTATCTTTAAGCAGAATTCTAGGTACGACTTTGACTGCTTAATTGTAAACTGTATAGGTGTTTTGTTTACGACGATTATGGTTTCTCCTTTTTTTATTTATAAGATTTGTAATGTTTGTACTGAAGAGAGAATCGCATGTGTCGCACATAAGCTCCAGTAGCTTTAGAGGCACATTAAATCTGTTTTTTTTTTGTTAAATATGTATTCCGATAGTTAAATAAATAAATAAAAATTAAATAAATGAAAACTTCTCTTGTTCCGAATCCAGGGTACGATCACTTATTCCTTCTAAAATTAATCCTATAATTTCTGGTTATTTTTAGGTTTCACGGTCATTTGACAATAACCTTTCTTAGAGGAGGTAGAACACGACGGTATTTCCGTCCAATTGAGCAGTCCGGCTGGGGAAGTACCTCCGCCCTACAGAATACCGCGGATATAATAGCCTCATGTTCTGTTCCCAGCCGTGAGTAGGGTATCCAGAGCTCACTGGATAGTTTTTGTACCGTCAGTGGGAAGACCAAAAGCTTGTCCTGCTTTGTCTTTTACACTGGCGGCACAGAAACTCTTGTGCTTACAGGGTTGGCAGAGTGAGTATAACTCCCTTGGTGTTGCGCTCATCCATAGGCCACGGTAACCACTTTCCATCAGGTGGGCCGTGTGCTTGTTTGCCAACCAAGTTGTATAAAAAAACCCTGAGAAGAAAACCTATCACAGAGTCTAGTTCATCAGCTGCACCTTGCAGGTGATATTGGCTTGGACACCGAAAATCTTTGGAGAGTCCCCAATATTAACATATGTAAATTATCGTGAAAACATATACTCGTATAGACATCAATTATACCAATTGGGTATTTTATTGGCTAGTCAAATTAGTTACTTTTACTAAACGTCAAAACGGTAAGTAATACGGAAAAGATTCCGTCAGTAATTTATTTAATATAAGAATATTAAATAAATTATTGTGACGTCATAATACAGGTATTTACACTATCATGTTCACTCACACCAGTATCAAAAATATCAGAAACACAAAACAATGAAACATGGTAAATATCCCGATTATTCTGATACTGAGGTGACGTTATAATATTTAAACATCATCAAATCATATACTATTGTATTGTATGTACTATTGTAGGTTGGGTGGATGATTAAAAATAAATAAAACGATAAAATAAGAACCGATGCTACTTTTACCGCTCTTTAACCATTCTTAATTTAAAAACCATTCTTAATTTAATAACCATTCTTAATTTAAAAACCATTCTTAATTTAAAAACCATTCTTAATTTAAAAACCATTCTTAATTTAATAACCATTCTTAATTTAAAAACCATTCTTAATTTAATAACCATTCTTAATATAATAAAGATTCTTAATTTAGTAACCATTCTTAATTTCATAAGCTAAGTTAAATAATTAATTTTATGTACAGAAAAATACCATTTTTATAAGTTTCATGTATAAACTTCTAAGGCAGAAAATGTACACAAAATACTTCCTTGTGCGTAATAGAAATTGGCACAGTATTAAACTTATCAAGATTTCCCGTCGGGGGCGAAACACAATAAGGGGTGAAAATGATGAAATACTTTTCACCCCTCACGCGTGACGTGGCGTGTGTACGTGGTAACGTCTTGGCGTTCGGATACAATCGGGTCCACAGCGAATAGAAAATGTTTATCATCGAGCAGCTTTTAATAAGTAATGGTTGTAGCCTATTATTGCGACTGCAATATTTTTGGTTGATAGGTAAATATTGCTTTGTTTAACTTTACATGCCAACTTTAAGGCGAAATATCTTTAATTCTTTATTGTACATATATTATATATATATACATACATACAAATAATAACGCCTTTATCCCTGGAGGGTTAGGCAGAAGTGAATTAACACCCACGTTTCACCAATAATTGTGTTCGGTCCCACCTAATAGGAGGTGAACCTATTGCCGTATTCCGGGCACTATTGTTGACTCGAGCCATGCATCTGAGGCTGAGTCTGGGCTGTATATATCTGTCTGATGTTAAACAGCCCCATCCCTTAGTCGCCTTGTACGACACTGCATGGGAAGAGATGGGGTGGTCGTCATTCTACTCTGCCGGGAACCACGCGGCAAATCTTTATTATACATATAAAAATAATACATCAAAAGCAATCACAAATACATCTGGATGTATAAAAGCGAGCTTATTGAGTTTTTTCCCAGCAAACCTTTGGGGGATTAATAGTGCAAAAAAAGATGGTAAAAAAAACAAGTGTACAACAGCAGAGAAAATACATTTACCTAATACAAAAATACTAAGAATAAAAATATCACACATATACTTATATTTACAATACATACAGCTTGATGATACTATTTTTGTTATTTCCCTCTCTATTTCCATCGAAAAGAGAGATAGATATTCTTGTTACTTAAATAGAAACGATCTAAATATTTTAGTTTACCCCAGCAAACAATATAAAACAAACAGCGGACGGTTCAAAGTTATTCCAACAACTTTATATTTTACTTTCCTAGACAAATAACTACACAGAATTAAATTTTCCACGGCTTGCCCTGAGATTAATGTTTAATTCAAACTTGAAACGGTGTAGACATTTGAGAAGGTACCGGCATTGCTAAACCGTTTTATAATGTCTGTGTCCTGGATTTTAAGGAAAGATACCGATGATTTTTTAAGAGGTAGGACACGACGGTATTTCCGTCTCAATCGAGCAGTCCAACTAGGGAAGTACCTCCCACCCTACAGAAAAATACCAAGGCTATAATAACCTCGTGTTATGTTCCTCGGTGGTGAGTAGCGTAGCCAGAGCTCACTGGAGAGTTTTTGTACTGTCAGTGGGAAGACCAAAGGCTTGTCCTGATTTTGTGTTTTGCACTGACGGCACAGAAACTCTCCGTTCTTACAGGGTCGGCAGCACGGGTGTGACTCCCTTGGTGTTACACACATTCATAGGTCACGGTAACAACTTTGCCGTGTGCTTGTGTATCACTAACGTATTGTAAGTGACATACCTAACTACCACTGTGCGGTATGAAAGAAACTTCATCCCACGCACACTCAAGCTGTGGAATGACATCCCTGCTGCGGTTTTTCCAAGCGCCTACAATAAGGGGTTCTTCAAGAGGGGCATCAGAAGATTTCTTCATGTTCGGCAGCGCGAGTATGACACGCCTGGTGTTGCATACGTCCATAGGCCACGGTAACCGCTTCCCATCAGGTGGGCCGTGTGCTTGTCTGCCAACTAAGTGGTATAAAAAAAAGCCCACACCTTTTTAAAATGTCATCTGGATTATTTTAAATGGCTTTATGTCATAATTCATTAACTCATTTATTTAGTTTCTAACTTTCTTCGTCCCGTTCCAAATTCATATAACACATTATACCTACATACTTGCCTTTTTTACACCAGACTACAGCGAAGTTAGCCCAGCAAAATAATACATTCAAGGGTAAAGTAGCATACGACTATTTTTGATATTTTCAAGTTTAATACTTTTTAAAACGTATTTTTTTAGTAGTCGGGTTTTAGTTTTAATTTTATTTACACTGTTCGGAAATAAAACGCGCGGCTTTTGACAGAGTGAGCTATTGAATCCTCAACCGCCACGCCATACAAGTCATTATATAATCCTGAACGCATTTTCAATCTCCACAAGATAGCTATCGGATATTTCTTTTCAATCTTTTAATTTCGACTTCCCCCAATATTAGCAATCGTTTGCTTCCCTCCCTACCCCAGTGGGGTACCCAGTAATGAGATTAACGGGGAGTTCCCTCATTACGGGACACGACTAGACGGAAATTAAAAATATTCGGCCGGTTCGGAACGAGGAACATTCTTTGGGTTTATTAAATTTTTCTTGGCTATGACAGCCACTGTACCTTATAACAATTTAATTGATAGTTATAGCAACCCAGGTTCCTAGACATTCTATACGCGCCACGCGTGGACGGTTACCCGCGCGCTATGCGTCTCCCTCTGACACATAAGCGGTTAGTTCGACACACGGCCGCAAGGGCAGTCCGCCGGCTACCGCGCTTACGCACACGTCTCGCTGGTACCTACCTAAGCTCGCCGGAGCAATACTTACTGTATTCGACGTAGTGTTACTGACTTTCAGGCATTGTAACCCCGTAAACATTATCAGTGTAAATCAATCTTTGAAATATATTATATACTCACATCTCGTGAAACTATTCATTCCCCTGAGACTGACGTCTCCCCCATATATGGCGCCCAACGTTTTTCTCGAATACCAGTGAATAAGTGACTATATCAGTGATCATGCCAGTGACCAGGAGTAGAGCGGCTAGTTTGAATCGCAGGGACGATGTCGAAAACACATCAACGATTGTCTCGCGACCGAACACGCCGCCGCCCGCCGAGTCTGCATTTCAAGATGGCGCCAACGCGTCCTCTCCTCCGCCATGTACCGACGCTACGTTTTCTTTACAGCACGTAACGTCCATAATAGCTGCCCTTCAACGTTCACAGACTGAAGCGCTCAGGGAGCTACTTACCTCGGTACCACGCGCGAACGCATCGACTCCGGAGTCATTTGTTTTTTCAGGGCAAAGCACCCTAGCTCGCTGCAAAGTCACGTTCTCCGGCACACCGAAAGAATCGGTAGAAGCTTTCATCGATGGTATAGAAGCATACAGTGACTGTGCACAAGTTTCGGACTCAAACATTATACGCGGCCTTGCATACTTATTCAAGGACGAAGCCGCTGTTTGGTGGCAAGGAATCAAACATACCGTGTCAACATGGCGGCAAGCTAAAGAAAACTTAATAAGTGCATACGGCGACCGCCGTCCACCGCATCGTATATATAGAGATATTTTTTCAACAACACAACAAAAGGAGAATACAGACGTGTTTGTGGCACGCATTCGCGCCCTTTTATCACGTTTACCTACGGGAGACGTAACCGAATCTGCCCAGATAGACATGACGTATGGCCTCCTCAACTCTAGGATAAGAAAAAGGCTTCGAAGAGAAGACTGCACAAATTTTAGTCAATTACTTCGGCTTTCACGTAACATAGAGGATTCATTTGATGATAAACACACGATGCCTACTACAAGTGAGCGCCAGATACAAACAAAGATGCGCCCCTTGTCTACATCTACGCAACAGACACAACTCGTCGCTAACACGCTACCGACCCGCGGGGCTCAGGTGCCGGCTCGCAGCGCTCCGCTGCCCGCTAGAAACGTTCCCGCCGTTTACGAAACCCAGCGCCCGCCGCCGCCCGCTCAGCCGCCGCCGCCGAGTCGAGACTCCGCCAGCACTGCGAAGCATCAACGACCCGTTTGTGTTTACTGTAAGAAATATGGACACACTAGGGACCAGTGCCGTAAGTTACAAAAACATTCAGGTGAGTCTCAATCTCATAGCTGTACGGAAGTGCGCGTGCGTGAAAAACCCGATGTCTGTGATAAACAACAAAATAACTCATTTTATTGTGTTCATTCTCGTGTTATACCTACAGACTCTAAGAATAATTTTAATAATTCTTACGCTAATAATACTTCTCGTACGTATAATTCTAATATTCATAAGTGTGTATGTATACCTAAATGTGATCGAAGTATTCATTCAAATTTTTCTTGTGATAAATGTGTTAACAAGTCACTTCGGTTTTGTAATAATAATAGTAGTTGCCCCGAATTGGATTCAAGTTCCGTTTCGCGAAATTGTTCAAAATACGATAGTAAACAAATACGTTTAAAACAAAAGTGTAATAAGTCTAGATTATCAGATCAAAGTAGTGATGTGAACCAAAAGGTTAATAACCTCTACATTGATAGAAATGTACGCACAGTGGGAAAGTATTGTAACCCACAAATTTTAGAAATTAAGAATGTTTGTTATGGTAGTTCTATATGTTGTAGTGGAGGAGATGCTTCATCGTGCGGTAACCGTCCTGTCGGACGTATAGGTCGCGATTTACGCCCGATTTTCGAAATTCAAGTTTTGGGTTTTAACGGAACCGCATTGATAGATACGGCTGCTAAACACTGCATTGCGGGTCATTCGCTGTATACTCTCCTTCTACGTCAAGGACATCCACTCTTACCTTCCACAAGGGAAGTAAAGCTCGCCGATGGTATAGTGCGATTAATGGATGTACTAACGACTACATTAGAGGTTACTTTAAAGACTTCAGTTATCACCATGCCATTTTTAATTTTTCCCAACTCAAATAATAATGAAACATTATTAGGTATAGATTTTATAACTGCCGCCAGGGTTGTTATTAATTTTCATAAAGAAACTTGGTACTTTAGCAACAATAATCAAATAAAATACAAGCTGTGTTTTGAACCAAGCTCTCCTAACGTGTCCTGCGCCTCGACTGAAATACTTCGGGATGATGAAGGTACTCACCTCACGCCAGCTGAGCGTCAAGCGCTCGCTGACATCATTAACAGGCACGCTCGCGTCTTCAGTGCAGGGGGAGGTCCAACACCGTACGCAGAGCATCGCATTGATACAGGTGACCATCCGCCAATAGCGGTACCCCCTTATCGCCTTAACCCTTCAAAAAAACAGCTGATGAAAGCTGAAATAGCGAAGATGCTACAAGACGACATCATTGAAGAATGTGAATCGGCTTGGTGTTCACCGGCGCTTATGGTGCCAAAATCTAATGGTGGTATCCGTTTTTGTGTAGACTATAGGCGTTTGAATTCAATAACTAAGGCTGACACATACCCGATGCCACGCATCGACGAGTTACTACAGAGTACGAAACAGGACTGCTACATGAGTACGTTGGATCTTCGATCTTCCTACTGGCAAGTAAAGGTAAGGGAATCAGATAAAGACAAAACTGCTTTTGTGTGCTCTTTAGGGACCTATAGGTTCAAAAGGATGCCCTTTGGGGTCCGCAACGGTCCGGCCACGTTCCAGCGTCTTATTGATCGTCTCCGGTCCTGCTCTGCACTTCAAGAGGTAACTATGCTATGCTACTTAGATGATCTGTTGATTATGTCCCAGGGGTACCAAAAACACCTGCAAGACCTCGAAATAGTATTTAAACGTCTAGCCGACTTCAAACTCCATGTTACTAGAGAGAAATGTGTCTTCGCCAGAGCTAGCGTTAAATACCTCGGTCATGTCATAACTCAACAAGGTATATCGGCCGATCCGGAAAAGGTGAAGGCTGTAACTGATATGAAGGAGCCAGGTAACCTTAAACACCTGAGAACCTTCCTACAAACTTGTTCTTGGTTCAGAAAATTCATACCGAGTTTTTCAAAAATTGCCGAACCATTAACCCGTTTGACTAGAAAGAACCAAGAATGGTCTTGGGGCTCAGAACAGACCCAAGCATTTACCGAGCTAAAGCGTCTACTGACCACAGCTCCCATACTGGTTCAAGCCGATTTCAGTCGTCCTTTTGTTCTGCGTACAGACGCAAGTAACTACGCCTTAGGTGCAGTTTTATTACAGGGCGATAGCAATCAGGAAAGGCCTATCGAATATGCCAGCCGACTACTCAACGGTGCAGAGCGCAACTACTCCACCACGGAGCGTGAGGCACTCGCTGTAGTGTGGGCGGTTGAGCGGTTTCGTCCCTACATAGACGGCCAGCCTGTCATAATTGGCAGTGACCATCAACCTCTTCGGTGGCTGCTGTCCCTCAAATCACCAACAGGTAGATTAGTTCGTTGGGCTCTAAAGCTCCAATCTTTTGATATTAAATTCCAATATACGCCAGGGAAGGCGAACGTCGTGGCAGACACGCTGAGTAGACCAGTCTGTTCGAGTGACTCTCGCGACAACTGCGGTGTTTGCTCCGTGATTTGTGACCTGCCTAGAAAGACGCCCAGCCAACTCCGTATGGAACAAATTTCGGATCCGGAACTAGAAAAGGTAATTAGAGACCTCGAAGGATCTGAAGATGTCACTGCCCATAGGTGGTTGCAAAGGGGCTATATCACTACACAAGGCGTCCTATACCGCTTTAATCCAGACTCTGATAGTGAATCCCCTCAGTTAGTAATCCCCGCCTGTCTGGTGCCTGACATTTTAAAGGAGTTACACGACTCTCCAACTGCCTGTCACCCAGGTATTGATAGAACATACCATAAAGTAGCTCAGTTGTATTATTTCACAGGGATGCGTCGCATAATCACCGATTATGTCAAAGCCTGCATCCACTGCCAGCGTTACAAGGCAAGTAATACCAAACCACCTGGTTTACTCCAGACACCAGTTATGAATCAACGTAACGAGGTGTTGGCTATAGATTTATTTGGCCCATTACCGGAAGGAGATCAGGGGGAGCGATGGATCTTGCTCGTTGAAGATACAGCTACCCGTTGGATAGAGCTATTTCCTCTTAAAGAAGCCACAGCAGAAGCCTGTGCTCATATCCTTATTGAGGAATACTTTATGCGATATGGTTTGCCTCGCAGAATTATTTCAGACAACGGCGTACAGTTTATTTCCGCATTAATGCAGCAATGTATGTCAGTACTAGATATTAAACAAAACTTTATTCCACTTTATCATCCAGAAGCTAACCCTGCAGAACGGAAAAACCGTGATCTAAAGGCAATGCTAGCACATCTCGTAGAAAACGACCATACTTCTTGGCCTAAGAAGTTGTCGGTGATCCGTTTTGCCTTAAATAGTGCGAGATGCCGCACAACTGGTAAGTCACCTGCTTATTTATCTTTCGGCAGAGAAATGCGATCCCCTACAGAGGTCATACATGACCCTCGTGCCATATTGAGTAAAGATAATTTTGTACCTCAAGTCTCTCCCTATCTTAGTAACTTCTTAGAGTCACTATCAGCTGTTCGAGAACGAGTGGAAATCCAACAATATAAGACAAAGCAGTACGCCGATGCATCGCGTCAGCCATCAGTAACCTTTAAGGTAAATGACCTAGTTATGCTGAAGTCCCATCTGTTGAGTAAGGGATCTAAGGATCTTACTTCTAAATTTTACCCTCGTCGCGATGGCCCTTACAGGATTGTAGAGAAGCTTAGTCCTACGACCTACAACATTGCTAATGCAGAACAGCCTAATCAAATCATAGGTAAATATCATACTCAGGATCTTAGCCTTTATCAAGGTAGGGAGGACAGCACTGTACCAAAACCCGTAATTCCAAAAAGGAATCGCGGACGTCCTACAAAGAAGGTTGAATCACCAGTCCAGGAGCGAGGGCGTTCTCCAGAACTGGAGGGGGAGTATATAGCAACCCAGGTTCCTAGACATTCTATACGCGCCACGCGTGGACGGTTACCCGCGCGCTATGCGTCTCCCTCTGACACATAAGCGGTTAGTTCGACACACGGCCGCAAGGGCAGTCCGCCGGCTACCGCGCTTACGCACACGTCTCGCTGGTACCTACCTAAGCTCGCCGGAGCAATACTTACTGTATTCGACGTAGTGTTACTGACTTTCAGGCATTGTAACCCCGTAAACATTATCAGTGTAAATCAATCTTTGAAATATATTATATACTCACATCTCGTGAAACTATTCATTCCCCTGAGACTGACGTCTCCCCCATATAGTATTGTTAATTAAAAGATTTATTCTGATTTAGACGTTAGACTAAGGAATATTGACTGATTAACGGAGAATGTATTATTAATTAAGTTCACGGTATGGCTTCATGTAGGTCTACATGCCCACAACAACCTAACCTGTAAGCCACACTACACCTACTTCCGAAGAGGGCCAGATCGAGAAAGATGGCCCTGGGTCGGCTGGGTTGAGAGGAATATGCCTGTGAACCTCACTTACAAAATATATGACCCACAGGTGCCGTGTGTTTTAGTCAGTTCGAGTCCGACATAACCTCTCTCACCGGCAGGGGGCGCAAGTGAAAAAAACGAACGAACGGATTGACGAACAAGGCTGTCTCTGGCACAGACTTTACTCTCGAAATTAAGAGGTCAGGCGCATCATTCAGTTGCTTGGCTAATATAATGATATTATAACTCAAATTTTATAATGATTTATCCAAATAGTTGTATTTTCAATTTAATTTTAAGTCTGTGATTGTAATAATCTTATTGTACGTCATACCTGACATGTTATAGAGATACCTACCAAACCTATGTAAATGATAACAAAATCTACGAAGTAATACCTGTGACAAACAATAATTGAATTTGAATTTGCTTTTCAGCGGCCATGGTCGCGGGATCTACCCAAATTGTCAACATCAACGTAGATAATAAAATATGTAAATCGTGATAAAATTCGTTAACAATACTTTCATTTCAACATAAAGTATTCGGTGTTACCAGCGGCTCTACCCGCAAATTTGTACCCATGGAAACCTATTCCCGGGATAAAAATGTGCTCTGAGAAGAAGACTTGTCTTGCTTTGTCTTCTGCATTGACGGCACAGAAACTGTCTGTTGTTACAGGGTTATCAGCACGAGTGTGACTCTTCCGGTGTTGCACACATTCATAGGCCATGGTAATCACTTTGTATTAGGCGGCCCGTGTGTTTATCTCCCATCTAAGGGGTATATAAAAAAGTAGCTTATGTTTTATTCCAGACTATAATATAATCCATCGTTATAATCTGTCAAATTTCTACCAGATTAAAGAGTCATTCAATCAATTAGCCAATCAAGTAGTCCACTGCTGGACATAGGCCTCTCCCAATATTAGGAGGCTTTGGTCTACTGTTTCCACTCTGGCCAAACGGGTTGGTGGCGATTTTATTTCGAGTTTTCCTTCTCTCGCAGTGATTCATTACTCTTTAATCTGCATTAAAGAGTAATGAATAACAAACATCAAATCATTTGTACAAAGTTTCATATTTATATACATATAATCACGCCTTTATCCCTGGAGTGTTAGGCAGAGGTGAATTAACACCCACATTTTACCAATTCGGTCCCACGTAATAGGGGTTGAGCTTATTGCTGTATTCCGGGTACTATTGTTCACTCGAGTAATGAATCTGAGGCTGAATCTGAGCTGTATATATCTGTCTAAAAGCCCTATCCCTTAGTCGCCTTGTACGACATCGCATGGGAAGAGATGATAATAATATTGTCGTAGATAATTTATAATCATTAATATTGGTAGGAAGGAAGTAGGATAGAATTTTCAAGGTGAAAAGCTTTGCAACGTCCATGCACATAATATATTCTGTGATCGCTGTCACCGTGAGCCAATCGCCATGAGTATTATATCAAAGGAGCAATTACCCAGAGTACCTGCACGCTCATGGATATTCCTTAGAGAAGCATTAGGACTGTTGCTAATTATTCGAAGGGAACCTTTGCAGAATATTCTCTTTGAATGATTTGCTTTCGTCATTTATTTATTAATTGGTTTCATATTCTGATACTTGTACTAGTAGCACCAGATAAGCCGGTGGCATGATTCGAAACTCCATAACATCCCTTTATGTCCGCCATTTATTTATTTTCAAATAACGCATGGAAATCTGCCGGATTTGTTTATATTTATAATTAAAAACTGATAATTAATATGCGTGTGCATTATGTATGATATATAAGTTAGCATAACCTCGTTTATTTATTTATACTTTATGCACGATGTACCTACATTGGCGGACTTAATGCCGTAGGCATTCTCTGCCAGTCTACCATAGGGTGGTGCAGAGCTAGTACGAGGTAGGCGCATATTAACAAGAGATGCGTTTGGTTCTATAAGGACTATAGATTAATTATATATAGGTTCTTAAACATAAACAGTACTTATACCTACTTATCATATTTAAAATAAATCTGAATAGTCATACATTTACATGAAATATATACACTTACATAACATAAATATAATACATAAATATAGATACCCATATCAATATGAGTAGAAATTTCATTACATTACTCGATAAACAGACTATTCAAAATAGAAATATTTTTTCAATTCGAACCAGTAGTTTCTTAAATAAAAAGAAACTGACTTGAGAATATCCTCTTTTTTAAACCTTTGAAAACAGAGATAACTTTTGTGCGGTCAGATCAGCGTCTTTTCACATACATTACTTGTTAAACTTCAATACGGATTAACGGCACCATTGAGAAGCCACAATGAATTGAAACTATAAAAAAAATATCATATGAAGTCATTTTCACGGTACGCTACGAGTCAGCAGTTTTCGTGTGCGATCGCCTTTGGAATTATACCTTAATTGTAAAAGGTCTTTTAAACCTTTTGCTGATATTTTTGTTTAGTCTAATTCTAGATATGATGATCTTTGTGTCTGAGATGACAATGGAGAATGTCAAGTCCATTAATTAGCGCGGCTTCTGTCGAGCTTGTCTTTTGTTGGTACAACAATGAGGGCTCACACTCACCTTTCTAGGTCAAAACAGCTTTTTACACACATACATATATATAATCACGCCTTTATTCCTGATGGGTTAGGCAGAGGTGAATTAACACCCACATTTCACCAATCATTGAATTCGATCCCACGTAAGAGAGGGTGAGCCTATTGCCGTCTTCCGGGTACTATTGTTGACTCAACCATTAATCTGAGGTTTTTTTTTTACGTGCGCAAAATCCCCACGGATACCTCCCCACCGGAGCCGGTGGGAGAGGTTATGTCGGACTCGAACCGACTAAAATGCACGCCGCCTGTGGATCGTTTTGGTTGCCGAAGGTGAGCTTGACAGGCATATCCCTCGCACCCCGGCCGGCCCAGGGCCATTTCTCGCGATCTGGCCCTCTCCTCGGGTGTGTGGGGACTACAGAGTCCCCAACTAGTTCCCAGAAAACGGGGAGGCGCGCCAGGCGCGCCGCCGCCGCAGCCTGCTTCTGCCAGGGTGACAGGCGGCTCCACCTGTCACCCCCAGGCCGGCGCTCATGGGGGCCGGAGGTTGTTCATCGACCTCTGACGCCCGAGTTGCCTTCGTACGCGGGCAGCTTGGCTTGCGATCCTTCGTCGCTCCCGTTGCCGCTCCCGCCCCGCCTCTTCCTTCACGAGCATTAGTTGCTCGCAGAAGGAGGCGCCGGCCGCCCACGCATCCGCGCAGCGGACCATCGCCGCGAGCAAGGTGGAGAGCGTGAGAACCCTCACTCCCAGGGCCGCCACAAGCTCCCGCCTCCGCGTCTCCCACACCGGCCATTAATCTGAGGTTGAGTCTGAGTTGTATATATCTGTCTGACGTTAAACAGCCCTATCCCTTAGTCGCCTTGTACGACACCGCATGGGATGAGATGGGGTGGTCCAAATTCTACTCTGCCGGAAACCACGCGGCTGAAAACGGCTTTGTATTGTTCATATTCTTCTTATAGTTCTAATTAGTACAGTGGTGAGGATATATGCTCATAAACCGACAGGAATCGGGTTATATTTAACCCGATTCCTGTCGGTTTGCTCTGCAAAGGGCACTCGTGGTAGTAGTACAGATAATGAATCATCCAAAAGTGAATTTATCTGAAATTCTGTATTCAAATTCAGTGGGTATCATATTCAGAATGAAATTTAATAAAATATTGCAATGGTCGTTTTACAGCAGGCCAGATTTTTTCCACCGGCTTCCTTTTGTCAATTTACCCTTAGCCACTGAAGTATTAGTAAAATATGCATCACTTTACTTACTACTATTACAGTGGAAAGATTACTATCATCCATTCTGGTGTGATCAAGTGTTTGGTACTTGATCACACCAGAATGGATGAATGTATCTGGATAAAATTATACACAAAGATAGATTATAGCCTGATATAACAGATACGTTATCTTATTGTCTTAGGTTCCTGTATCTCATGAGATTCGCAACGGTATTTCAGGCGGGTGGAGCTGCCGGCATTAGCTAGTACAGCAGTATTTTCTTCTATAAATTGTTTAAAACAAGAAAACAAAATAAACTCACATAATTAAGGTTGTTAATACGTGTGGTAACGGAGAAAGAATACAAGTATCACCATCCCATCTCATCCGAAGGGTGTCGTAAGTGGCGAATAACGGAAAATAGGCAGACGATATCACTGCGAGAGTAGGGAAACTTAAAATAAAACCCTGCACGTGGAAACGGTAAGGCAAAGCTTCCCAACATTTGGATAGGCCCATATCCAGCTGTAGATTGCGAGGTTAATTGATTGATTAAATGAAATTTAACTTCATCGCAATATTTTCACTGGTGATGACGTGTTAAATTCGGACTCCTGATTTCCAGTAAACTTTTACCATAAATTTTTCACCTATAAACTTTTGAAGGATACTTTGGATCCTGTACCCTTGTTGATCCGATAAAATTATTATTTTCCTTTTTGTGATTACATTCACCTTTTCTTCTGGTAATACCATTTGTAGACATTGATTATCCATTTTTGGTGAAAGTGTGTGTGTATCATTTCCTAATTGGTTATCAATGCGAGTGATAGACAGTTGATGCGTTTTTTTCTTACGCGATTTGGGTGTCAAGTTCATTTTAGCAGGAGTTGAACAAATCTGTGCCCAAAAATTGAACAATATCTGTGCCATCTCGCCATGCAATAAAACATCAATAAATGATTTTTCTTTTTCTCCCAAAGATTATACCAGCACTTATCTATCGCGTACCAAAAAGACTCAAATTCATTATCGCCAACAGAATTTATGAAAGAATTTTCTCACAAATTCGTTTTCATAAAAGGCATTCAACTCTGAATACAATTATTTATTTTCTCAAAGGAAACTTTTTATTTTCAAAATGGTTTTGTCGCCTTCGTTGAAATTTGTATTTATATTTTAAATTGAATTTGAAATTCACCTTCGCACAATGTACGTTTATCTCGGGTTAAAATACTTTGGTATACAATAAATTATACAAAAATTCAACGTGAAATGAAGGCATGCGATTATAAAATAATATTGCTTGTAAGAGATTGTCACAGTGCGATAAAACCACCAAATGTATATTTAAACCTACCCATTTCATGTAACTGTTTATATATGTAAATAAGTATTCTAAATAGTCAAACAATAAAAATATATTTGAATGAATTTTTTTAAAGGATGTAATATACTAACTATTTAAAACAATAAAGATAGGAAAAATACAATCGGTACAGGCGGTCGAAATCACGATCTTTCCCTTACGGGGCAATTAAGCATTATGTAGTTAAGCAGCTATCACGTTACCAGGCGGAGGAGCTGGTGATGCTCAGGGTTTATCCCCATTACATAGACCGAGCGCGTATCATCATTCTATGGTTTAACTTTCCAAGCCAAAGAATCAGAATCAGCCATCACTTTTTCAGGCCGAAAGTTCAGTAAAGTTCAAATTCAAAATTCATTTAATCCACGGTTACAATCTAATGAACACATTACAATACGATTTGATGATAGATAACAACATAGTTTGATGAAGTCTGGTATCCAAATTAAGATAGATAGAACGGAACGCTACCACAAGAGGCATGCGATGCGGAGGAATTCTACGACGCATTTTAATTGTTCTTAGCTATAAGTTGTATAATAGTTATTTTATTTTTATTGTATTTAATATTTATAAATTATTTCTTGATTTGTTTATTAAACTCAAGTATTTATTATAATAATTCAATAAGCATAATAATCCAATTATATTATTCAATTAAATATTTCATCATCCAATAAATAATAATCCCAGATAGATAGATAGATAGATAATTCTTTATTGCACACCAATATTATAAAAAATTTACAGACATAATTAAAGTTACAGTTAAATGCACAATGGGCGGCCTTATCACTAAAAGTGATTTCTTCCAGGCAAATGAATGAATGAATTAAAGTATATAAGTGAGTGTTGGTGTAATTTGTCAACATTTATAAAATAGTGTGTTACATGAATAATTACATAGTATACAAATATGAAATATAGATAAGTAAATAAAATAATAAATGAATATGAGAAGACTTCAACGACTACGCTGTAGAGAGATAATGTCTCTTTACCATTGTTTTAAAAATATTTATGGAATTAAACTTGTGTTCAGGGTACCAGGGTTCCTGAGTTAAAGTTAGGTCTTATCACCACCTAGTTAACCAGCTATCACGTTTCCAGGCTGGGCCGGTGATGCTCGTGGCGCGGCGCTAGGTGATGCTAAGCGGCGCGATCCTCAGCGCAGCGCCGGTGTCTCTGCGCGGCCTGGCGCCGGGCCTGCCCGCCGCGCGCCCCGCGCTGCTCGCCGCACTCGTGATGCATGCTCTGCACGACCACAGGGTCGATGAAGATTCCAGCTTCATAGGTGAGTACCTTATGGGTTTTAGATAATTACTTTTGTTTGCCTTCATTTAATTCATTCAAGTTTATTAGTCACTTTGTAGGAATCGGTTTTAGATCTAATTGTGTGTGGTGAGGTGTGATTACAACTAGACGGAGCTACGTCAGGAGTACTTTTTTATGTTGCGGAAACCAGGTATACCATAAGAAAGAAATTCCACAGGAACCCTGCCAGATATTGGTCACCAATCGTTTAACAGGTGGCCTCACCCTGCAGACCAAGGGGCATTTTTTTACGTGCGGAAAATCCCCACGGATACCCTCACAACCGGAGCCGGTGGGAGAGGTTATGTCGGACTCGAAGCGACTAAAACGCACGACACTTGTGGGTCGTTTTTGGTTGCCGAAGGTGAGGCCCCGGCTCACCCAGGGGAGCAAGGGGCTTGATTCCCTTTCGTTGAGACGTCATCGTAATTTTAGCGATGTTCCTGGTTGTCGAGGCTTTCAACTCGGTCTGTTCATTCCCTCTCCTCCCTATAGCTTACAAGGCTTTTAAGGAAACGATTGGATCCATCTAGAGCTAAACCATTCAACAGGTATAACGGCTGGCAAGTAAGATTGGACTAAATCTTCTACTTTGGAGACCGGGGCTCAGTTTCGTATTACTTATACTAACTTGCCACAATGAAGTTGGTGAAGAAAGCATATCTTCAAGTAAAATGATGCGTATATTACTCCTGAATGCGTAAATTACTTGAATTATACATATTAAAATAAAAAGTTTCCTTTGAGAAAATAAATAATTAAGTATATGTAAATTTCCTAGCTACATTCTATCTTCGCACAGCTCGCCATAGGCAGGGAATTCATCCTCACACACTGCAACCTGAGACGGTGCACACTGTGTGCTATGAATTATGAAAGAAATCCCACGCACACCCAAGCTATGGAATGAATTCCCTACTGCGGTTTTCCCAAGCACCTATAATATGGGGTTCTTCAAGAGGCATAGGTTTCTTCAGGGTCAGCAGCGCGAGTGTAACGCCTCTGGTGTTGCACACATCCATAGGCCACAGTAACCACTTCCCATCAGGTGTGCCGTGCGTTAGCCTGCCACCTAAGTGGTATATAACTGTCGACATAAGTAAAAAAACACACCAGTCTGACTACAATCAAATTATGCCTTACTTTCATTATAAAATGACGTTGACGTCGTTTCGTGCGAGTATTACATAATTATATGTTTAGAATTCATTAAAATGCACGCTTAATGAGAGCCAGTGGGCAGTGATGTGATAAGGTCAAGGATAATAAACTTCTTGCTCACAAACGTCAGCTTGATAACATTTCTTATTTAATTTAATCGTTGAAATGTTCATATTTTATGGTTGATTTGAATTGAAACGGTGCACATTAACACATAAATAAAATATTCTACAATACTCTACACAGCGCTATCTTTTTTCTTATTTTTTTTTAAACATCTTAGACATCTTACATTCTTATCGTGACCTATGAACGTGTGTAACACAGTGGAGTCGCATCCGTGCTGCTGACCCTGTAAGAACAGAGATTTTATGTGCCTTCAGTGCAGAACAGAAAATCAGGACAAGCCTTTGGTCTTCCCACTGACCGCACAAAAACTCTCCAGTGAGCTCTGGCTACCCGACTCACCGCCGGGAACACAACACAAGGTTATTATAGCCGTAATATTCTGTAGGGTGGAGGTACTTCCCCAGTCGGACGGGAATACTGTCGTATCCTACCGCCTATAAAATTTATCTAGACCCATGGTAAGCACTGAGCAAGAATCGAACCCGCGTCTCTTGCGTAGCAATCCTACATCCATCGTCGTATTGGTTAAATCTGTTACAATAACCTGCATTTGTAAATTTTATGCCGAAAGTAAAAAAGATTCCACCATATTCAACCACACTTGTAGTTGTAACCAATAACAGCATATTGTACTCAACTTGTAACAGTAAACTCGACGATTTATTATTGTTTTATTATGTAAAACTGTTGATGCATTTCTCATATGTCCTCCATGGTGGACTGAGTCAGCGGTTTAATTGGTTTCCACGAAGCTATCACGTTTGTTTGGCTCATTTTCATTACCTAGTAACTGTATTATCTACTAGTTGATTCGCTCGCCTCGTAGTATATTATTGCCGCGTGGGTCTCAGCAGAATAGAATTTGGACCACCCCATCTCTTCCCATGCGGTGTCGTTTTTTTTTTTTAATACAACTTAGGTGGCAGACAAGCACACATGACCTATGAACGGGTGTAACACCAGTGGAGTCACATCCGTGCTGCCGACCCTGTAAGAACAGAGATTTTGTGCCGTCAGTGTAGAGGACAAAGCAGGACAAGCCTTTGAACAACTTTTCCCACTGACAGCACAAAAACTCTCCAGTGAGCTCTGGCTACCCTACTCACCGCCTGGAACTCAACACGAAGTTATTATAACCATACATTTCGCCAATCTTTGTATTCGGTCCCATGTAATAGGAAGTGAGCCTATTGCCCTTTTCCGGGTACTATTTTTGACTCGAGCCGTGCGTGCATCTGTGGCTAAGTCTGACCTGTATATATTTGTCTGATGGTAAACAGCCCTATCCCTTAGTCGCCTTGTACGACCGCATAGGAACTAAGTAGCAGCGTAATGTTATACTTATAGCCTAAAAGCTTCAATTCAATTTATTTGCAAGAATATGGTTGGTACAGAAGGTGTTATATATAGTAAGCTTCATTCATATTTTGTCATTTGATAGCATGCAAAATACAATTTTTGTCAATTAAAAATTACATTTATAAATCATTACATTATTAACACTTTTATTTGATTAATTATATTTCATTCTCAATCTATAGATTTTTTTTTAAATTTTTAAATTTTATTAATAAACAAATCAAGAAATAATTTATAAATATTAAATACAATAAAAATAAAATAACTATTATACAACTTATAGCTAAGAACAATTAAAATGCGTCGTGGAATTCCTCCGCATCGCATGCCTCTTGTGTTAGCGTTCCCAGAAGACTGGCAGCATTGCCAGTATCTGTAGATTTATTTAAATATATATGCAGGTAATAATAATTTTTATTTAAAAATATTGTAGTTAATGTTCTTTTGAACCTTCGTCGATAAACAAACTATTTAATACAAAAATAATTTTTCATTTCGACCCAGTAGCTTCTGAGATTAGCGCGTACAAACGATATTTAAATAAATCTCTTCAGCTTTTTAAAATTATAATGGTAAATATAGTATAGATTGAATGAGTTTTTAAGCATTTAGTATGCTAACTATTGAAAATCGGTTAAGATAGAAAAAATTGAAACGGTCCAGACGGGATTCGAACCCGCGATCTTTCCCTTATCCCCCTATCTTAATCGATTTTTTATTTTTATTATTTATTTATTTTAGATACACACAAATTACAATCCATCATAACATTAACGATAAATTAGCAACCAGCAAATATTTTGAACTGGATTGTAACTCAGAACAGTGTATACAAATGAAAAACTAGAGAGGGTTACCGAAACGAGTTAAAAATTACAACATGCAAACATTTAATGGTACTAAATTTATAGTGGTATATAAGTATATCATTCTTACAATTAGATTAAAGTACGAAGTAAGAAAAAATTGTTAGTGCAAAGAGTTGATTTTAGCTCGTCTAGATTTTTAGTATAGATGTGAATATGTAAGGATATTTTATTACCTATTGCCCACAACTCATTTATCTATGTTATGCGACCCGTTCTAATTCAAAATTTATTCCTATGCTCAGTATTAGATACGTGACATGTTTATGGTTCCCAAAGGGTAAACACAGAACCCTGGGACTATGCTGTCTGTCTGTCTGTCACCAGTTTGTGTCTCATGAGCCGTCACAGTTGGAAATTTAAAAAATATGGCCGCTACAACAACAGATAATAAAAATAGAATAAATAAATATTTAAGCCGGGCAAACGTGATTTTTTTGCCGTTTTTTGTTTGATATTGATATGGGACATGTGAAATTGAAAAAAGATTATATTATGGTTATAATATAGTGTCTAATGTTGTCTGTGAATAATGGTACGAAGTACGAATCACTCGACAGCGAGTTCGACTCGGACTTTGCCGATTTTTTGTTCTAAACAGTTTGTTATCACCATATAGGTATTTAAACTGTCATGGTTACTCACATTAGTATTATTATATATTCTGAGTTTCCGATATTTCGGCGCTGTTGCAAGCACCATGATCACGGGGGAACTGGAGTATTGACGGTGAACAGTGAAAAAGGTTTTTAGGAGTAAATATATCGATCTACCCTCTTTCGAGTTCTTCTATTACGTGTTTCAGCACTACCACTGATTTCACTCTCACTACAAACTCGAACTCGATCTCCAACACGTTCACGACACACGATGATTACTGTATCCACTCGCGACAAGCCAAAACAAAATCGCAAGTGGTATGTGTGTACTCGTAGTGATGTGATAACTTTAATACTAATTGTTATCACCAGTTTAACTGTGGATTTGGCTGAAATATCGAAGTTCGACCAGTTAGACTGGTAAACCGGTTACCAGACTCCGAAGAGAAAGCTTCGGATTCGACTGGGATTAACGCTAAGATGATGATGAAGAATTTTGTTATCAATTATCACACATAGAAGGCTTATGGCATGCTTACTAATAATAATAGTAATAATAATAGTAATAAGAGTAGAATTTAGACCAACCCTCTTCCGATGTGGTGTCGTACAAGGCGACCAAGGGATAGGGCTTTGTGACAGATATATATAACCCAGATTCAGCCTCAGATGATAGACACTCCCTTTGACGATGGCAAGAGTGAAAGTTTGGTTGCATTTACTGAATGCCTGAGTGAAATAGTGGCTGTGGTGGAGAGCTGCAACGTTGAGTGTGTTGTGATAATGGGTGATTTTAATGCTCATCGGGAAACGCGCTTCTTTGCTGAACTTATCTGGGTATGTAATGAACAGATTTGGTCCTGTGTTGACAATGAGGTGCTTCCAGAGAACATACATACATTTATTTGTCAAGCCAATGGTTCATTGTGCTGGCTAGATCATTGTTTAATATCTAGTGCAGCTAAAGATTTAATTGCTAATGTGACTGTATCTTATGGGACGTGTCCTTCGGATCATTATCCTGTTTTGTTTACAACAACCTGTGCAAGATGTCATTAGTAATATAATAAGATTTCTTTCCATTTCTTTCCCCCCATCTAGGGGGGAAAGAAATGTTGAGCAAATCAAAAACCAGAATGTTTAGAATGTTCTCAAAAAATGCAATCTTATTTTTTAATTTAATAGGCTCACCCCCTATTACTTGGAACCGAATTTAATGATTGGTGAAATATGGGTGTTAATCCACCTCTGCCTAACCCTCCGGGGATAAAGGCGTGATTATATGTATGTATGTAATAATAACTGATGATGATAGTCTATGCACTATTTGAGGGTTGTTGACTAGTCTGGCTAAAAAGATTGATGGCATATCGTCCCCATCAGATGTCAATGCTCTCAATGTTGCCCTTATCGCTAGTAAGTCGCGACAAATTTTATTGCCATACTTCAAAATGACGAGCAGTTTCTTTCAACTGGAATGTATATTCAGTCGGTATGTTTTTTTTTTTAATTTTCCAACTATCTGTAAAATATGTATATAATAATGTCAAATAGATCAAGAATGAACAGCAGTTTAGAATGAATACAATATACTTATATTACCGAAGTATGTACTTACACACAATTTCTAAAAGCCAATAACTGGCAATGGCAGCCCTGTACGTATTTCACCCGAAATAGTGCGGCGGAGTCACGCGAGCCAGCCCTATCGGCAGACATCTTGGCGCCACTCCGCCCCCGCCTAACGCTCACCCCACCTCACCCCTCTGACGTCTGTCCTTGGTGCATTGTAGATTCATATTCAGAACGCCTACCAACTTTGGACTCCTAGTACCTAATTTCTATTTTACTTAGTCACTGCGTAATGCGTTGTCTCTTTCCCTCTCGTGTTTACGTCACAGGTCAACAAAGGTCAGGCGTTCGTTTAGTTTTGACGGCTGTCTGGCGGGTCTGATTTTATTTGGGAAGAGGCTCATTCTTTTACTTTTGTGACATAAACACTTTGTTTTGATGGCAATTCTGAATCTGCGGGATGAAAAATGCTGTATTAGATTAGGTTCTATTAATTACCTCCAATATCACTCTCAGTAAAGATGTCCACTGTTGGTGAATCCTCACGCTTACACACATTATTCAATGAATCTAATCAAATCATAACGAAGGTAAAAAGTAACAGTATCTTATTTTTTCACTCGGAATTTCCGGGGTAGTTATGTCGGAATCGAACCGACTAAAACTAACTGCATGCCGTCACGGTTCTCAATGAAGGAAAGAAAGAAGTAAATAAAGAAAGAAAGACCAGAAAGAAAGAAAGCGAAAGAAAGAGAGCGAAAAAAAAACTTTTTCTTTTTCTAGTACATACATATTAACATTAAGTACATATATGTATATCAAACATAATAACGATGTACGGGCACGATGTAAGGTATGTTTCATGTTGTACGCTGGTGACCTATGCCATTTTATCTGTTCTGTGACCTATGCAGCCTATGCTACACTTCACAGAAATTCCTCCAAATTTCCGATGCGATAAATCAGCTTGCAGACGCTCCCACGATATCAAAGATGTCAAATCAAGATACAGTATAGGCGAACAGACCTCAGATTACAAAGGATAAGTTATACGTATAAGATTTTTATGGGACCTGGTCAATTTATATGAGGGTTTTTGTGCTGTCAATAGAAGACCAATAGCTTGCTTTTTCTTTTACACTGACGGCACAGAAACTCTCAATGCTGTTGGTAGCGTGAGTGTGACTCTCTTGGTTTTGCACGCGTCCATAGGCCACGGCGACCGCTTTCCATCAGGTATGCTTGTCTGCCACCTAAGTGGTATAAAAAAACAAGGAAAATACCCCACAGGTCTTTACGTAGTCAATCTTTAAACAAATGCCCCTAATTAAGATAATATATTTCTGGCCTTTGATTCCACTAAAGCAAAACCACAGACGCTGCGAAAAATGACAATACATTTTATACTTTATTGCTGTAAGCTTAAAATACAAAATTAAATGAAAATAATTTCATTTCATTTTTTCATTCAGTCTGCAGAAAGTTTTAATTTTGGACTTTAATTGCATTTCTGCAAAGTCTAGAACTGTCTGTGGTATGACAGTTGTTTCCCTTTAGCAAATTCAAGGCCCTGAAGTAGGTAACACCAGCACAACATTCTTGTCCACTCTACACCGAGCCTATAGATCATTATGTGTAACAGTGCGTCACTTTGGCGGTCAAGCTGCGCACGCGCCGGCCACGAATTTGATCATTGTCTGCCATTGTCGTTACACATCATTAATTTTTTTAGACACAAGCATGTTAACAATGCTCTCTTTAGCTTCGCTCAAGCGTCTTGGGGTCATTTTGTGGCCTTGAGATGTTTTTGTCTTGCCTTTCCTTCTTCATTTAATATACAGGTTGTTTTTCTGTGCCTTACGTACACTGTTTTTTAATAGCACTTAGGTGTTACGACTTACTTAAGTACGGCCCATCCAATGAAAAGTGGTTACCACGGCCTATGGACGTGTGCAAAAAATACCACACTACTCACTTGGGGTTGTCCTTCAGTCTAAGAATGAAACAACCGACACTCCAAAAATCACTGGTGTTATTGAAGTTCTGTAATTTAGGACAGTTGTCAGACTTTTTAGGGCTCTAACTACAACTACCCACAATGCTTACGATTTAACACACTCTCAGAGTCATGGTCGGCGCGGTTTCAATGTGTTTAGAATAGACATGGGTCATCCATCCTACAACAGACCTGGGTAGTGTTGCTTAACCTTGCAATATGTTAACCTAATAGTCTATTTGACTGACGTCACACGCCATTCGCGAGTAGTGCAAATGTATGGAGTGTAAGAGAATTTCGCATTTATCTCGGTCTACGTTGCGTTTATACATGTATAGTTAATAATATACATACTTGTATAATTTAATGAGGTGTCTATAAAGTGACAGTGGTAGTCTAGCAGTATGGGTAATGGACAGCTGAGACGAGCTCTCGGCTTCGATCCCAGGTTTTACCATGGCACACACCAATGACTTTTCGATGCTTTTCGAAGTTATGTGTGTATTTATCGCAGGTTTATAAGTGCCCGGTTAATGGCAATAGGCTCGCCACCTATTACATTGGGACCTAAACATAAACTGGCGAAATTTGGATGCTAGCACCTGTGCCTACCCCGTCGGGGATATAGGCGTGAGTTTATGATATGTTATGTCTATAAAGTTATAATTTGGAACTGAATTTTATTATTTATATTTTGACTTACTTTGGAATTTAAAAATAATGATTAAAACAAATGATATTTTTAGTTTTCATGAACATAAACGCTGGTGTCCCACAAGGCTCCGTGTTGTCTCCGACGCTGTTTCTGCTGCATATCAATGACATGCTGTCTGATGGCTCCATTCATTGTTATGCGGACGACAGTATACCGGGGACACGTGTTACACGGGCCGTGCAAATATCCCTCAGTCCGAGGTGGAGAAGAGTCGCGAACAACTTGTGTCTAAAATCGAGACTACTCTCTCTGGAGTATCCTATTGGGGACGACTAAACCTAGTCCAATTCAACCCCACTAAGACACAAGTATGTGTATTCACCGCTAAGAAAACCCCATTCATTGTAGCGCCGCAATTCCTGGGCACACCGCTTACCATCTCCTCGAGTATCGGGATCCTTGGTGTCGATATCTCCAGCGACGTCCAATACCGAAGTCATTTGCAGGACAAGGTTAAGTTGGCATGGCCTACAATATGGGGTTCTTCAAGAGGGGCATCAGAAGGTTTCTTCATGGTCGGCAGCACGAGTGTGACACCCCTGGTGTTGCATACGTCCATAGGCCACGGTAACCGCTTCCCATCAGGTGGGCCGTGTGTTTGTCTGCCAACTTAGTGGTATCAAAAAAAAAAAGTTTTCATTATTTTAAGTTAGGTAATATCGTATATTGATAAGTATATTTTATAATAACAAACCAACATAGTAAGCAATATTGAGAAGAATCTGACAACCTTGTCAAATAGCCTATTACAATAGCAAAGACTACATTACAGCCTATCCAAAGACTACAGCCATATCTTCACGCCTTTCGTCCAGTGGTGAGCTAATGATCCGATACGGAACATTATCGCCGGATCAGAATGTGGGACAATTTGTAATTTTGGCGGCCATCTTGCGCAAGAGGTAACACGCGTGCTCACGACTGCATTGTACTCGTACCTTTGTTGATTAGGTATTAGTTAATTATTTCCTTTATAAATATGACATACTGATTGTATGTTATGGATAAGATTTAAGATCATAATCAATAACTTTTTAAATCGTGGACAGTAAGTGTGCTACCAACATTCGTAGCGCGCCGTGAGTCAATCATTGTAAAAAAATGGTTGATTTAAGTAGATGGAAGAAATAAACTTTGCTTTATCGTAGAATGTATGGAGTGTGTGTGATGTGGACAGATCTCCATGCTGTGCTTTCCCAAGCAACTACAATATGAGGTTTTTCGAGAAAACATTACAAGGTTCTTGTCAGCGGGAGCGACGAAGGATCGCAAGCCAAACTGCCCGCGTACGAAGGCAACTCGGGCGTCAGAGGTCGATGAAAGACCTCCGTCCCCCATGAGCGCAGGCCTGGGGGTGACAGGTGGAGCCGCCTGTCACCCTGGCAGAAGCAGGCCACGGCGCGCCTCCTCATTTCCGGGGACAAGTCTTCCACCGGCTCCGGTGGGGATATTGCGCACGTAAAAAGAAAAGTAAAGTTCTTGTAAGGTTGGTAGCACAATTGTGTTATACCACAACCCACACGTCCATTGGTCACGGTAACCAGTGCCCATCATGTACTTGTCTTACCTAAGTGGTATGTAAAAAGAGGTATACAGAGATATGTGTACACTTACAGTAATTCTACAGTTCACCATCGATTTTGTTTCATCCCATATATACCTATTAACGTTAAGAGGGTTTTTATGAAATACCTACATTTTTAGGATCCAATTGAGCAGTCCGACTGGGGAGGTACCTCCGCTCTACAGAATAATGCGGCCATAATAACCTCGTGTTGTGTTCCCGGCGGTGAGTAGCGAAGTCAGAGCTCACTGGAGAGTTTTTGTACCATCAGTGGGAAGATCAACAAATTGTCCTGCTTTGTCTGTTACACTGACGGCACAGAAACTATTGTGCTTACAGGGTTAACAGCGCGACTGTGACTACCTTGGTGTTGCACACGTCCATATGCCGCGGTAACCTCTATCCAACCAATTGGTATAAAAAGAACATATATTTTGGTCATGGACTGCCTGACTCAGCGTCCACGTGACGAACCAAACTAAAATATTATTTGTTTGTATATATTGTACATTGTTCTTTTATTTCCAAGCCCACTGTGATTCACGCTCAATGAATTTTAATTCAAGATCAACACACTTCTTTAATATAGGTAGGTACGTCCTGATATTTGAATCTCACTCAGCACCACTTTAGCGCTGCTCCCGGTTCCACAGGCACGGGCTTTCCCCTTCTCTTCCTGGTCCTCGATTTTACTAAAACAAAACCACTGTCAATTACAGGCACTGCAAAAGATTGCATAAAATTCTAGACCTTATGTCTATCAACTTAAAGTTCAAAATTAAATGAACAGAGTTTCATTTCACCTTTTAATTCACTTTGCAACAAGACCTAAAAATTTCAACAACTAGTGTAACTGCTATACTTTGATATCGCCATTGGATTGTCGAAGTCAGATGTTCAGCCAAATCCGCAGTTAGAGTGGATAAAGCGGATCCCAGACTTCGAGGGGAAGGCTCCTGATGGGACTGGGATTAACGCTGGGATGAAGATTTCAACATGGAAATCACTTGAACATACATACGTATATATAATCACGCCTTTATCCCCGGGTAAAGCAGAGGTGAATTAACACCCACATTTTCACCAATCATTGAATTCGGTCCCACGTAATAGGGGGTGAGCCTATTGCCGTCTTCTAGTCTTCCGGACACTATTGTTGACTCTACCCATTCATCTGAGTCTGGGCTGTATATATCTGTCTGATGTTAAACAGCCCTATCCCTTAGTCGCCTTGTACGACACCGCATGCGAAGAGATGGCGTGGTCCAAATTTTATTCTGCTGGAAATCATGCGGCGGGGAAATTACTTATCTACCTTTGAAATATCATTGTTCATACTTATTAAGTACTAAAAAACATTCAATTCACCAAATGTCTAATTCTACATTGGCCCAAAAAAACATAACATAAACTCACGCCTATATCCCCAAAGGGGTAGGCAGAGGTGCTAGCACCCACATTTCACCAGTTTATGTTTAGGTCCCAATGTAATAGGTGGCGAGCCTATTGCCATTAACCGGCCCAAAAACCTGTCCTTAAAAATCCATTTACTAAAAGCTTTCGTTAATGAACCCTTAACAGTGTTGCTAACATAAAAATACCATTTCCCACGACCCAAATACAAATTAGACTCTTGATTTATACCCCAAAAGAAAATTGTTGTTGATAAAATTCTTAATAAAATAAATATATGTAAATGCCGCTATATTTAGTTATTCTCACCTGATTAATAAGAAATGTATGGCTTTACTTCCCCCTCCTCCGAAGTCCGAACCTCCCAAGACCCCACTTCCCAACCATGAGTCATACTACAACGGATTTTCCAAGCGAGGTTTCAATAAATTAAACAGCACAACTGCAGAAAAGTTTTATACGAAATTCAACCTAATTGCTTCCAGGATAAAACGTGACGTTATATTATTGTGTGAATAGGTTTTAAGGATGACGTTTCAGTGAATAATTTTCACAGTTCATTGAAGTGAGTGGGTGTGTGCGTGTCGTGGGTTTGCCTGTTTTTTTTTTTTAATTAGAGGTATGACCTTGTGATGTGTCGGCTTTTAATTTTCTCAGGATTATTCGGTAGTGTATTAAAGAAACCTGTGCTAAGAAGTAAGTGATTTCAGCCTCGTATTTTAGACGTAATGACGCCTTTTCGTGGAAACAGTGGATATATTTAGCAGCTTTTGATATTAAAATTATTGCGTCTATGGTTTAGTTGCTAAGGAATCGGTTTCACGATCGTGAGGTTGCAGCATCGAATCCTGACTATTATACTACCGACATGAACTCACTACTAATACAAGCCATTTAGCTTGAATGTGAGTGTTGGATTGCCAAAATAAATTATATCCCAGGGAGACGGGAGGGTGAATTTTGTAGGCTTGGTTATGATTCAGGGGAAGGCAGTTGCACCCTTGTAGTGGGCATACATTAAATTTTTTTTTATTTTTTGCATCAGGCGTATTTGGTTTAACCCATTGTTTGCGGGGGTTTTCAGGCAACTGGGTATATCCTATATTTAACTTTTAAAGAGTAGTTGACTGCTAAGACAAAATTTATTGTTTATTTAATATCATTGTCATTCGTTTTGCATTTATCATATAATATACAATTAGTACTTAAAAATTATTAATATTTAAAAATCCACTATAATTTTAAATTATATATTACATTTATTAAAATGAATATATGAATAATGAAAAAAAAACCGATTATTTTCTTATCCCCGTCTAGCAATCAACAAGCAACTATTTATTTAGTGTTGCAAGCGTTTATAATAACTTGTTTACTAACTTTAAAGTATAAAAATGCCTAATAATATTAGATATGAAGTCACCAAGCATATAATAACATGCTTCGTGAACAATCCGAACTATATTATAACCAGGAACAGACAACTGTAATTAAATAAGAAGCGAGAACTCGTTCAGAAACCAAGTTAAGTGCCCAACCAGCCAGCCGTTAAGTTCCTGAACGAGATATCACTTCTTTATTGTTTTCAAGAATTATGAAATCGTTTTCAAATAAAATAGTTATATTTATTTATTTTAAACTATAAGCACAGCAGAATTGTACATAGGCGGATTTAAATCTTTGCCATTCCTTCTGTTTTTTTTAATAGGTTCACTAAACTGGACACACTTCATATTTGCGTAGCTTAACATGCGAAATCTTAAGTGAAGGTTAGTGTCTGTCCTTCTGGAAGTGAACATAAAGCTAGGAATACATTGTTGCACAATTATTGAGTAAGGAGGATTATTAACGAAGCAGCAATTATTATAGTCTATATATTATATAAAAAAGCGAAAGTTTTTTTACATACGCACAATCACGATTTATCCCCGGAGGGTTAGGTAGAGATGTATCAACACCCACATTTCACTAATAATTGTATTCGGTCCTACGTAATAGGGGGTGAGTCTACTGCCGTGCCGTCTTCCGGGCACTATTATTGAACCACAAGACGCAAGTCAATAACAGTGTCCGGTTCAGACTTTCCTTTCCTTTCAGGCATTCCTTTGTGAGGGTACCCCTTCGGACTTAGGCACAGATTTGTATCTGTGCCTAAGTCTGAACTGTATATATCAGTTTGATGTAAAACAGCCCTATCCTTTAGTCGCCTTGTACGATACCGTATGGGAAGAGATGGGGTTCAAATTCTACTCTGCCGGAAACCACGCTACTCTTTTTTAAACCACTTATATTGCAGACAAGCACACGGCCCACCCGAAATAGTTTCTGTTGCCTATAGACGTCTGCAATACCAGGGGAGTCACAGTCGTGCTGCCAACTTTGTAAAATAGAATTTTCGGATGGGTTAAGCCAATAAGTGGTATTGAAAATTTGGTGACTTAGCGACGCGCGGCCGTGAACTAACCGAATGAATAATGAAGTTAGTAAATCTATGTATATGTGTGCCATCGATACCACCGCCATTGATTTCCCATTAGGCTGAAGACACGTCATTCTTGTACAGTATTAATGTTTCTTTATGAATACTTACTGACTTTCGGGCATTATGAAATACATGAGTAATATCAAAAACAATTATAAGCTCAGATTATGTGTGTTAGCTTCAATATTTGAAGGAGAATATTTGAACTAACATTTTATTTTATATTTTATATAGAAACAACGATTGACGAGTCAGCTAGACCCGGTAAACGTTGTTTTGCCATGTATATTAATTTGTAGGTTTTTTTTAAATACATACATACATATAATCACGCTTTTATTCCCGGAGGGTTAGGCAGAGGTGAATTAACACCCACATTTCACCATCATTGTATTCGGTCCCACGTAATAGGGGGTGAGCCTATTGCCGTTTCCGGGCACTAAAACTGCTGCTTTTTTTAAATAATTATCTCCTATAACTGTGCGGGGATTTACTTATTATCGAAAGCGTTGTAGACAATGAAAGTATGCTTCATTTAGGTTAATAAATTATCGCGATGGAAAAATGTGGGTTGATCGTAGAGGGTTGAAAATTCTGGGTTGTCTGTGTTTTTTAATGCTGTATCATAAAAAAAAATATCTAAAAATCAAAAATACCTACCCAATATGAACACATAATTTCATGAAAATCGGTGAAGCCGTTTCGGAGGAGTTTAGAAACGAAATTACTAATCCCGTTTGACAGTGGTTTTGCTTTAGCAGAATCTAGGCCCAGCTAAGCCTAAATTGCTTGTGGTAGGAGTGGGTTCACGTCGGTAGGGTAAGGCTGACTCCTTAACCACTAAGCTACGACTCTTGTTACATTACGTGATACATTATGTAATAACATATAATAAACTGAATCGGGCTGAGGATGTGGATATATTCAATGGTAGATTCTCCCAGTACAAGAAGGCCATATCAAATTTAGTGGATGTACAATGCCTATGACATTCGAGCAGCATTTTTATTTATACTTGTGTTTTTATAGTTGTATATTTTGTATGAGCATGGCGAGTATGTAGATGTTATTTCATGTTGTGTATGCTATATTTGGAATACTGTCTAGATCTTATAATATATTTGATTGTATCCAAATATTTAGTCACGCAATGACAGTAATCTGTAAGCGTACCTTTAAGAAATAAATAAATGTAAACAAAATTGACATATTTTTTGTTTAGAAACATATAGACACGCCTTCTTTCCCGTGGGGTAGGTAGACACCATAGGTCTCCACTCGTTACGATCCTGGCATACATCATTCGCTTCTTCTACTGCCATAATTGTTTTCATACATGCTCACCGGTTTCACTCTTGACATGTCATTTTTTTATGAGAGTGACTGCCGTTTGGCCTCTGCCCCGAGAGAAACTTTGAAGTTATTCTGAAAGTTAAATAAGCTCTCGAAAACCAAGTAGCTTTTATTTTCACAGGTTAAACGGAATGTCAAATTTTTCTTACGATTGTTCTTTTAATCAAAACGAAATGAAATCACACGTTTTCAAAACATAGCGTAAATGAATTAGGTTTTAGATAAACAGTAATGTGATTTGCAACCTTAAACCTTAATACATCTAGGCTAGTTCGTCAAGTCACGGAAATATGTAGTATGTGGTACAAGAAGCTGCTGTCGCCATATCCCATGCGTGTACTATGCAGCTATGTGTACCATTGTGTAATGTAACGGTCTACTGGACATCGGGCGTCAAATGCAACTGTCCTGAATACACACATGCCTGCACACGCCCCGTCACACAGCAATGGTTGTTAATAGAATGGTTGTTCTACTGTTGGGAAAGATTCATATAGGCCCTGTGACCTGAAAATTTGCGAAGACTTTTTAAAATAAAAGAAATAGATGAGGTATTTAAAATGTTTATTAGCAACACAATCAAACTTTTGTTTTGGGCATTTTTTTTATACCACATAGTTGGTAGAAACAAACACATGGCTCACCTGATGGAAAGTGGTTACCGTAGCCTATGGACGTGTGCAACACCAAGGGAGTCGCACTCGCGCTGCCAACCCTGTAAGCACAAGAGTTTTTGTGCCGTCAGTGTAAAAGACAAAGTAGGACAAGCTTTTGGTCTTTCCACTGACAGCACAAAAACTCTCTAATGAGCTCTGGCTACCCTACTCACCGCCAGGAACACAACACGAGGTTATTATGGCCTAGGTATTCTGTAGGGTGGAGGTACTTCCCCAGACTGCTCAATTGAACGGAAATACCGCCGTATCCTACCTATACTAGAAATCTCCTTGGGTAGGTACTCACCACCACCCGGTGGAGGCAGTTACGCGCAACTCGAACCGATTAAAACCGAACGCGTCGTTTCGGGTCTTTATTTACCCAATGTAAGATGTCTCATAAGACATTTCCGTCACACCCCAGCTAACCCAAGGTCATCTCCAATAGGTCTTATAACCTCACGCAAACGCAAGTTTTATTTTGACAACTCATACTGAATATGAAGTTTATTATTGTTATTTTTAATCGAATCGAAATCGCATCATAACTGAGTGTGTCATTGTGCTTTCGTTTTTCTGTTGATATTATTTATTAACATAAAGACACACCAATATAATTTAACCCCCGAACACTACTTTTCTGGTCGGACCAACCTATCCGACCATGATACCACAACGTAAATTGCGAATCTCCTTGCATAAAAGGAAAAACTATAAAATAAAAATAAAAACCTTTATAGATTCACCCAAATTGCCCCAAATGTTGTACCTAGAGTATTAAAACTCTGAAGCACGTATCGCTAAACATATTCGAAATAAACATTTATTGTACAAAACACGAAAACAATATCGATAATCGTTACGCAAATTAAACAATCGAATCCTTACACATCAATAAAATACATTATTCCTTCAATAGCATGTTTCTGTTCAATAAAACGGTAAGTGTGTACACGGACCAAACAGTAGGGCGGGCGCCCCACCACCTCAGTCTGCAACTGGCCGTAAACGAGGCCGAACGCGCGCGGTTGCCTTTGCTAACGAAAAAAAAATAGTGAAGTGCCGAAGTGTTTTAAAACTATTGTGTGACATTTTGAATTGTAAGATTTTGGCGGGAATTTCAAATTTTATTTTCAAACAATTTTATAAAAAATGTTAGTTTATGTGTAATAGCTGTGTTTAGAGGATTTATGGGATAGATGCTCAAAGGAAATTTGTTATTCGTGCAGTTAATTTTACCTACGTGAGAGAATAATGTTTTCCTCGCTGTAAGCGCGTATTTTTTCGTGAACATCGTATAACATGGTGAAGATTACGAGGCCTGGTAAATAATTTAATTAACGATTACGGTTCGATAATGAACGTCTATGTAATGGATGTTTTTCATGTGATTCTTTGTTTTCATAGTAGCAATAAGTTTTATGTGTGTAATTATATCATAACTGCGACGTAATACACAGATTGAACATACTTTAACAATCAGTATTTAATTAACATGTTTATGTTGTGTTACCAGTTAAATTAATTTAATAATTCATTACTATATACATACATACATACATATAATCACGCCTTTATCCCCGGAGGGTAAGGCAGAGGTGAATGAACTCCCACATTTCACCAATCATTAAATTCGATACCACCGTAAGAGCGGGTGAGCCTATTGCCGTCTTCCAGTCACTATTTTTGACTCAAGCCATGCATCTCAGGCTGAGTCTGGGCTGTATATATCTGTCTGGTGTTAACAGCCCTATCCCTTAGACGCCTTGTACGACACCGCATGGGAATTAATGGAGTGGTCCAAATTCTACTCTGCCGGGAACCACGTGAGAAAATTTCAATATTCATTACTATTAAATAAAAATAATGTTACAGAATGCGATCAACGGTATTCAAGTATTATTATATCAGTAGAACAAACCTAAAGTAGGTTTCTACTTTTGAACAGCCTCTGTGGCTTGGCGGTATTGCGTTCGAGTGCTACACAGGGAGCACGAATTCGATTCCTGCTCTGTTCAACTATTTGTGTGCGTGAATATGTGTATTTGCATTGCTCTGAATATTTCAGTGTTTCACTTTAATTCGTCAGTCCCAGTTATCATACTAACATCAATGGCAGTCGTTTGGCGTCCTAAAAAGATCGACAACTAGTCTAACTGTAATATTTCGATATCGCCAACGGGTTGTGGAGGTCAGGTAGCAGTTGCTTCACGGAAAATATCAAAGTTCAGCCGCGTCACAGTTATCCCCGTAACGTAGATACACACACTAATACGATCCGTACCGTATTAGTTCATTAAATACCTATTTAATTCCGAGAAAATTAATAAAGGTTACATACATATTTTTAATTGCTTATCTCTATTTTCGTTTGTTTTGATAACGCTCCAAATACACACACGTTCAGGAAGCTACCGGTGCCCATGTTAGGAACAACGAATCTAACCTGTCGATACATTGTCGACCTCACTCAAGGAGTGCAACCCCATTCTAGGGTTAAGATTTTCTATCGGGGTTTACCTCTCTCGAGTCAGCTAAAGTTTCTATTTGATGTCGTATTCAATATTTTCCAATACAATTATTAAGCAATGTGTATTTAGGTTCTGTAATAAAAATTGACGTCTACACCACCATCTGATAGCCGGTACGGTACATCTGCAACAAGACCTTGGCGCACACTTTCCCCTCGGGATCAGAAGGTTAAATGGCAGTCGCTGCCTTAAAATCCATATAAATATGAAAAAGTAAAAGACCGGACTCCAAAGTACCGATACAACCGGGATTGGCATTTTGTAATACTAATAAGTAACACAAGGTGACGCGCCATTGGCACTATTGACAGTGCTTGAATGACATTTGTTTTTTTTTTAAATCAAATGCATCTAGGTCGCACCGACGCATTTAAGTCTAGTTTAAAAAAGAACGATTACAAATTCAAATAGAAATTTCATCTAGTTTTACTTAGTAACTCCGATTCTTAGATACGGTGCGAAGATAAAATGTTAATGTGTATTTTATTTTAATTTTTGAAATGTTAAGTGAAAAGAAAGTAGTGGTACAGCCGTTTTGATTGCTATACAACTTACATATTTAACAAAATGAAAAATAAATAAACGGCTTTTTATATTACATACAAAATGCCTATAACTGCGAAGGGGTAGGCAGAAGTGTCTTTTACCGTCAATCGAGCATTTTTCTATAACTCATGAACTCCCTGCTGTGGTTTTTCCAAGCGATTGCAACACGGGGTTCTTCAAGAAGGGCATTAGAAGGTACCTACTAGGGTCGGTCTAGCACAAGTGTGACGTCCCCTGTCAATTTAATCACTTTCCATCAGATGGGCCGTGTGCTCGTCTACCACTTAAGTATTATAAAAAATCTCTACCAATATTGTGAGACATTGGCCTATTGTTTCCACGCTGGCCAGACGGGTTGGCACAGGGTTTGATTTCGAATTTTCCTTCTCTCACAGTGATATCGCCTGCGTATTTTTCCGTTAGTCGATCTTACGACACACTTCGGATGAGATGGGGTGGTGATACTTGTATTCTTTCTTTGCAACGACGCGGATGATAAATATGCACTATACACAGTTGCCAACCGACAAATCCTGAGCCTGTTGAATTATTATAGTTATACACTCTTACCGCTGTACTGTGTAACTCTATCCACTTTGCCGGAGTCTTCTCAGGTCATGGCCGCGTTTCGAACCGGTGGTCCATTTACTAAACTGATATTCATGTTCCTTTTTTTGTTGACGTTTTGTTAGTGCCGATATAATGGTTTATACAGAATAAATGATTTTTGACTTTGACTGGATGACACCACGCTTATGGAAAAACTGGCTAAGAATTTAATCTCTAACGCAGATACATCTTCACATCCTGGTATATTACTCACAAAACATGAAAATATTTGAATAAATACAAGATTAGTATTTATTCAAGAAGGATCTACAATTTTGATGACGTTAAAATATGCATTCAAACTTGTTATCATACCAATATGTATGTATTTTAAAGGTAAAGGTTAAGACTGACCTGCTTTTTTTACGTGCGGAAGATCCCCACGGATACCTTCACCACCAGAGCCGGTGGGAGAGGTTATGTCGGACTCGAACCGACTAAAACGCATGACGCCTGTGGATCGTTTGGTTGCCGAAAGTGGGGTTAAAAGGCATATCCCTCGCACCCCGGCCGACCCAGAGCCCACTTTCGTTGCTGTAACCGCTCCAGTACTGCACTACTGAGAATATTTATATGCGTAACATCAATTTAATTTCTTTTGACTATGTCAGACTATGTCACGGTATAAGTAGTGGTTAATTGTAGTACTCAGATTGTATTATTAACGTACAATGTAAATAAAGCAATTCGATAAATGATGCAAATCGTTAAAAGTACGTAGGTACTATACCTACTAAACATTTTTTATGGTTCGCAGCTCGAGTGTAACGCCCCTGGTGTTGCATACGTCCATAGGCCACGGTAACCACTTCCCACCAGGTGTGCCGTGTTCTTGTCTGCCATTTAAGTGGTATAAAAAAAACATCGGGACGGGCTATCTTTACATACCTACGCTGGAATACTTTATTTTAATAACACTCATCTCACACAAAATCGTCAATTATTAAGTATCTACTACAATAAATAATGTTATTGGTTGATTTTACGTGTGGGCAAAAAACTTCAGTATAAACACACCCTTTTCTAGATTTTTTACTCGAAAATCCTCCAAAATCTCACAATTTACTCTCGCCACACCAGAATCTGTGGTACATTTTTTTGTTCTAAACAGCTTGACAAGTAGGGTATACATAGAACCAAATTTTATCACATAATTTTCATTCTAATAATTTCTAAAAAGTCTCGTCGCCCTAGTGACCTAGTTATTGCATTGATTTTTCATTAAAAATTAAAAACTAAACTGGTATTGATTCTAAAATGAAATAGTATCACGCATTGCGTGTATGTTCTTTAATGAGCGCATTTCGTGGGGGCAACGCACTGACCGTAACCAGGCCGGTGGTGTGCCAGTGGAGTGCGATCAATCATGAACACCCCGTTTGTTCCAAACATTATGATCCATCATACTTCCACTCTTCAATGTAGGTTAAGTAACTATGACACGGCGATTTGGGGTTTTCTGTATTAAATATGACGGTAGTTGAAATATTTGTTTAGAAATGGAGGTATACAAACAAATGGTAGGAAAAATGACCCATTTTTTGTTGATTAGCGTGTGGGACTACACGCAGCTGTTGAATATAGGAATATAGGGAAAGATAATGAGTGCGTTTGGAAATATCAAAATTTAGCCTAATCTGCAGTTAGAATAAAATAGAATAGATTAAAAGAGAATTATGTATTTCTAAGAATACGGTAGACTGGTAAACACGATTCCAGTCTCCAAGTTTGGATGCATCTGGGATAAACGGTAAAATGAAGAAGAAAAATTAGTACGTTTGGGTGGGAACCGCTTATCATTAAATATAGTAGAGTTGTAGAGACTTAATAGAAACATAATAGAGACGATGTAGATCTCTAAATCTGTAAAGGCCTTCTTCAAAATGCCCCAATGCCCCCCCGTTGGCTCTTGTTTAATCTCAATAAAATTAAAGCAAGTATGGTTCGGTCAATTTAAAGGTATTATTCGTTGACCACTCTTACTATGCCTTAGGGAATCGTACATACATATATGTATAATCACGCATTTAACCCCGAAGGGTTAGGCAGAGGTGAATTAACACCCACATTTCACCAATAATTTTTGTTCGGTCCTACGTAATAGGGGGGGTATTGTTGACTCGAGGCATGCATCTGAGGCGGAGTCTGGGCTGTAATATATCTGTCTGATGTTAAACAGCCCTTTCCCTTAGTCGCCTTGCAAGACACCGCATAGGAAAAGATAGAGTGGTTCAAATTCTACTCTGCCGGGAACCATACGGTTTTTTTTAGGAAATCGATAAAAAATATCGAAGCGCCGTTCTTTTTAAACCTTATGAGCACTTCCAAAACGTAGTAATCAACTACCATCTAGTAATCTAACCTAATTTGTATTATAGATTTTCTGGTCACAAACACAAACAAACAAACTAAGTACATTTCTATCAAAGCATAAAGACTCACTCCTTCAGTACATGAAGTTCACAAAACTGATCATAAAATGTAGATATGGGGCAGGGGTCGTCGCCCTGTGACTCAGCAATACCATATTGTGTGTATCAATTTGGCTCCACCCCTAAAAGGAAACAATTTATGTATCAAACAAGGTTATTTGCAAGATGGAGAAGTTCTTTTACGGAAAACGCAATTTTCTTTTTGGAACTATGGTGTAATCCTTTAATATGTATGCGAGAGTTAGTTTATTTGTTTGTTTGTTACTTATACATGCGGAAACGGCTGGACGATTATGGCTTAAATTTTAATTAGATTAGAAAGAAAGAAACATTTGAAAGAAAGAAAGAAACATTTATTTAGTGCTAAGATTAGGGCTAGAAATGGCTCGTAGATTACTTTTATCCAGAAATGTACATATCTGTAAATGTCTAAAATTTAGCGGCATTTTTAGCGGTGTCAGTGGTTTTAGTTTAGCAGATAGGGACTCTGTGGTCCCAACACCCGAGGAGAGGGCCAGATCGAGAGAGATGACCCTGGGTCGGCCGGAATGCGAGGGATATGCTTGTTAACGTCACCTTCGGCAACCAAAAACGACCCACAGGCGTCGTGCGTTTTAGTCGGTTCGAGTCCGACATAACCTCTCCCATCGGCTCCGGTGGTGGAGGTATCCGTGGGGATTTATCGCACGTAATAAAAAAGGTAGCTTATAGGTGATGATTGCTTGGGTCTGAAGGTCTCGGCTGGAGATTATTGGAGCCCGAAAAACATCTTCAGCCACATTAATTGAACGTTTAGAGCATTTACTTACTATGCAAATTTTTTGTTCTAACCGCAAAATAATACATTAACACCATTACTAGACACAATGTAGTGATTTAACTCTGAACAACCCACTTTTCTTTGATATATAACGTTATTTAAACATAAACACATTAACCTCATTTACAACAATAGGCTAAAACTGTCGTCAGCCGGAACCAAGCTGCGATGATTTTTTAATTATGGAACTTTTTTTAAAGCTGACTTCACGAATCGTGTAGCTTGTGGTTACCTTGCTAACTGTAAGTGTAGGTTCGATTCTCACACAATATATTTGTGCTTAAAATTTTCATAGATATTTCCTGCAGCTCCACCTGAATGGTTCCCATCTTTTCCCACGACCCACAGGAACTTATAAGTAGTTATGTACCAATCCCGATTGCATCGAAATTATTTGAGAACTGATGATCGGACACGACAGTACTTCCGTCCAATTGAGTAGTCCGACTGGGGAAGTACCTCCGCCCTAGTAGGGTAGCCAGAGCTCACTGGAGAGTTTCTGTACTGTCAGTGGGAAGACCAAATACTTGACCGGCTTTGTCTTCTACACAGAAACTCTCTGTTCTTACAGGGTCGGCAGCGCGAGTGTGACGTGACTTCTCTGGTGTTGCACATGTCCATAGGCCACGATAATCACTTTCCATCAGTTGGTCGTGTGCTTGTCTGCCACCTAAGTGGTATAAAAAAAAGACGGCGTTCGAATTTAGTCGATTCCGATAAAACCACTCCCGCTGACTCCGGCGGGGATTGGTTTCCGATGGGATATCCGCACTTAAAAAGTGTACCATGTACTATGAAGTACATGGTAAGCTTTGAATGCAACCAGGTTTGGCTCTGAGAAGATATCTTAGTAAAACAAAAATAACATTGACATTTAGACTCCATTATCATAAAGATTGGCCTTGACTAGTGAATCATTTGACAGTAACACCGCAGAGGTCGCCCGAGACGCGGCTGATGAATGGTGATATTCAGACCGTAACATGCGCATGCATTATATATGGACGCTCAACTATTAATGCTAATTATGTTATTAATACTACGACTTAGGAGGCTCTTCATCAATTTGAACATATTTTATGTTTTGCTGCTTTTTTATACAACTTAGGTGACATTGAAGCACACGGTCCACCTGATGGAAAGTGGTTCCCATGTCCTATGAACGTGTATAACCTGTTGGGAATCACACTCGAGCTACCGACCCTGAAAAAACAGAGAGTTTCTGTGCCGTCAGTGTAGAACACAAAATCAGGACAAACCTTTGGTCAGCAAAAAATCTCTCCAGTGAGCTTTGGCTACCCTACTTACCGCCGGAAACACAACACGAGGTTAATATAGCTGTGGTATTCTGTCTATCTATGTATGTAGATATCAAATAGAGGTAGCGACTTATCAACGCATAGCCGAGAGAGAGGAGTTATATACATTTAGACAGTTAATGCGTTTGATATTATCCTACTGTCCTACCTACTGTCAACATCAGATCCATCTTGACAAAGAAAGTACTTTACTTTACCTACTAGGGATTTTTGGCACGTAATAAAAAAAAAGTAAGTCATGAGCTAATTCGATCACTGTTCATTACGCACTTAGCTATAATGTACAGGCAGTGAACTTGAGCGCCCTCATCATAAATAGCTGACATTAAGTTCGAGCTGGATAATTACATATATTGAAAAAATTATTGCCATTCAATTCCACTGACCACAATACTATGTGGGAAGAAATTAATAAAAATATCTAAATATATTTTGATATCATATTATTACTTAAGATGTTACTTAGATCGCCAAGGTTGGTTGCTATTAACATAGATATATATGTATACAATTAAATTAATGTGACCTATAGATGAATATTATATTTAAAAGCTGATTCTGTATATGGAATTAATTAAAATGTCAGTGTATTCATGAGTTGTTACTACTTGGCTACTGAATTAAAGAAATTGATGACCATGCTTGCGAACACATTCATTATATTTCTGTCAATTGTAAAATTAATTCTTTGTATGTAAAAGGTCTTCTAAATAATTATATTGTACAATTCACCAATTTTTTATACCACTTAGGTGGCAGACTAGCACACGACCCATCTGATGTAAAGTGGTTACCGTGGCCTATGGACGTATGCAACACCAGGGGTGTCACACTCGCGCTGCGGACCCTATGAGCATAGTCTTGCCACTGACAGCACAAAAACTCTACAGTGAACTCTGACTACCCTACTCACCGCCGGAAACACAACACGAGGTTATTATGGCCTCAATATTCTGTAGGGCGGAGGTACTTCCCCAGTCGGAGTGCTCAATTAGACGGAAATACCTTCCTGTCCTACCTCCTGAGAAAATTAGGTAACTTAATTTGTTTTCACTATTTTATATATATGAATATATCTGTGTTCCCCACGAAGATATGGCTGTTATCCACCCTATAGTAAAAATAACGGCCTAATCAAAGTGCACACCCGCAAGCGCTCGCCCCTTATTAAGTATATTGGACCAATATTATAGTTGCGAAATGCTGTTGCATGCACCTCTGTATATCCCTTCGGATATTTGTGTAGGTATTTTAATGATCTAAAAGACTCTAAGTGCGAGTTTTCGATGAGATTGGTATTAGTGCTCGGACATGAACAAGAAAACTTATATGATTCTCTTACCTTCCGTATAACTTAGTCATGTGTGACAATTCAAATTATGAATTAATGCAATTTAAACTGACCTCTATAGAGGCTAGCCATAGAAAAGCCATATCGACCGTGCTCACAGCTAACCGCCAAGTTCAGTTCAAAGTCAAGCTAGACACTTTTTATTACGTGCAAGCAGTTAGATATTGAAATAAGTTATAATCTTTTGTACAATTAAAACCATTAATGCTGTAGATACATTATGGTCCTATCTGACTAAACTTATTTTTATACCACTTAAATGGCAGACAAGCACACGGCTCACCTGATGGAAAGTGGTTACCGTGACCTATGGACGTATGCAACACCAGGGGAGTCACACTCGCACTGCCGACCCAGTAAGCACAGAGAGTTTCTGTGTCGTCAGTGTAGAAGACAAAGTAGGACCAGCCTTTAGTCTTCCCACTGGCAGCACAAAAACTCTCCACTGAGCTCTGGCTACCCTATTTACCTCCTGGTGCACAACATGGTCCCCGGCAGAATAGAATTTGGACCACCCCATCTCTTCCTATGCGGTGTCGTACAAGGCGACCAAGGGATAGGACTGTTTAACATCAGACAGATATACACAGCTCAGACTCAGCATGCAATGCATGGCTTGAGTCAACAATAGCGCCCGGAAGACGGCAATAGGCTCACCCACTATTACGTAGGACTGAATTCAATGATTGGTGAAATGTGGGTGTTAAATCACCTCTGTCTATCCCTCTGGAGATAAAGGTGTGATTATATGTATGTATGTAAATATACACTACACGAGGTTATTATGGCCGCGGTTTTCTGTTACTTTCCCAGCCGGAGTGCTCAATTAGACTGAAATACCTCAACTTAGGCATGCATTATACAAAGAGGCTTAGACACGCGTTGATACGTAGAATTTTTTTTTGAATACGCCTTATGCCTGTCTTAAAACACCAGAAGCGTTACTAAACAAAAAAATGGGACCAAAACGAAAAAGATTGAACAAAGAAGAAGGAAATAGAGACTTCTCACTCTCTCCCTCTCTCTTTCACTTTTCTAATACATCATCCGACAAGAGAAGTTTCATCGCCAATTATATTGCTCCATTAAGGACATCCACTTTAGAGAAGTACTCACCCAAACTTGAAAACTATATGACTGCATCTAGTATAATATTTCTAAGACTACTTATGACGTCATTCAAGGTTGTCAAGCTGTGAAATATACTTCTGCCGCACCTAAAGTTCATAGGCCACTATGATGATAAAATTGTGTCACGGCATAGATGACCTGTGTGACATAGCGGTAGCCTCTTTGGCAGAGGTCACAGGTTCGATTCCCGCTGAGTGCAAATATTTGTATAATGTCTATTTGCATTCGTTAGTACAAAATGTATTTGTTATAAAAAAGTATTTAAGTATGTTGCCAATGGTCTAGAACCCATAATAAGGTACGTCTGGGTGTTGATGGTGCTGTGTAATGATTACAGGTATTTTTTTAAACTATCGCGTTGTGAATTCGTAATTATATAACGGTTGGGGACTTTTCGCTATTAAACCACGGAACTTACTATGTTTGCCGACGTTTCGGATGCGTTGCAGCACCCGTGGTCAACACTTGTCTCATGGTCCTATTCATGACCACGGGTGCTGCAACGTATACGTCGGGAAAAACTGTTATATGTGTAATACATACATACACTCGAGAGCAATGAATCCGGGTCACTTAAAGAATCCTAAAAATCTCGGAAACTAAAAATGCTAGGTTAATGCAATAAATTGTATTTAATAGACAATGTAATACTCCTTAAATGAAGGTATTAAAACTTCTTAGTTATTGTAAAGTTATATCATAAAAAAATCAAATTTGAAAAAGGGCCACTTTCGAAGATGGAACTACGAAATTACAGCATTTGGTGTTGCTTTTGTTTGTAATCTGTCATTTATGTGGGTACATAAACCATGTTGATAGTGCTCTATATTCATTAATCAAGCTGAAATTATGTCGCTTACGCCTGAAGAATGCACCAGAATACTTACAATGCTGGATACCGGCCGGAGTCAGCGCGATACAGCCAGGACTGTCGGTGTGTCGCTGTCAACAGTACAAAGAGTTCTCCGACGTTACGAAGAAACTGGTTCTAACCTACGCAGACCAGGAACGGGCAGAACCAGGTGTACCACAGCACGAGAAGACCGATACTTGGTGAACACCATGCTTCGAAATCGCTTTCTCACAGGAACTGAACTCACCAATCAGTTTCGACGCCTCGGAGGAAGTAACCCAAGTGCATGGACAGTAAGACGTCGGCTTGCTGAATCTAACTTAAAACCCCTTAGACCTGCAAACGGCCCTAAACTGGAGCGTGGGCATCGTATTTCGAGACTAAGTTATGCCCAGAGCCACGTAAATTGGAGTATTGAAGATTGGTCAAAAGTTATGTTCTCCGACGAATCAAAATGTATGCTCTACAAGCACGATGGAAGACACAGAGTGTATCGAAGACCAGGGGAAAGATTCAAGCAAGCATGCATCGAAGAAAAAGTAGCCTACGGTGGTGGGTCTGTACTTGTGTGGGCCGGAATTTCTTCTGAAAGTCGCACAGAGCTGGTGATCATAGAAAACGGCTCTTTAACTAGCGTAAGATATGTGGAAGAAATCCTCAATGATCACGTTGGTCCATTTATGGTCAATTTAGGTGAGGATGCTATATTTATGCATGACAATGCCAGACCTCATACAGGTAGGATTGTGAATGACTACCTTCAAGAGATGAACATTACTCGTATGGAGTGGCCAGCGCGCAGCCCGGATATCAACCCGATCGAGCATGCTTGGGACGAGCTAGGCAGATGCGTAAAACAACGAAACCCTCCCCCAATCACGCTTCGTGAGCTCAAAATTGCTCTCACAGAGGAATGGGAGAATATTCCCCAAAATCGTATAAGGAACTTGGTGTACAGCATGCCAAACCGCGTAAACGCAGTAATGGAAGCACGAGGAGGCAATACGAAGTATTAAAATTCAAGAAAATCGTAATAAAGTTCAAAAATTTCATGTTTCCTATTTTTGTTTTAAGGAGAGATCAGCAGTTTTTTTCTTTATGTAATTTTGTGTTAATAAAATGTATGGTGACTCATATTTTTTTTACTTTCATTTAAGGAGTATTACATTGTCTATTAAATACAATTTATTGCATTAACCTATCATTTTTAGTTTCCGAGATTTTTAACATTCTTTAAGTGACCCGGATTCATTGCTCTCGAGTGTACATTCATACATACATACATACATAAATACATACATACATACATAAATAAATACATACATACATACATACATAGAATAGAATAGAATAGAATAGAATAGAATAGAATAATTTATTTGCTCATAAACATGGTAACATAAGGTCTTACATACATACATACATACATACATACATATAATCACGCCTCCATCCCTGGAGGGTTATCCAGAGGCGAATTAGTATCCACATTTCATCAATAATTGTATTCGGTCCTACGTAATATTGGGGTGAACCCATTGGCGCATTCCAGACACCATTGTTGACTCGAGCCTTGCATCCGAAGCCGAGTCCGGGCTGTATATATCTGTATTATGAATTACAGGTATATCCTAGAATATTAAATACCAATCACGACTTTCTTAAAGTGTGAATTTTCATTTTACCAATATTCTTTGATAATAAAGGCGTAAAGAGCTTATTTCATTTCAAAAAATCGTGCGTTTTAATAAGATTTTTTTGATTAAAAGGGCGTAATAGCTTTTAAAACAAAATCACATGAATAAACTTGTAACATTATCAAACCTAAAATGGTATCTGAGTTCAAAAGCCTATGACAGTATGACCTCTATCGAATAGTCTGACTTGGTCCAACATTCTTATACGTGTATGTGTGCTTGCCACCTATATTGCTTGCTGTATCAAATTGTTCTGTACTAAGATATTTCTTTGTCTTATTAGACATCATATATAACCACGGTACGCTAGTGGTATGGGTAATGGTCTGCTGAGACGAGGTCTCGGATTCGATCCCAGGTTTTGCCATGGCACACACCAATGACTTTTCGATGCTTTTCGAAGTTATGAGTTATGGTTGATAAGTCGGGCACTTATCAATGGCAATAGGCTCGCCGCCTATTACATTGGGACCTAAACATAAACTGGCGGAATGTGGGTGCTAGCACCTCTGCCTATCCCTTCGGGAATATAGGCGTGAGTTTATGTTATGTTATGCTTATTAGACAAGTTTAGGAACGATTAACTGATCGATGACTCTGTATTCTATAGGGTAAAGTTACTTCCCCAGTCGAACTGCTCAATTTTTTTAATATTTTTTTTATACCACTTAGTTGGCAGACAAGCACACGGCCCACCTGATGGAAAGTGGTTACCGTGGCCTACCGTAGTGTCTTACCTCCTTGAGGTAAAGGAATGATTGGGAAGAGGTAGTAAGAGATGGACGAACTTTAAAGCACAAGTTTTGGATGCTACTAGAAGAAGCGCTTGAATGAAGAAAATGAAAAAAATCGTGGTTGAACTGTATGTATTGATCGGTAAACCAATACAGTTGAGGCACAACAATGTTGGTCAAGGAGTCCTAATTATAAACGGCAGTAATTATGCTGTAATGATGCTAGTTGAGTAACTGTATGTAATAAAATTCGATTTAAAGGAAACAAAACATTGTGTACCTACTCAGTGTTCAGTCAAACGGAGCGCTGGCTAAACGTTGTGTAAATGTTATATGTACATGTATTTCTGAAAGAGGTACGGTACATTGCGCGGTCGATATGGCTATAGTTACAGTACTGTCATCACGCTTTTATCCCCGGAGGCATAGACAGAGGTTAATTAACACCCACATTTCACCAATCATTGAATTTGGTTCCACGTAATAGGGGGTGAGCCTATTGCTGTCTTCCGGACACTATTATTGACTCAAGCCATGCATCTGAGGCTGAATCTGGGCTGTATATATCTGTCTGATGTTGAACAGCCATATCCCTTAGTCGCATTGTACGACACCACATGGGAACATGATAGTTTAAAATTTAATAAGAGATGAGGTGGTCCAAATTCAGTCGGCAATCGTGTTTGTGACAAAGTAATATAGAAAAGAGGGTAAGCCATAGGCTAAAAAAATAAACAATACCAGCTTAAAAGTAGTCAAGGAGTTATCAAAATTATTATGTTAGCAGTAAAATATAAACGTCCATTCAATTACTAACTGACAGCCACATCTGTCATATTCAATTTTCGAACGTCATGTATCGTCATTGACGTGTGACAAGTCAAACGCAACGTCATCGCGACATAAAGGCACTCGCCCGCTGAGAGTTGTCCACTGCACGCGACTGACAAGCATGTAATTGCGTTTTTTATTCACAGTTCTCATCATCATCATGACGCATACAACTTAAAGACTGTGATTTTATGATTAAGTAAAAACCTCGCTATTGGTTTTACGTAATGTAACCGATTGGGTAACGTATGAGACAATTATTTGTGTAATTTGTTGATGATTTCTTTTACGTCTATTGGATACAATTTTAATCAATAAGATTTGTACAATACATAACTAAAGTAAAATAAAATTTAAAACTGGACATTATGGTTACGTACTAAAATAAACGAAAATAAAAATTTGTATAATTTACGTCTAGGGTTTATTTCTTATTTTAATTTGTGAGTGAGATGCTTATTAATAATGCACAGCTGTAGACTACACCAAAACTTTTATTCAGAAAGTTATGTACCCGCAATATGTCTAAATACGTTATGATCATATATTATGTTAATTGAACATTCATTTTGTTCACTTTTTGGTTTTATTCCCATGAGCAATAAGATTGTTTATTGCGTTATCAAACTGCATTGTACATAAATACATATATATTATACATAAATAGAACGTAACAGATGTATGTACAATGGGCCGCCTTATCGCTGGATTTTGAGTATTAGATATATTATTTATGTTATGCATTATTATGTTAATTTAAATAATATTCATTTAATCTACTTGAAATATTATCTACAAAGTTTTTATTTTTACCTTTCGGTTATAATTTCTTAAAACTTTTTGAGATATAACTATTAATATCAGATTAATAACTGTCGAGAGTATCTGTTAAAACAAACAAAAGTGTGTAAAGGTTGTTTAAAGGTTTGTAAAATTATTTACTGAATAATTGAAATAGCAAAAAATAATAAAAAGGAACAATCCCGTTCCTAAAATAAAGTAAGATCTGAGATCAATGACCTGATTCACTTTTAAACACCATTCAAAACAATCCAAATACCCTTAGACCAACCTGACGACTGAGGTGTGCTGAAACCTTAACATAACTTTCTAAGAAGAGCATTTCACATAATATTGTGCAGTTTCATAACTCAATTGCACCGAGGAGGCTGCGGACGTGATCTTATAGTATAAGCTTTACTCATACAGTCGAGGAATGTAATTCACTGTTGAATTAATAATTCACAAAACTAAATAATTCAATGATTAATAAATTAAGTACCACAAGTTAATACTACGACACAAGTCAATAAAATGTCATTCATAATAATTGTTCATAATAAATTATAGTAATAGTTGAGAGCTATCTGACTGGCTTAGAAATGTTTCATTTCTTTTAACGGACGGCAACGTCCATACAGGGGATTCTGTATTTAACACATTTAACTTTCTTTTTTTTTCAAAATATAAATAACAAAATTAAATATAACTAATTCTTGTACTACGCAGTAATCCATTTTTATACGCTTTTAATAAAATGTGTATGTGATGAAATATTATTATGGTTGAACACTTCGGAAAGTCGGATTATTTTGAAATTTTGCATAATTATCAAATACTGATGACAATTTAATAAATAATAATATATAAAATTAAAAGGTTTATTAAATTGATTCGTAACATAGAACTGAAAACATGAGTTGGCGGAATGTGGGTATTAATATCTGCACCTATATTCTACATTTCATTTTTATCTGCTATCAACAAATCTACACCTATAACAAAGGCCAACCCACAAAAAATAGTAATTACATAAAATTATAAGAATCTAAACTCCGTTTAAACCCACGCTGAGTCCCATTTCAAACTCATGATATTTTAATTAAGACATAATCACGGTAATCAAGTTGAATGGCATTTTTTTACTTAATTAGAACTAAAGCACGCATTGAAAGTGAACGCGTGAGAACTGACTAACGCGTTCAATGAGCCACTTTCAGAGCTTGTAATTAGCAATGCGTGTATATGTTCTCACAATTATGTTTTGCACTTGTAACGTGTGAGACAATTACGGGCTTCGTCTTGACAGTTCTAACATTGCTTAGTTGGGACAAGATTTAAGTTTCCAATTTCTTGCCCCCTTTAATTTCAAACATTTTCTCTTACTGCTTTTATTTTTCGCGCTTCTCTTTTTTAATTGTTGCGATTGACACGAAGAAGACCAGGAAACAAGTTGCAAATTTGTTTGATACAAAACTTGTTGAAAACTTGTAGAAGAATATATATAAACAAATTTGCGTTCACACTGAAGCCTGTGAGATATTGCAACTTGTCAAATACATGTTTTTGGGTGAAAACGAGGGTGTAGGTACCTACATAAAGAATAATTGGCCGCCATATTCATAAATCAGCCATATTAGATTTAGAATTACGTTGCTTATCTTACATGCATTGTCATCCAAACTCAATATGCTCAATCTAATCAAGAAGTTCACAGTTTTAAGTTCAGATTCAGTATTTAACCCAATCTTAAAAGGTAAATTGTTTAATTATTTTTTCATCTGTAGTCACCACATTTGACATTAATACAGATTTGAAATTTTCGTGTTATATCTACTTAAAAATAATTAAGCCCATAGTTGTACGTATCGAAACGATGCTTATTCAAGCGGATAGATGCTTATGGATGCAAATGCATTTTAACTGGGCTAATTGCAACAAATAAGTTTGTTGAGTTTGGTGATGCAAAACGAATAGAATGTTATTGTTAGTAAGTCGAGGGGCGGGTAGACCTAACACCGATTCGACACCTCGTTCTCAACTAATCTGTCCATTTTGTACAAATGCCAAGTTTGCCAAATATGCTGTTTAGCGATTCTAAGTAGGTTTATAGCATGCGATAGCATCTTATAGCTGCTGAAAGCATGCAATTGTCATCTATATCAGTGTTTGTTCACGATGCGTGTAATCTGAATTAATAGGTAGAACACCTTTTTAAGGTGAAACGCGCGAAAACACACGCACACGGTGATACATTTTCTCTTTGTTGCAAGATCATTAGAGATATACAATATACGGGCATTAACGCGATCATGGTATAGGTAATACATACCTTTGGTTTGCCTGACGTTTCGACCAGATTGCACTGGCCGTGGTCACAGGCTGACTGGCTCAGTGGTGCACGCCCACCGTCTTCGCGTCCGTGAGGCAATAGGCTATTCATCTACCCGCATATTCTTGAAATTTTCGTAATTTTCATTTCTTCATGTATGTGACGGTACATGGCGAAACGAAAATATTAAACGAATGCGAAAGTTTATAAGTCATTAGAGAAATATTTAGAGATGACATATTTCCTTTATCACCATTTATCACCATATCACCTTTAAACAATATATGCTCGTATTTTTTTTTTCAAATAATGTGTAGTAATCTCGCCTATATCCACGAAGGGTAGGCAGAGGTACTAGCACCCACATTTCGCCAGTTTATGTTTAGGTCCCAATGTAATAGGTGGCGAGCCTATTACCATTAACCGGGCAGTTATAAACCTGCGATTAATACACACATAACATCGAAAAGTCATTGGTGTGTGCCATGGTAAAACCTGGGATCGAACCCGAGACCTCGTCTCAGCAGTCCATTACTCATACCACTAGGCTACCGTGGTTGACTTATCGGGGTTTGTTGACATTTACAATCATTGCTCGCTCCCTTTACCTATTTTAAACACCATGAAGTTACTCATATAATTCACATGTAGTTTTTTTGTTTGTTTGTAATTTTTAGGCATCTAGTGCTATATTTAGTAAATATACTAAAAAAAAGAAACTTGCAGAGAACGCATTCAAAATAGTTCTCATACTTTCATTGTTAGGCGATGTGCACACTGTCGTGGTAATATTATGTCATTTGAACTACATAGTGTTACACATTACGTTTAATAATAATGTTAGTTACTCTAATTTATTAAGTAAAACAATGCCTTACTTAGCGTGCGATTTTTACCTGTTATTTGAGGACACGTATAACCATATTTAATATCTACTTAATAGCATTTTTAACCATTTATGGTATTCTTCTCACAGGAATCTTCTCTATTGTAACGAATTTAGTCAGGCCTTTTGGAGAGCCTCATAAACACAACTCTTTGTTCAAGTAGCTGCGGTTTTTATGAGGACATTGTTAACACATCAAAATATAATGGTGTAAGTGACATTACATAGACAGTGTAAAGAGCTATATTACCTTAAGATGACAGTGCCTTCTTATAGTGCTCTGAAATCTACTTCCAAAATAAGACTATTTTGACTACAATCATCCATACTTCTTTAGATTTCGTTATAGCTTAACGGAAAAATATGCATGCAATATCACTGCGACAGAAGAGAAACTTGAAATAAAACCCTGAACTAAACCGTCTGGCCAGCGTGGAAACCGTAGGCCAAAGCCTGCCAACATTGGGAGAGGCCTAGGTCCAGCCGTGGACTGCGGTAGGATTGATTGATTGATTGATAGCTTAGTTTTCAAATTGTTGCACAAGCCTTCAAAACTACAATAAATAATAATAATAATAATTTATTAACCAAAAAGAAGTACAGTATCTATAACAACATTGATTTGCTACCTACTTGTAACATTGTTTGTGGTTTAAGGTGTACAATAATATTAACCCTGCCTCTCAAACTAGGATATCCTGTATCTTGAGAGACAGTGTTCGATCGTGAAGGTAAATATGTAACATAATATTATACAAATTTAGTAGACTGCGTCGGTTTATCGATTTTTATATAATTTTAACTATGATGAAAAAAAAAGGAAAAAAACATGAAAATAATCTAAAAACAAAAAATAAGGTATGTGTGTGTGATGTGTATGTGTGTTTTATGTGTATGTGTGTGTGTGGTGTCTATGTGGTAAATATTATGTAAATACCCTCATTGTTACTTGTATTAAGAACTAGATTACTATAGATTACAATAAACAGTCATAAAATAGTACTGACGTCATAGAAAAGTATGGAAGTTATTTCATTTTCAACAATAGTAATTACCTTTGCTTGTACGTACATATCTCTGTTATTGTGTATCAGTGTAGTTGCCTCACTGACGCCAGACAGTTGATGATATTTAACAATGTCAATGAAAATATAGAAAAATCACTGCAGTTAAAATAACCGTACGCCCAAAGCATTTAAATGTATCTATCACCTCTGTACAATTGTCACATTTGTGACCGATAATGATGAGATCTCTTACGATATAGCCTTTAAGAAGTAAGTACCTAACTACTGAAAAATCACGCTCTAAATAATATTAAACAAAAAGATATCAAGGATAGCCGTGTTCGTATGCCACTTTTCCCTATAATATTTGGTTAGACTAAGTGCCATTTATATTATTTTGGGGCAAGCAATAGGTATAATTTATACATATTTGAAATTTGCTAATTAAGCCCTTTCAGTTGATACCAAATACGACATATTAATCTCAATTTGATTTTTTAACACAGTACTTTATGACCGCTAGAGGGCGCCACAATAGATTCAGTAACATATTACATAGCCTATAACCAGCGGACGACTAAGACGCTTCTAACGATACCTCATTTGTCCAGTTCTAATAGTTGACAGAGGAACTATGAGGGAACAGATGAACCTACATACATACATAGCCTGTCAAAATCATAACCCTCCATTTCTTTCGCCGTAGTCGGCTAAAAATTGGATGTTTATAGAAGCCCTTTTTATATTTGTGGCAGTTCTAATTAACAATGGGGAATAGAGGTGAACTGATTACAATTGCACGGTATTTTTGTCTCGTCGGACTAATTACGAGAATGCCCTTCCAAACGAAATCTCTAGACCGCTTACTAATGGACTATATCAATAACGTATTATTAAGTCATAATGTACGATAATGATACAGAAAACTCACACTCTTACATTTAGCAAAAACAACTCTCAACAATACAGTTTAATATAATTTTGAAAAACTAGCTTTGAAATTAATGGAATGCATTTTTAAGCACTTAGTATTTTGATAGGGTCCAACTGGGGAAGTACCTCCGCCCTAAAGAATACCGCGGTTATAATAACTTCGTGTTGTGTTCTCAGCGGTGAGTAGGGTAGCCAGAGCTCACTGGAGAATTTGTGCTGTCAGTGGGATGACTAAAGGCTTGTCCTGCTTTGTTCTCTACACTGAAGGCACAGAAACTCTGTGCTTACAGGGTGGACAGCGCGAGTTTGGCTTCTCTGGTGTTACACACGTCCATAGGCCACGGTAACCACTTTTCATCAGGTGGGCCGTGCGCTTGTCTGCCACCTAAGTGGTATAAAAATTAAAAAAATGCTAACTATTAAAAATCGATTAAGATTGAAACGGTCCAGGCGGGATTGGTTTCTTAAAAATGTTTTTTGCAACCTACGCACTAAACATTTTAACATATTATGCCATTTATTCTCTACCAAAGTGCCAGTGAATCTCACTTTTAATTCCATCCACGTAACTTTACTTCAGATCACGAATTAAATTACGCAAAATACGATATATTATGCGTAATTAATTCCCACCGCGTAATTTCCATTGCGTAATTCATCCCGTGTGTCCTCAGCACAACTCTCACTGTAGTACGGACCTTGAATAGTGATGTATCGAAAGTGATGCGGTTGTGTGGAAAGTCAATGTGATGTACCCGTTCATCTACGAATAGCAACAAATTCTTCAAAATGGGCCTACACAAACGAGAAAGTGAGTATTATATTTTTAATTAGCTTAAATTTAATTTGATTCAATTAGTAAACTTCTGTCCGTGTGAATCTCGCGAACTACTGAACCAATTTTGATGAAACTTTAAGTGAATTTGATTAGTTATTAGTGTTATCTTTTATATATTGACCCTAAGTCACGATAGCGACGAGGTCTTTGCGCGAGTGTATTGGTTTGGTTTACTCTTACGTATAATCACACCTTTACCCCGGAGGGTTAGGCAGAGGTGAATTAACACCCACATTTCACCAATCATGAAATCTGGTCCCACATAACAGGGTGTGAGCCAATTGCAGTCTTCCGGGCACTATTGTTGACTCAAGCCGAGTCCAGGCTGTATAAATATATCTGTCTGATGTTAAACAGCCCTGTGCCTTAGTCGCCTTGTACGACACCGCATGGGAAGAGATGGGTTGGGATTCTACTCTGCCGGGAACCACGCGGCTAAATCTATAATTTGTGGATTTGAGCTCCACCAGCCTCGTAGCACCTCATACTATCCCTAAAAACACCCATAAACACGAACTACGCATGAAGTGTACTTTTCGTATGTTTCGGGTCAAAATATATGACGGTAACTATACCAGGATTTTTTAAATTTGCAATTGAAATTCTTTGTGGTCTAGTGGTAGAACGTTCCACTGCTACGCAGGGGGCGCAGGTTCGATTCCCGCTTAGTGCAAATATTTGTATGCATGAATACATATATTTCCATTGGTCTGGGTGTTTCTATGTATAATATGTATGTATTTATTAAAAAAAGTACATATCTAAGTAGGTTTATCCGCATTCTAGATTCCATAACACAAGCTAGTTAAAGCTCCCATGCATCTGAGGCTGAGTCTGGGCTGTATATATCTGTCTGGTGTTAAACAGTCCTATCGCTTAATCGACGACACCGCATGGCAAGAGATGAGGTGGTCCAAATTCTACTCTACCGGGAACCACGCGGCTAAGGTTTTAAGACTATTGTAAATAAACTGAATCGTTGAAGCAATCTTATGTGTATTTAAAGTTTGTTTGTACTAATATCTAATTTTAAACTAACGTACGTCTTTACATAGAGCATGTTTTATCCGTATCTTACAAGCTTCAAAGAATGTGAAAAGGTAACATAAATAAACTATTTCTAGTGTAGAATGTAATGCACACAGAGGCCTAGGTAAATACACCAATCTAAGTGTATGAAAAGATTTAACAAATATTTTGAAACTCTTAATATATTATAGGGTTGGCAGCGTGACTGTGACTCCTCTGGTGTTACAAACGTCCATAGGCCACGGTAACCACTTTCCATCAGTTGGGCCGTGTGCTTGTCTGCCACCTAAGTGGTACAAAAAAAAAATATTTAGCCGTGTGGTTCCCGGCAGAGTAGAATTTGGACCACCTCATCTCTTCCCATGCGGTATCGTACAAGGCGACTAAGGGATAGGGCTGTTTAACATCAGATATGTACAGCTCAGACTCAGGAACAGATACAAGGCTCGAGTCAATAATAGTGCCCGGAAGACGGCAATAGGCTCATCCCCTATTACGTGGGGCCGAAAACAATGATTGGTGAAATATGGGTGTTGATTCACCTCTGCCTAACCCTCCGGGGATAAAGGCGTGATTGTATGTATGTGTATGTATGTATAACATATTCGTTTCCCGCTCAGTGCAAATATTTGTATGCATGAATTTATATTTATTATTATTATTTATCTTACCAACTTACGTCATCTTATTATTAATTGTTAAATACCTATATTGTGGCCCCATCTGAAAACCAGCGCTGTGCATTCTCAACGAAGGGTGTGCGCAGCGTTCAATGCTGAGATGGGACCCTATTTGGGTTCGCATAGTGTGGAGTCTTGCACCCGTAGCTTAATTTTAATATACCTACTATTTTAATTTAATATACCTGGTTGCGCCGATGTGGAAACTGTATTTTTTGACATGGAAACACACTCCTTTTAGATCCGTCTCCCCCTCCGCACTAACCATAGAGTAGGGCTAGCTGTAGCTTCCGTCCGCCATTGTGTGAGATGTGGACGGTCACTCCCGCTTTGAACTAGCCAGCGTAGGGACGGATCGCGAGCGCGTCTCTCAGAAATGAATAATATTTGTTGTATTTTAACCGCCTAATAGACCTTTACCGATCGGATGGTGCCTCTCGTGTGTTCCTCAAGGGATCTAGTGACGCTGACGGCAGCTCCTGAGCAAGGAAGAGAAGATCCGTGTACCGGCTGCGATGAAAAACACGTGGGTCGTGAAGGTTAGTGCATCCTCTCCTAATTTCTCGGGCTGCATTCACTGCCTGGATCGAATCCGCGGCAGCCCGGCCACCTGTCTTGTTTTGTGTGTAAAGTGTCAATAGAACAGTTATCTGCTTCTCCGCAATACAGTCCACTCGCGCACGCTGGCCCATGCGCCACCATTTTTTGGTCCGGATCGAGCCGGATTCTTAGCCGTAGTTCGTATTTTGTTATTATTCTAATGGGAATGAGCGCACCGCACCTAAGTGCCTGGTTATTTTAGTAGAAAACCCCGCATCCAGACACTTAGGCTTAGAATTTGTTGTCCGTTCGCCGCTGGCTCGCATTGTACCTACCTAATACATAAATAGGTTAGGTATCATATCAACACTTAATTGTAGTTCGCAATTTTCGCATCGCACCTAAGTGCCTGGTTATTTTAGTAGAAAACCCCGCATCCAGACATTTAGGCTTAGATCTTAGGTATACTCAGACACCCTAGTGCATAGGCACAGTGTAATACCTAACGCATTTGGCTTTGTTTTGTTTTTTTCAATTACGTTGTTCTCGGCTCGCGTCGTATTTGCCTAGTACCTGCGTGGGTAGACACGTGGCTGTGCCTACCTCGCTCGCATCTCATCCCAATTCATACGAAAGTATTTTAATTTGAATAGATATTACGCAATACTTAATCTCGGAAATAATAGTTGAATCTAGACAGCGACCATCGCGTAGGTACGACCTTGTTGCTATGCGCGTTTGTTCAAGCGTGCATTCACAGTTGTAAGCACCTACCTACCTACATAGTTAACGCTCGCGCCGCCTCGCTGCTCTGTACCGCTAGGATTAAGTCATTTCATATTTATTGTTTACCGCACTTTAGTTTGAGATTTAATTGTAAACATGTCCCCAAAGGTTGATAAGACCGGTAAGGTTCAATTGAAACTTTTATATGCTAAAAAAGAAATGATTTACTCTCGCGTACAATCGATTTATGATAGTGCACTTAAAACCTCTGATTTAGTCATCAGAGATTCGTTCTTGTGTTCTATAGAAAACTTAGATAGTCTACGCGCGGATTTCGAAACCTTAGTGCATGACATCAACGTTTTAGAGTTGAATTTGGATCCCGATTACTCAGTGAGTTATCAAGCCTTGTCGTCGTTTGACGATTTGTATTGTCGTATCAAGCGCGTCGCGAGGAGTTTGGAGAAGCCGTCTGACCGACCCAACCCCACTCGCGACCGACCTAAGTTGCCACCAATTCAAATACCCGAATTTGATGGTAACATTCGCAATTGGTGTCGATTTATAGATAGTTTTGAGAATACAATAGATAAGAACGATTCGTTGACAGATCACGAAAAATTGCATTATCTTGTTGAAAAATTGACTGGTAAAGCTATAACCGTTTGCGCTGGAATTACGTTTAGTGCCGGGAATTATAATTTAATTTTAAATACTTTGAAAGCTAAGTATGAGGATAAAAGATCGGTAGCTAACGCCTATTTGGATCAGATGTTTGATTTGAAATCTATTACGGCATGTAACGATCAAAACTTAGAGAAATTTCTAGACACTTTCGCGTCAGCTGTTCGCGCTGTAAAGAACCTAAAGATTGATGACCTCTGCGACTTCGTATTTTTGTATATGGGTTTAAGGAAATTAGATTCCGAAACCATTCGTTTGTTTGAGTCGGATCATCGCGGCAATAAAATTCCTAAGTTCGAAGACTTAGAAGGTTTTGTTCGCGAGCATATAAAAATATTACAACGCTCTTCATCGAAACATGAAGGCGCGAAGACAGTTGTTAGTCCCGCGCGCAAAATAGATGCGTCATCGAGGTCACTGAGGTCAACCCATACTTATGTTAATACCGCACCAGCACGTGTACAATCACCTGTTTGCTCTTTGTGTAGTACTCATCACTCGCAACTGTACAAGTGTCCTGGTTTCCTAAAATTGTCGCCTAGTGATCGTTATAAATTTGTTCGCGCTAATAATCTTTGTTTTAATTGTCTCGGTACTAAACACCGCGTGGGTTTATGTAATAGTGGAAATGGTTGTCGCAAATGTCAAGCGAGACACCACACTTTGCTTCATTTTGAAAATAGTAATGCCGCATCCAAGGTGAGCACAGTTGGTTCGTCGAGCGGTGACGCGCGGCAGCCTGCGCCGCAGCCGCAGCCCGAGCTCGCACGCGCTCCGGCCTGCCCGGGGACCGCTACGAATGACGTCACCTTGTGTTCGTTCTCCGCTAGTGCTGCCCTCACTACGGTTTGTCTTGCGACCGCTCGCGTGGTTATTGTTGATGCATTAGGTAAACCGCACATTGTTCGAGCGCTATTAGATGGCGCTTCGCAAAGTAATTTTATTACTCAGGATTGTTGTCGGCGTCTTGGTTTCAATGTTGATAGGCGTTCAACCTACTCAGTGGTGACGGGTTTTGGAGGTTTACGGTCAGCTGTTCATGGCACAGTTAAAACGAGGTTTGGATCTCGTTTTAATAATAAAATTTGGTTTGACATGGATTCGTTCGTTACGGATAAAATAACTGAACAGTTGCCTACCGTCCCAGTTGACACGTCTTTATTAACGAAATTTAAAGACTTACCTTTAGCTGATGAGACTTACGCTGTTCCTGGAGTCGTCGATATATTGATCGGCGCTTCGATTCTCCCGCACCTCCAGTTATCACGTAAGGTTCAAGGGGGTCCGACGTACCCCGCTCCGCACGCCCTGGAAACAGTTCTGGGTTTTGTTATAATTGGTTCTGCACCCGCTTCTATGGATAGTTTTAGTCACTCGACTGCCTCGTTCTGTTGCACCGTCGAGCCGCCACTGGAGTCTATCATCCGCAAGTTTTGGGAGATTGAGGAGGTCAATGTCCCACCAATCCTAAGCCCTGATGACAAGATGGCTGAGGAGATTTATTGTCGCACGACTACTCGCGATGAGCAGGGTCGTTATGTTGTCGCGCTCCCTTTCAAGGGAGATATTTTTTCGCTCGGCGACTCCCGTGCATCCGCTGAAAGACGCTTTCTTTGTTTAGAACGAAAGATGCAGGCGTCTCCAAAGTTAAAGCAAGCCTATGATGAGGTTGTCAACGAATATTTAGATAAAGGTTACATCTCACCTGCGCCTGCGGACACTGACGAGACCCAGCCTTCGTACGTTATCCCGCACCACGGAGTTATTAGAGAAGATAAGCTTACTACTAAACTCCGCGTAGTTCTAGATGGCAGTGCTAAGACTAGCACTTCCGTGTCGCTTAATGACATTTTGTATTGTGGTCAAAATCTTCAAGGTAATTTATTTGACATAATTGTAAATTTTCGTTTATTCGCGGTGGCACTCTCTGCAGATATTCGACAAATGTTTTTGTGCCTTGAAGTGCGCGAACCCGATCGTAGGTTTCAACGATTTTTGTATAGATTTTCACCGCAAGAACCTTTAATGGTTTACGAGTTTAATCGTGTTTGCTTCGGGCTTAAATCTAGCCCTTTTCACGCACTTCGCACCGTCAAGCAGTTGGCCGCTGACGAGGGCGATGCATTTCCTAAAGCGAGAGCCACCATTGAGACTGGCTTATACATGGACGACTTCGTGTATAGTGTAGATAGCGAGGCCGAGGCTGTCGAGACGGCCGCTCAAGTTATAAGTCTCATGAAGGCGGGTCAATTTGATCTCGTGAAATGGACGAGCAACTCGCAAACAGCGTTAGAGTCGATTCCACCGTCGCACCGATTGTCTTCGGTTAAGGAGTTCGATGAAAGTGATACGCACAAGGTGCTTGGTTTAAGCTGGTCGCCCGCATCTGATACGTTTAGTTTGAAAAGTAGTTCGACCCCGCAAACTTGTACTAAACGCATTATCCTGTCGTGTGTGGCACGGATATGGGACGTAATGGGATTCGTAGCTCCTGTCGTTCTGTACGCCAAACTACTTATAAAAGAGCTTTGGCTTTCGAATTGTGATTGGGACGACACCGCGCCCGACAACATTGCTAAGTTGTGGGCTCGCTTTAGAAAAGAACTCTCTGTGCTTGACCAAGTACAAATTCCGCGTCATGTAGGTATATCGCAACATAGTGTTGTTACGGTAGTAGGCTTCGCGGACGCTAGCGAGAGGGCGTATGGAGGAGTAGTCTATTTTCATGTCTCGAATGTAGGTAAGGTTTCAATTAGCCTTATAAGCGCGAAATCGAAGGTCTCTCCCCGTAAGGTCGTCTCTCTGGCACGCCTCGAGCTATGCGCTTTACTATTGTTGGTTAGATTGATCACCTCTATCGCCAATGCTTGTAGTAGTCGCATTAATATTAATAGAATTTTAGCTTTTTCGGACTCAACAGTCGCTTTGTGTTGGGCCCACTCTTCGCCCCATCGTTGGGACACCTTCGTCGCTAATAGAGTGGCAAAAATTCAATCGGAATTAGCGCCAAAAAATCTCTTTCACGTTGCTGGCACCGACAACCCAGCCGATTGTCTCTCTCGTGGACTGCTTCCTTCGCAAATATTAGATCACCCGTTATGGTTTAGTGGACCGTCCTGGATTCATGCCGCGTTAGATAAGTGGCCAGTTAGTCAATTCAATCCCACTACGGTTTCCGAACCACCCGAGGAAAAGAAGCACTCGCTTGTGGTGTCGGTCCCGCGTGAAGAGTCCCTGGTTTTGTTGTTGGCTAATCGCGTCTCGTCTTGGTCGAGACTGTTGCGTTGTGTTGTTTATGTAGGCCGATTTTTGAGAATTTTATCTACACGCGGTCATATAACCGCCGCTGATTTAGATAAGGCTGAATTGATCATACTTCGCGAATTGCAGAAGTGTTATTTTGCTTCTGAATTTAAAAATTTAGAATTTAACAAACCTTGTAGTCGTTCTTTCCGACACTTGAAACCATTTTTGGAAGATGGACTCATTCGAGTAGGTGGTCGTTTGAGAAATTCAGGTTTAGGATTTGAACAAAGGCACCCAGTAATTCTCCCGCGTAAGGACCACGTATTAGATTTGTTAGTAGATTATCATCACAAGGTGAATTGTCACGCTGGTCCCGATTTGTTAATGTCTATTTTGAGACAGAAATACTGGATAATTTCCGCTCGTAATTTGATTCGCGCTAGAGTACACAGATGTGTACCTTGTTTTAAACTCCGCCCGCGTTTTATCGCGCCTGAAATGGCCGATCATCGCTCTTGTCGTGTTGTTCAATCCGCAAAACCTTTCGTACACACCGGCACAGACTTTGCTGGGCCTTTCAAGGTCACCATTGCTCGTGGTCGTGGCATTCGCTCCACGAAAGCTTATGTTTGTTTATTCATTTGTATGACAACTCGCGCGGTTCATATAGAGTTGACCGGTGATTTAAGTACGCCAAATTTTATGTCCGCTTTTAAACGTTTTTTGTCGCGTCGGGGTCCGGTTAAGCGCATGTATTCGGACAACGGTACAAACTATGTAGGGGCCCGACGTAGTATTTCGGAATTGCACACATTCTTACGGTCTAAGTACTACCAAAGTGAATTCGCTCACATCTTAGCCGAAAATCGCATTGAATGGTACTTTAACACGCCTGCAGCTAGTCATTTTGGTGGTAATTGGGAAGCGAATATTAAAAGCCTTAAGTCGCATCTGTTTCGCGTCATAGGCGAACAGATTCTCTCGTTCGAGGAGTTGAGTACCGTACTCGCGCAAGTAGAGGCGGTGATGAACACGCGTCCGCTGTGTCGGACTCTATCTAGCGATCCGTCAGAGCCGTTAGCGCTGACGCCAGCTCACTTCTTAAATATGACTCCTTTAAAATATTTGCCCGCAATAGATGTTGATGACGATAGAATACACCTCCTAACTCGTCACGCTCTTTTAGATAAGATGGTCCAATCGTTTTGGAATCGTTGGAGAACCGATTATTTGCACACGCTGCAGTCACGTCAAAAATGGAATACTCCATCCAACCCAATTACTGTAGGTACGGTGGTAGTCCTTATGACTGAGAATGCGCCTCCTTTACATTGGCCTCTAGGAGTAGTAGAGGAAATTTTTCCCGATGCCCGCGGGATAACTCGTGTTGTACGGGTTAAAACTGCAACCGGATCGTATCTGCGCCCGGTTGTTCGCCTCTGCCCTCTGCCTAGCCAGCAGTAGGCACGAGTTCCAATCTATGTTTATATTTTAGTTGTTATTTTCGCAAACCTAGATTTAGATTAGACATTAGTTTTGTTCCACATTTTTCGTTTCGAAGGTAACCCTTCAAGCCGGGGGGAATGGTTGCGCCGATGTGGAAACTGTATTTTTTGACATGGAAACACACTCCTTTTAGATCCGTCTCCCCCTCCGCACTAACCATAGAGTAGGGCTAGCTGTAGCTTCCGTCCGCCATTGTGTGAGATGTGGACGGTCACTCCCGCTTTGAACTAGCCAGCGTAGGGACGGATCGCGAGCGCGTCTCTCAGAAATGAATAATATTTGTTGTATTTTAACCGCCTAATAGACCTTTACCGATCGGATGGTGCCTCTCGTGTGTTCCTCAAGGGATCTAGTGACGCTGACGGCAGCTCCTGAGCAAGGAAGAGAAGATCCGTGTACCGGCTGCGATGAAAAACACGTGGGTCGTGAAGGTTAGTGCATCCTCTCCTAATTTCTCGGGCTGCATTCACTGCCTGGATCGAATCCGCGGCAGCCCGGCCACCTGTCTTGTTTTGTGTGTAAAGTGTCAATAGAACAGTTATCTGCTTCTCCGCAATACAGTCCACTCGCGCACGCTGGCCCATGCGCCACCAATACCTACTAATTATTATATTACCTACCGGTCTATTTGTATTTAGTAGGATGCCCACTGTGTGGAACTTGAATAAAATATTTTTCTTTTTTCTTTCTTTATATATGTAGACTCCATTTGGTTAGGGTAATCCATTTGGTTTGCGCACGTAAAAAAAAAAAAGGGTACTTAACTAAACGTAAACAAATATGATATGTTTTTTATTATATTTTACTTAAAAACTCACTTTAATTATATTTTTCTGTTTAGAAACTCATTTTAAAAACTAAAAACCGAAATGGAACCCTTCTTTTAGCCTAGTTTAATTGTTTTATATTCAACAATAGGACCCGGAAAAGGGCAATAGGCTCACCCCCTATTACGTGGGACCGAATTCAATGATTGGTTAAATGTGGGTGTTAATTCACCTCTGCCTATCCCTCCAGGGATAGTGGCGTGATTATATGCATGTATATATGTATTTATAAAAAGTCGCTGCAAGATTATTTACCTTTAGTTGAGTACCTAATCAAATTAACTGTAGTTATTACAATAAATAAATAAAATAAAAAAAATAAAAACCCCCGTGACAAAAAACAACCCCCAGAAAGTCCAAAATAAGTTGTGTTAGTTAGCCCTATAACTTTGATATACCTAGTAATACATATTTTGATGCAAGCCTTGTCATGTCGGGGGACCCTAACAGGTAGGGTACTACGTCATATTATCGGCACGATCCAAGGTCCAATGCAACTTTTTAGTCTGACTGTGATGCAGCTGAACTTTAATATTTGCTGTGAACCCATGCCATCTGACCTACACAACCAATAAGCGATATCGATGTGCTGTAGATAGACTAGTCAGACTTTTGAAAAATAAAAGACAAATATGAAACAGGTGAATGAACAACCCGGAAGGGGTCGACGTAGACATGCGTCGACATTCTATCATCGCACCGCTCGCCTTAGGCAGGGAGTTCATCCCCACACATTGCAACCTGAGACGGTACGCACTGTGCGGTATGAAAGAAACTTCATCCCACGCACACTCAAGTTGTGGAATGAACTCCCTGCTGCGGTCTTCCCATGCGCCTACAATATGGGGTTCTTCAAAAGGGGCATTAGGAGGTTTCTTCAGGGTCGGCAGCGTGAGTGTGACGCTCCTGGTGTTGCACGAGTCCATAGGCCACGGTAACCACCTCCCATCAGGTGGGCCGTGTGCTTGTCTGCCATCTAAGTGGTATTAAAAAAAAACCTATATCAGTCAGATCGAAGGCATTTTGAAGAAAGGGCATGTCAAGAGTACCCGAAACCGGCGAGCATGTAAAAAAACAATTATGAAAGTAGAAAAAGCAAAAGAGGTATGCCAGGATCGTGACAAGTGGAAAACTGTAGTCTCTGCCTACCCCACTGGGAAAGGCGTGACTGTATGTATATATGAAACAAATAACATGTTATTGAATAGACGAATACGGCTGCTGCTACACACACAAATAATGAGTCATACACACAATAGATCAGAAATTGCTCACACACAATAAATGAGGTCAATTTCTTAGACCTAAGTTCTTTTAGGAATATTCATTTCGCAAAATTGAGTACTCTATTTACTGTTATGATTGCTGGGGCCAAATCTATCTAGAAATAATGCAGACTGAAGAAAGGTTTTAAATCGTGTTTGATACCTATCTCTTCGACTTCACAATCAATAATGAAAATTGCTGAACATTTATGAATTCTCAAACGAACCGTTGTACAATTCAGGCAAATTACTTTTCTCAAACGTTCGTTTTATAAAGCCAAGCTGGCAACTTGGGCGTTATGGGGGCGTCATGAATGACCTCTGCCCCCCATGAGCCCAGGCCTGGGGTGACAGGTGGAGCCGCCTGGCACCCTGGTAGAAGCAGGCCGCGGCGGTGGCGCGCCTGGCGCGCCTCCCCGTTTCCGGGGACGAGTTGGGGACTCTGTAGTCCCCACACCCGAGAAGAGGGCCAGATCGTGAGAGATAGCACTGGGTCGGCAGGGGTGCGAGGGATATGCCTGTCAACCTCACCTTCGGCAACCAAAACGACCCACAGGCGGCCTGCGTTTTAGTCGGATCGAGTCCGACATAACCTCCTCCACCAGCTCCGGTGGGGAGGTACCCGTGGGGATTTTGCGCACGTAAAAAAAATAAAAACGTTCGTTTTATATAATGTTAACGGGAATAAAATGCTGTATAGGCACAGAATAGTTAGTACTGGCGTTAGTAGGTACGTAGTAACTATTTATTAATCTGTCGTACTGGTTTATGTTTTTTTTTTTTTTTTTTTTTTTAATTTATTTCCATATTATTACATTAGTTCATCTCATAGAAGCACCCATAAAACCCGCATAGGTTTATCTTGGGTGTGAGTGTACATTAAATTTAATTTATATAATCAACAAAAAATACAATTATAAATAATCTAATACAATTTTAATAATCTAATTCAATTTTAATAATTTAATTCATTTAAAATGTATATATAAATATATTTAATAATTTATAATCTTTAAATCATTTATTTCTCATACAAACAAATAATTAATTTTTATATAATGGCGTACTCTAATTTCTAAATTATTGTAAATCTAACTTTAAGTGAACATTATAAATACATATCAAACAAAAACATAAATAAGTTTCGCCGGTGACAAGGAATAGTAAGTGCAGAGTAGGTAGGTGTAGTCTTTTGAGTGTAAACCGGCTGTTGTTTACGGTAGATGCAACGCTGCTATTTGCACCTACTTGCACGCGGTCGCTAATAGACGCACTCTGGATACAGGATGATTGGTTTGCAACTATTTACGTATAGCATAGTTTTAACAATTTTTTTTTTTTTTTTTTTTCATTTTGGTTATTTTATTGGTGAACCATTTTATATTTTATTTATAGATTAAATATTTTGTCTTGGTTCATGTTCAAATATTATTTTCTTTTGATGGGTAGGTAGGTATATGTTTTTGACTAGTCGTTTTATGTTGAGTGAATCTATTTTACTCCTGGTTTCTAATGGTATCTCGTTTATTAGTCTAGGTAGTAGGTAGTCCGTAGTTCGCGTGCCGTAGTAGTTGTTGGCTGTTTTGGTAATTAATCTTTTTTTTACAATTTGACGTGTCATGATGGGGTGTTCTATTACATTATTATGGTATTTAAAATAATTTTCTATCGTAAGCATCATTTTTACCTTTGCATTAACAGGTATAATTTTACAATATTCAAATAGTTTTTCATCATCATATGTAAACTGAATTCGAACATTTTTAGGCACAATAGACTTTAACAGACGAAGTTGTAGGGAGTATATTTTATGTAAATATGATGGAAATGTGCGGCCGTAACTACTGAGCCCGTATAGTATAATACTCTCTGCTAGGGCTGTATACATATCAAGCAAAGTAGGGAATGGTATTTTATACTTAAGTATGGAGAATTTTGCCAGAATGGCGCGAAGCTTGTCACACACTGTGTCAATATGGGCAGACCAATTAAATCTATCGTCTATTGTTACTCCTAGGTATGTGATTTGAGATACTTTGCCAATATATTCGCAGTTACATTGAATTTTTCTACCATGCAAACAGTCGTGATCATGAGTAGCCAAATGGATATCGACATCACTGTTCTTTTTATTATAGGCTGACGATACATGCAGCATTTTAGTTTTCTGTGCATTCAAGACTAGTCCTACATCGTGAGACCACTTTGTTAGTAACGTGAAGTCCGTTTGCAGTCTATTCATTGCAACTACTATATCACGATCGGCTGAGATGAGACATGTGTCATCAGCATACTGATTTACGACACAATTTTTTATGATATTGTTCATATCATTTACATAGGCAAGGTAGTGCAGAGGGCCTAGTACGGATCCTTGAGCTGTTCCCTGCAAAGCTTTAACCTGGTCGCTCAATTCACCATCTATCTTTACGTGGTAGGATCGATTTTTTAAATAGTCTACACACCAAGCTAGAAGAGGGCCACGTATACCACTGCATTCCAGTTTTTCTATTAGTATGTCATGCCTCAACGTGTCGAATGCTTTGCTGTAATCTATAAAGACCATGAGAACATGTTCTTTTTTATTAAGTCTGCTGTTTACATAATCTGTAAAACTAGAGAGTAGCTGCGTTGTACTTTTTTTGGGCTGGAATCCAAACTGGTTTACTGAGATAATTTGGTGCTGTCTGTAAAAGTTATGGATTTCATTACAAATATATTTCTCAACTATTTTATCTATAATAGGTAATATGGTAATGGGCCTGTAGTTACTGTAGTCATTATTTACTCCTTTTTTATAGACTGGTCTAACTATCCCTGCTTTAAGTTCATTTGGGTACGCGCTCTTATTTAAACTTTCTTTAATTAATTTTGCGATTGCATAGGATAATTTTTCAGAAATAATTTTAATGTCAATTGGTTTAATTCGGTCAATTCCAGGAGATTTATTGGTTTTAATGTTTTTAATAATTTTAAGAATGTCTTTTTGAGTTGGGTTTTTTAACAACATTGATACATTTACGTTGTTGATATAGGAACTAGGGTCCAATAGTGGGGTTACACATTTCGGCACGATACCTTTTACAGAATTTTCAAATTCTTTTGCAAAATTATTTGCTATAGTTTTACTGCATGCGTTTTGTTTATTAAATGCTTTTAATATTACGCTATCCAAGGACGACTTCATTCGACCTGTCATTCCATTTAAAATTTCCCACAATTTTTTTGGATTACCCCTATTAGCATTGATAATTTTTTTATAATATTGGTTTCTTGTCTTCTCTACGGTTTTGTTACATTTATTGCGTAATTTTGTATATTCTAATTTAACTACTCTATTTGTTGTATCTTTTTTCAGTTCTATTAGTTTTTCGTCTTTCAATTTACACATTTTAATTACTTTGTTATTAACCCATTTTTTTGTGTTCCTATCAGATGAGCTTAACTTTATGAGGTATTTAGATTTTTCATAACAATTTTCTATACTAGTTTTAATCATATTATAAATTTTGTTTGGACATGTGACCTCATCTATGTTTTTCCATATGATATTATTTAACTCTTTCTCGAGCATGGATTTGTTATATCGAAACACATATCTCCGATCATCCTGTATGTGACCGGTACGTGGGAACGAGGCAACAGTGACGCGATGGTCCGCTAGTACTGTCCCAAGCGCCGCACAAGACACATCCTGCGTGCGGGATCTTATAAATATATGATCAATGCAAGTTTTTGTCATAATATCATTTTTAGATTCAATTCTTGTATAATCTTTGATCCCGCACACAAGGCCGTGTTGGTACATTAAATTAAGATACATACATGCTGCGGAAGTCTTGGATTTTAGATCTATGTTTACATCTCCAATAAGTATGATATCCTCGGTACGATAGTTCCTAAGAATGTTGTCCAGTTCAACAAGGAAGCGGGTCTTACTCCGTGCTGGGGGTCTATAAAGTGCAAACAGAACGCCGGTCATGTTGGATTGTGTAGTGATTTTGCCTATGATGCATTCTGTATGAATAGTGGTGGTTTTGTACGGTATAAATGTGTGATTTTTGTGGACATAAACTATTATACCACCACCTTTCCGCCTGTTCCGTAGCTCTGTGTGCATGTTATAGTTAGGTATGTGATATAAACAGCTGATACGTTCAGATATACCCACCTCGGTCAACACAATAATATCTACGTTTCTGTTTGAGTTACCTATAACTAACTCAAGCTTCGAGAAGTTTTTAATCATTGAGCGAATGTTAACATGCAGGTAAGTTATGTAGCCTGAATTATTACTAGGGTTAGGTAGCTGTTTGAAATAAAATGAGATATTTGGGCAGTCGCGTATTTCCGTAATGTTGTCTTGGATGTCATCCATTTATAAAGATTTTATTTTGGTGGATAATTGACATTACAGAAGAATTGTAATTATGGACCCACCAAGTAGGTACATAGCTATGTACGATTATACGATTGAATGAGGTTCATTATATCACTCTCCGATCGTACGACAATGACTTTCGCGTTATCTGTTTTACGTAAAAGTACCCTACCTTCTCTGCACCAGATGTATTTGTACGTCTCTTTCAGTTCCTGCTTAGCTTTCCAAAGTAGGTTTTTCACATGCGGGGTTATTGCTTGTCTTATAAATACTTTGTTCTGCTTGGTTACCGCTATACAACTTGTAGTTACATCGGAGACCTGTACTGACACTTCTCGCGCCGCGTCTAACCACTGCCTTTTCACGTGTTCATTGTGAAGTTTTATGTGGAGAGTTCCAGGTTTTCCTTCCTTTGTAGGGAGTCTATTCACCTCTTTCACCTCTTCCGAGCTTCTTTGCAGTTTGCTCGCGAGGCTGCCAGCGATAACTCGTAGGTTCTCCTTTTCTTGTATTGGAATTCCTTGAACTTCTATCACTTTTTTTAGTTCTCTTTGTTCGTATTCATTCAAACGCTGTTCCTGTGCCTCTAATCTTCTTTCTAGGTGTTTGTTGCGGTTTACAAGGTCAGTATTTTTCTTATCAAGTTCTTTAATCTTCTCTTTGAATGCTTCTATGCTTTCCAAACATTCATCCATTTTATCACTTGTAAACTGCACTGCCTGTTGTAGTTCTTTCAGGTCACGTTTGAACACTTTATCCATGTGTTTCGTGATATCAGCTACGAGCTTGTTCGTGTCGATTGGGCATATACCTCCATCACTACGCTGTTCATCATCCTCATCATCTTCTCCGTTTTCCGGGACTACAAACGAGTTTCGTTTAGATGATTTGGCCGCACACTCATAACAAGTCCACTCGAGGTTTTCGGCAGCTTGCAGTAGACCTAGCTGTTTCGCGGTCAGCTGGGTGCAAGTGGTGTTCGCATGTGTTACGCTGCAACATTTGTTGCACTCCAGCCCTGGAGACTTCTTGGTGATGGCCTTATTGCAACGAATACACTTTGCCATATTTATGGTAGGTAGTTGCGAATTTTTTTGCTGGTATGTATTTGCACAACGAGTGTATGTACAAGACTGATGAAATTGTTGTGATGTATTCATGTACCCAAACAATTGTGTTAAATAAATTATATTAATTCTTTCAAAGTTGTTTCTTTTTGACACTTGTATATTCCCAAACCAAAGGGTTTAAAAGTGAGTGTGTAGATGAGGGTAACATACCTACGTATATATAAAAGAAAGTCGTATCATTTACACTATTTATAACTCAAGAACGGTTGTAAAGACGCTTGGTACCCGGCAGAGTAGAATTTGGGCCACCCCATCTCTTCCCATGCGGTGTCGTACAAGGCGCCTAAGGGATAGGGCTGTTTAACATCAAATAGATATATACATTTCAGACTCAGGCACAGATACAAGCCTCGAGTCAATAATAGTACCCGAAGGACGGCAATAGGGTGAGCACCCCTATTACGTGGGGCCGAATACAAAAAAATGTGGGTCACCTCTGTCTAACCCTTCGAGGATAAAGGCGTGATTATATGTATGTATGTATGAACGACTGTACAGATTTAGCTGAAAATTGGTGGGGATGTAGCCTAGAAACAGGAGACGGACATAGGATACATCCCGTCTGGAACGAGATCAGAAATCTGCGGGCAGAGCCACAGGCAACCGCTAGTACCCTTATAAAAATAGATATTGGATGTAACAATGAGTGTGATTTCGTAACTTACGAAATCTGTTAAATTTCCAAATCTAGTTAAAACAAATTTAACTATGAGTGATTCTAAAGGTTTAATTAAAATCTCAAAAACGTTGGTAGATTCTGCTTTGAGTGATCAAGATCATACAGAATACCAATCCCTATACACGTAGGTATATATATACGTAACCATGCACTTGTAAATTACTAGCTATTACCTGCGTCTTTGCCCGAGTGGATGACAGTTATTGCCACCAAACATAGCCAAGTCCTTTCCCAAAAGTCTAATCCATCTGTATACAAAATTGCTTCAAAATCGGTTCAGCGCTTTAGTCGTTTAGCGTAACAGACAGAGTTATTTTCGCATTAATAACATTTAATCTATCGCGTTCTATGATATACAATATGATTTGCCTGATTTTTCGCCCAGGTTACACCAGCCGTGGTCACAGCTGTAGTTATACCATGATCGCGTTAATCCCCGTTAATATTATGGTTGGCAGCGCGAGTGTGACACCCCTGGTGTTGCATACGTCCATAGGCCACGGTAACCGCTTCCCATCAGGTGGGCCGTGTGCTTATCTGCCAACTTAGTGGTATAAAAAAAATGGTATTTTCGCATTTATAATAGTAAGTAAGCGTCGGTGGCTCAGTGGTAAAGGAGTCGGCCCTACGATCGAGAGGACCGGGTTCGAAACCGACGTGAACCCACTACTAACACAAGCAATTTAGCGTAGCTGGAGAGGTTAGAGAGAATACTAGTAATTTTGGTTCTAATGTTCTTTTATAAAAAAGTATGGTAATTTTTTTTGCCACAGTGAAAAAGCGATAGTATTTTTCTTAGGTGGCAGACAAGCACACGGCCCACCTTATGGAAAGTGGTTACCGTGGCCTATGAACGAGTTGTTACCACGTCACAGAGGAGTCACAGTCGCGCTGCCAACCCTGTAAGCACAGAGAGTTTCTGTGCCGTCAGTGTAGAAGCAAAGCAGGCCATTTGTAGACTTATTAAGGCCGCGGTATTCTGTAGGGCGGAGATACTTCCCCAGTCGGACTGCTTATTAGACGGAAATACCGTCGTGTCCTACCTCCTATAAATCGATGAATTATCGATATAAAAATCAACCATACGCTGATCATATAGATATATTATGTTAAACAATAAGTCTTCACACTTATTACGAATGACTTCGACACGTTGTTCACTTCACTTTCATATCTCACTTAAGTGATGACTTTGGCTTTCCAAAATGTGAATCTGCCATGTCATACTTATCGATTTGAGATTGTGCCATCTTTTCTCAGTTTAGATTCGTAGGTCAGATTACTGTCACGGGACTATATTTAATATTATAAGGTTGAAGAGTTTGTTTGTTTCTTTTTTAAACAACTTAGGTGGCAGACAAGCACACGGCCCACCTGATGCAAAGTGGTTACCGTGACCTATGAACCTGTGCAACACCAGAGGAGTCACACCCATGCTACCAACCCTGTAAGAACGGAAAGTTTTTGTACTGTCAGTGCAGAAGACACAATCAGGACAAGCCTTTAAGATTTTCCACTGAAAGCACAAAAACTCTTCTTAATGGCACTTGGTGGAATTTATTGTTTTTTTTTAACTCTAAGAAACGCCAACTTAACTTCACCTCGCCTGATTACGCTAAAGGCAAAGTCTCAGGAAAGTTGTTACACATATTGAAATACATTTGTACTTTTTCCACAGTATTTTTTATTATTTACAGCTGACCGTTTTCGCCTTACGGCATCCTTAAAAGTTTACTATTGTAATCCTTCTAACTCATAATTATATCCTTGTTTTTCTATCGAAATATAGTAATTCCATATAATCACAAATTATATATGAAAGAGGATTCATTACTGAAAAAAAAAACAAACAGAAGGCATACGATTTGGACTTAATAGCTGTCATTACCGTTCAGAGCCGTTATTTTTTGGGGTTACTTGAGAAACATGTAAGTACAGACAATTATGTGCTGTAATACGACTGACGAAATCTTATTTTTGTTTGGCCGTTTCAAGATAGATCGATCAAATCATGGTTGTCATTGAGTGACTACGAATTTTTGTCCATATTATGTGAAGCTTAAAAATGTATGAATTTGTGATGGTGATGTATGATAATAAAATATGATAACCCATCAAAGTCTATGGTGTCGAACAAAACTTCGTTAAGCCAGTGCACCTGTTGATTAACGGACTAGGACTAAGCTTGGTGTAGGTAAAGGGTAGGCAGGGGAACATCCATATTTCACCAACTATGATTTTTGGTTCCATGTTATAGGGGCGAACCTATTGCCATCAAGCGGGCACTTTGTCATGGCTATTTGATAACTGTCGGATGAACAACAGCCTTAGGCTAAAAGTACTGACTTAAAAGTGGATTCCACCAATGATATGCTTCCCGATTACTTTTATTATACAACTTAGATGGCTGACAAGCACACAGCCCACCTGATGGAAAGTGGTTACCGTGATCTATGAACGTGTGCAACACCAGAGGAGTCACACCTGTGCTACCGACCCTGTAAGAACAGAGAGTTTTTGTGCCGTCAGTGCAGAAGACAGAATCAGGACAAGCTTTTGGTCTTCCCACTGACAGCACAAAAACTCTCTAGTGAGCTATGGCCACCCTACTCACCGCAATCGGGAACACAACACGAGGTTATTATAGCCGTGGTATTTTGTAGGGCGGAGATACTTCCCCAGTCGGAATACCGTCGTGTCCTACCTACTACTTACTAAATTAGGTTACCCTTAATCTGGGCAATTATTAGGTATTCTGACGAAATCTGACCCAAATGACACAGCTTATTGACTCAAATGAGGCCAAAAGATGACTCAAGGCGTAATCAGGTGAAGTTTTAAAAGCAACTGGTTAAGCCCAGCTGTATGAAGGTCGGACAAAATCAATACAGGGCGGTACTACGCCTTAGACTTGTCTAGGACTTGGGTTTATTCGTACATACGGTACGGTACGTAAGTAAGTTATTTTTTAAGATGAAATGGAACAGAATTAGACATGTCTCTCAGACTAATTCGCTCCCTCTTTGTATTCACGCACGAGAGCGAGCGAAATAGTATTACTTTATGCGGCTTCATTATACGAGTAGTACTTGTAGCTGTTACACGCGGTTCCAGCCAGGACCATCCCCCCCCCCCCCCTACCCGTCCCCCAGTATATATCGGTTATCGCGACCAAACATTGCCTGTCCATTCTCAAGGTCTAATCTACCCCTATGCCAAATCATTATCGGTACAGTGGTTTAGGCGTGATAGCGTAACAGACAGGCAGACAGATATACAGAGAGAGTTACTTTCGCATTTATAGTAAGAGTTCTTTTAGTTAGAGATATGTATTAATTTCATGAAATTTTGCACTTTGGAACCCTAGGTCCTGGGTTAGATTGGTTGCGTGGCTTTTACGGGAGTGACTACCATCTGACCTCTATACCCTGAGCGGAAAGTCCTCGCCAGATCCTTGTCCATTGTATATCAGGTGCACCAAATTATAGGTAAGGTAGACTTGGGCTTTAAGGACGTTGGTTGGAGTTTTATGGTTAGACGGGAGTCAGTACTTACAATAGAAACCAAGATAAGCAGAGAAGTAGAAAATTGAACTTCGCGCTGCAAAGTGTGCAAGGTTTTGTACAACCGGGGAACAACTCGTAGATAATGACTCAACAAAATATCAGTGAAAAACCCTAAAGGAATCTTACGAAACGACATATAAAGAGCAAGGAAAAGTAGTCTTAAAAGTTTTGTAACAATACATGAATATGAAAATAAAAATATGCAGCACATTATGACCACAATTGCTTGCATTTTTTGTGTCCAATAGTTCGTGTTTGAGGTCATTTGCACAAGTACTGTGTAAACATTACCATTAACTCGTATGACATTCAGTTAGCAAGGCTACGAGCTTTGAACTTGACTGACTATATTTCTTAGCCGACTGCAGTGAAGTTGAATAAAGAGGGGTTATGTGTGCTTGTGTGTTAGTCTGTTAGTTGCTACGTTCCCTCGTAAGTGCTAAAAGGTTGAAACGTTTTACTTGCGGCGTGGTTCCGGGCAGAGTAGAATTTGGCCCACTCCATCTCTTCCCATGCGGTGTCGTACAAGGCGACTAAGGGATAGGTCTGTTTAACATCAGACAGATATATACAGCTCAGACTCAGGCACAGATACAAGGCTTGAGTCAACACTAATGCCCGGAAGACGGCCATAGGCTCAACCTCTATTACGTGGGACCGAATTCAATGATTGGTGAAATATGGGTGTTAATTCACCTCTGCCTAACCCTCCGGGGATAAAGGCATGATTATATGTATGTATGATTATATGTACGTTTTAATTCTATGTACAGTCCACTTAATCTTAATACCAAAGAACAAAATACACTATGTTATTATAACACCTCTATACACCATGTTCTAGCAAATAAATGAATTTGATTTGATTTGATTTGAAATCTTTCTTTTTTATTGATTTAAATTGTATTATTATCCGAACTGTGTACCCAATATCAGAAAAATCAGTCGATACATGACCTACAACTTTGTCCAACTTTTGTGATAATACTTGCTGTTGACGAGAAAAATGCGAGAATACAATAAATTTGACGTTTGTCCTTAATTTAAAAAAAAAACGAATAATCGATGGAGACTTTTGATATTTTGGTGAGTAATACAGGTAATCAATTACCTACGACAGGCACAAGCGATCCACAACCGAATTATGTGTACCCTAAACTGTGATTGTCTAAATATTGTAATTTCTTGGTTCATAAATCATTCATTTTATTATTATATTTCTTTTGGAATGGTGTATTTAGATTCCCATCAATATTCAGCTCTATGCGAATTTGTGCAAGTTTACTGCCATTTTATTATTTCTCGGCAGAGTAGAATATCCCATCCCATCTCTTTTCATACGGTGTCGTACAATGCGACTAAGGGATAGGGCTGTTAACATCAGACAGATATATATACAGCCCAGACTCAGCCTCAGATGCATGGCTCGTGTCAACAAAAGTACCCGGAATATGGCAATATGCTCATCGCTATAACGTGGGACCGAATACAATGATAGGGGAAATGTGAGTGTTAATTCACCTCTGCCTAACCCTTCGGGGATAAAGACATGATTATATGTATTTTTTTTTTTTTTTTTTTTTTTTACGTGCGCAAAATCCCCACGGATACCTCCCCACCGGAGCCGGTGGAGGAGGTTATGTCGGACTCGAACCGACTAAAACGCACGCCGCCTGTGGGTCGTTTCGGTTGCCGAAGGTGAGGTTGACAGGCATATCCCTCGCACCCCGGCCGACCCAGGGCCATCTCTCACGATCTGGCCCTCTTCTCGGGTGTGGGGACCACAAAGTCCCCAACTCGTCCCCGGAAACGGGGAGGCGCGCCACGCGCGCCGCCGCCGCGGCCTGCTTCTGCAAGGGTGACAGGCGGCTTCACCTGTCACCCCCAGGCCGGCGCTCATGGGGGGCGGAGGTCGTTCATCGACCTCCGACGCCCGAGTTGCCTTCGTGCGCGGGCAGCTTGTCTAGCGATCCTTCGTCGCTCCCGCTGCCGCTCACGCCCCGCCTCCTCCTTCACGAGCATTACTTGCTCGCAGAAGGAGGCGCCGGCCGCCCACGCATCCGCGCAGCGAACCATCGCCGCGAGCAAGGTGGAGAGCGTGAGAACCCTCACTCCCAGGGCCGCCACAAGCTCCCGCCTCGGCGTCTCCCACGCCGGACACTCGGTGAGCGTGTGCGGACCTGAGTCCTCGCTCGCGTCGCAGTGATGGCACTCGGACGTTGGCTCTTTCTGCATCCGACGCAGATACTTTCCGAAGCATCCGTGCTCGGTGATCATCTGCGTCAGACGGTACGAGAGGCTGCCGTGTGGCCTCTCTAGCCACTCCCCCATGATGGGTCTTACCGCCGTTACTACGGCGTGCCCTGCGCTTGGTTGCCCAAGTCGTCTCTCCCATTCTGCCACCATTTCCCTGTGGAGCCGGGATCTCACGGCCCGAATTTCTTCGGGCTCGGGATCGTGACCCCGCTCCCGCGCCGCCCTTCGGAACCTGTATAGCGCCGAAAGGCATCTCGCTTCCAGGATCCATGGTGGCGATCCGGCGAGGAGACTCGCCGCGTTGAATGATATCGTGCGGTACCCCCTTATGATGCGGCACGCCAACTTCCGCTGCGGACGCTGCAGCAGAAGCATGTGCCGATCACTCAGGGTGTCCGCCCACACGGGACACCCGTACAGGGCCATGGACCGCACGACACCCGCGTAGAGTCTCCTGCAGGAGTCATCCGGGCCCCTCAGGTTGGGCAGTAGCCGCGCCAGAGCGTTGGCTGTGCCCGCCAATTTGGGGCCCAGACTTCGGAAGTGCTTCCCGAAGTCCCACCGGCCGTCGAGCACGAGCCCCAGATATTTCATCTGGGGCTTGATGCCGATGAGAGTGCCTCCCACTGTGAGACTGGAACCTGGTGGTGGCGTGCGCCGAGGTCCATGAAAGAACATGGCCTCGGATTTATGCAAAGCCACCTCAAGGCCCAGCCGCCAGATCCGTTCCACGACTTGAGCAACCGCGGTCGTGGCCCTCAGGATCGCTTCGCGGTGTGTAGCCCCGCTCGCCGTCACTAGCGTGTCGTCCGCATAGCACGTGACGGCGGCGCCGTCCGCAAGCTCACCGCGAAGCACCCAGTCGTATCCAATGTTCCACAGTAGCGGCCCGAGAACCGATCCCTGTGGAACACCGCACGACATCTCACGCCGACCGACGCCGGTCGCACTTGGGTAGATGACGGCTCTCTCCGTCAGGTACGCCCCGACTATGCGGCGGAGGTAGAGAGGCACACCGTGGTACACGAGTGCCTCCCTGATGCAACTCCAGGGCAAGGTGTTGAACGCGTTGGAGATGTCCAAGGACACCGCCAACGTCACCTCACCCCGGGCAACTGCCTCCTCCGCCAAAGTCCTCACGCGCATGATGGCATCCACGGTGGACCGCCACCGGCGGAAGCCATATTGGGTATCCGCCAGGTCCGGCCCCCTACCAGAGAGGTGCTCGACGAGGCGCTTTGCAATAACTCTTTCAAAGAGCTTGCCCACCTCGTCGAGCAACACAATGGGCCGGTAGCCGGACGGTTCGTCCGCCGGGCGACCCTCCTTTCGGATGAGGACCAGTTTCCCCGTCTTCCACATCTTCGGAAACTGGCCCCGCTCCAAGCATGCGCTGAGGAACCCTCTGAGCCGGGGTTCGAGACCGTCTTCTCCCAGAGCTAGGACCCACGCGCGGCCTGGAATGCCGTCGGGTCCCGGGGCGGTGCTCTTCTTGGCTCTAAGCCTTCGCACCGCCAGCTCCAGTTCTACCCAAGTGACCTCGGGGACTTCGTCGTCAACTACCACACTGGGCGCCACAGGCGACCGAGGTGGCGGAGTCATCTGCGGCGGAACGTGTTCCGCTCGCGCCGGGAACAGGGACTCGACCACTCCACCGAGCAGAGCTGGCTGGAGAACCCGGGTCAACGGCGGGGCCCGGGGGCGCAGCTTTCCTCTTACCATAAGGTAAGGCCGCCCCCATGGGTCCCTCTCCAGCGTCTCCATTAGCTCCTTGTAAGCCGCGGCTTTCGCCCGCTTAATCTCCGCTCGGAGGGCATCTCTGGCCTCCCTGTATCCCACATGAAGCTCCGCCACTCGGGGCTCCGTATCTGCGGTTCGGCTACGCCTCCTACGGAGTCTGGTCCACCGGCGGTGCGCGATCACGCAGGCTTGCCGTAGCCTCGCGATCTCCGCAGACCACCAGTAGACCCGACGCCTCGGACTATAGGGTGGTGCCCTAGGCATACCCGCATCGCAGACACGAGTCATGGCCTCCCGGAACCACACCGCCTCATCGTCGATATCGACAGGCCTGTCCGGCGCAATGGCCCAGGCCTGTACGATGGCGGCCTCCAGGAGGACCTCCCGATTCAGTCTCCCAAGCACCCAGCGTGGCTCGCGTGGGGCCGGTATGACCGGCGCATCACCCGCGGGGGGGGAGACATCAAACCGAACGTATCGGTGATCCGCCAGTGTCTCCACCCCCACAACAACACGCCAGTCCCGCACACGGTGCGACAGCGAAGCGCCTGCGAACGATAGGTCGATAATCGAACTGCGCTCCGCGGCCACGAACGTGGCTTCGGCCCCGCGATTCTGGAGAACTAGACCGTGATTAGCGGCCCAGCTCTCCAGAGCCCTACCTCGTGGGTTCGTGTGCCGGGACCCCCAGGTCACTGACCAGGCGTTGAAGTCCCCGAGCACAAGAACCGGATGAGGGTGGCAGGCGTTGACAACGTCGGTCAGTCGCTCCAGCGACTGCCGGTACTCCCCTATGCGTCGGTGTAGGCTCGGCGTGAGATAGACGGCCACGACCGCAATCTCCCCCACACGCGCCGCTACGATGCCATGCTCCCTTGCCACGACAACAGGGGGGGGGGCACCCATAGCGGCGTTGTAAACCAGTGCCGCCGACCCGTCCAGGTCGACCACCCAGGCAGGCCCAAGGGGCCGGTGAGTGTACGGATCGGCGACAGCGGCGACGTGTATGGACCACTGTGCCATGCTCTGGAGCAGAAGACCCTGAGCATCGGCACCGTGGCCCACGTTCGCCTGCAGGATGCGGAGCTGGGGATCCATTATGGAACCATCTCCGCATCCCGCCGCGAACTTTGGGTGGAGCCCCCGCCTTGCGGCTTCGGCTCCCCCCCGGTGCAGGCCTTGCTGCCAACCCTATGATCGGCCGGTTTGCCCCCCGCTGCACACCTGAAACAGTGCAGCGGAGCTTCGCATCCACCGGCCGTATGGCCGGGTTGGCCACAGCGGAAGCAGCGGTCACCGACCGTCACTGCCGCCGTGCACTGCACCCCCACGTGGCCGACCGACAGGCACCTAAAGCACCTGGTCGGTCGAGCCTGCAGGAGCCGGACCTGCACCCGCACCACGCCTCCAACGGCGAGGAACCCCCGGTCGGCAGCCTTTTTGGCTGCTGCGATGGGGCAGCCGACAACTGCCGCCCCCAGTCCACGGCGGCCGAAGCGGATTGCTCCGACCTTCACCGCCTCTAGGGGGCAGCCCCCGGCCTCCGCCACGGTGAGGCGGATTTGCTCCGCCGTGATGGAGTCGTCCAGGTCCGAAATGCGCATTTCTGCGCACTTGTTGGGCCTGGACACCCGGACGTCGGCTGCATCCAGCGTGTCCCGAAGCCTAGCCGCTAGGGCATCGGCCTGGGGACCACTTGAAGCGCCGGGGATCTCCAGTAGCCGAGCACCCGTCCGAGTGGGTTTCACCCGGATGGGGCCCGGCATATCGAGAGCCCTCATGTCAACGCAGGCTCTGGCCTGCGTGACAATCTGGGCGTACTGCACGCCCCTCTCCGCCGCCTCCGCCGTCATCGTTAGCACGACGGCGGTTGAGCGGGGGACGCGCAGCCTCCCCGGCACTCCCCTCGCAGCAGCCTCAGCCTTCTTGGCATTTTTGGCTGCCTTCCTTTTCGCCTTGCGCCGTTTCTTGGAGGCTCCGGCCACCTCCCAACCTCCCTCCGGCGGGGAACCTGTGGAGGCAATCCCCACCGGGGTCCGGGCTGGCGCTGGGGCTGAGGCTAGGGCCGTGGACTTCTTCCCCTTGCCTTTCCCCCTCCCCTTGCCCTTGGCCCGGGCACCCTGGGAGCTCCCAGCCTCCACGTCGAGAGCGACAGTGGCTAGAGCGACCGGAACGGCAGGAGTGGCAGGCGCAGCGGACGGGCTGCGGGCCGACTCCTGCAGGGCCTCTGCGACCGCCGGACTGGTGAGACCTCTTCTCACCGCTCCGGCATACCCCGTAGGCGGCGCCAAGGGCGGGCGGCGGCTGGAGTCCATGACCGCCTCCATGAACCTCCGGGTGCGCTCCTCCTGCGTCACCTGCCACCTCCGCTGCTCAGCCAGCGCCGCCTCCTGCCGCTTTTCCATGGCGGCCATTGCCGCCATGCATGCCGCCAGTGGGTCCATGGGCCTAACCGGCTGCAGCACCGGCGACTCCAGCCGAGCGGGCTGCGCCAGTGACACCAGCCGCACCGGTGTCTCCGGCCGCACCGGTCGCACCGGCGGCCTTGACCGCACCGGTGTCTCCGGCATTACCGGTGCCTGCGGCCGCACCGGCGACCTTGACCGCACCGGTGACAGCTGCGGCGCCGGCGGCACCGGCCGCTCCGGCTGCACCGCTAGTCGCCGCCGCGCCGACCGCGTCACGCGCTCCGCGGGCAGCCCGGCGACGACCTGACGGAGGTTCGCCATTTCGGCCGCCATCCTCTCCATCTCTTTACGGTGCTCAGCCGCCGTTCGCTCTACGCTGTTGAGGAGCTCAACTTGCCTCCTGCCAAGTTGAGCTCGCTCGTTCCGGGACTCGGCCAGCTCCGCCTTGAGCAGCTCAAACTGCTCAACGAGGCGCGTCGCAGCCAGCCGGACCCGGTCCTCCTCCGGCGTTAGAGCTCCAGAGCGGGCCCCGGCCAGTCTCTCCAGGGCCTCCATCACGTCCCTGGACGTGGAGCCGTCGGTACGAAGCGCGGGCGCCGCCGAGACGGAGGGACTCGGCGGCGCTCTCACATCTTCCCCGGCTGAGGCCCGTGAGGGGGCGGCTTTGGTGCCCCCACCCTGCAGCTTTCGGCGGCTAACCGCAACCTGCTTGGGTGGGGGGGGACGCATCATCTCATCCCCACCAGAACTACTTGAAGACGAGTCGGTCAGAGTCAGGTCGAGATCCGACTCGGTCTTATCTGGGGGGATGATTTTTTTACGGCGGTTGCGCTTCCGCCGTGCAGATTTTCGGGTCTGCAGACCCACCGGGCTGTTTGCCCTGCTCCTCTCAGTGGCGGTGTCGAAGTCTTCCGACACCGTCCCTGCTTGTGACGCGACCTCCGCGTCTTGGTGCTGCGCGACCTCCGCGCAGACTGTTTCGCTTGGTGATGGTTTGGTATTTTTGGTTAAGTTTTTTTTAGTATCCATTTGAATCCCACGAGTGGAGACGATCTAAAATACACTTCCCGGGTGACGCTCATTCCGAGAAGCGGGGTAAATACTGTGGATTTCCCCAGGTTTCCACAGGTTTTAATCGACTTCGCTGTCGGGTTTTTCAGACTTTTCCTTGTCGCGGGCCGGCCAATTAAGGCAAGCCCCGCGGCCTTCAGAATATCGGCTTCCCAAGTGTGGCTAGCACTCAGGTCGTTGTCGATATCCTGGAGGTTACGCGACGCGGGAGAGCAGCCAACTCTCCCAACACCGACGGTGGCACGAATGCCTGCCAGCCTCTGCGCGAGCAGTAGGCCGGCCCGTCCCTGGATCCCATGGATCCTTGTGTCGCCCCCATGTCCCCTCTGAAAGCAGAGGGATACCGGGAGCGACAGGCTAGCCCTAAAAAGGGCTGTTTGGGATGGAAGGGATTCTACGAATCCCTTCCCGCGGGCCTTGCAGGTCCGCCATACCACGACCCCCTCAGGGTCAGCTAGCCCTAAAAAGGGCTTGTCGGGTTATTTGTCGACGGCTAGCAGAGCTCCTTCTCCTTGGAGTCAGAGTCTACTAACCGTCGTCCAGGGTGCACCAGCCTCCCCGCTTCCGTTCCCCAGGACCGCGGTCCAGAGGGAAAAGAAACAGGTAAGCCAACGTGGAGGTTACCCAACCCGCACCCCTGATTATATGTATGTAGGTATGTTGACTGGATTATATAGCACGAGAAGACATAATAATATAATTTTATATGTTTGAGACACAGATGAGGCATAACTTTACATAATATTACTTGTTAATTGTTTGCATTTGTTTTGTTCAAAATATTTTTTATTGAAGTTGGCAATGAAGCCACTTTTGTATTTGTATGATGTAGTTATACAATCATCATCATCAACAATACTTGAGACGCAACTGAGGAATTGCTAGGGGTATATCAATTGCCCAGTGGCACTTTAGAGCATTTTTTACGTGCAAAAAATCCCCACGGATACGGCCCCGCCGGAGCCGGTGGAAGAAGTTATGTCGGACTCGTAAGCACGGCGCCTGTGGGTCGTTGTTGGTTGCCGAAAGTGAGGTTGACAGGCATATCCCTCGCATTTCGGTCGACCCAGAGCCATCTCTATTGACCTGGCCCTCTTCGGATGTGGGGACCTCTGAGCCCCCAACTCGTCACCGGAAACGGGGAGGCGCGCAACGCGCACCGCCGCCTCGCGTCCTGTTTGTGCTGCGGTGCGGTTTCTTGTAATCTTTAAAAAAAATAAACCAACAAGAAGCTTGTAATAAGGCTTGCAGAGACATAAGAATATGGCGACCTCTCTACTAGGTATCCTCTACCTTCGTAAATAATATAAGACAAGTAGGGTCTAGTATTAACGAAAATTATATAAAGTAACAGGTTAGTTGATCGTCCACACGCACTTCTTTGGCATCAGGTAACTAAAGCTGAAGCCTTAATAGTTGCTGGCGGGCCGCTCTGCTGCCACGCCGATCAGTTATGTTATATTACAACTCTCAAGGTTATCGTATTAAGGTTTAGTTTTGGTTACAACATAAATATTCAAGCAAATATCTGCTGGAATGAAGCAAAACATCAAAATATCTGAACCTTCGTAGATTGTCCTGAACAGTATAAAGTTACAGAACATAATATCATTATCATGCAAACTATTCCCAACACAATTGGTGTCGGCTTTCGGTCTACCTACGAAACCACAATCCGCTGGCGATATCCAAGTTCTGTACTTAGACCAAGTTGTCAGACTGTCTATGGCTCCGATATCCGAGCCGAGGTGACTCGGGAGCGGTGGTAAAGTGTGGAGCCGCCTATCACCCTTTCAGAAGCAGGCCTTGGCGAAGGCGCGCCATGCTAGCCTCCCCATACCCGGGGACGAGATGGAGACTCCTTGGTCCCCACACTCGAAGAGGGCCGTCTCAAAAGCGACGGCTCGAGGCCGGCCAGGGTACAAGGGTAATCTTACCTCCGGCATCCTACGGCCCACACAGTCGGCGTGCGTTTCAATCGGTTCAAATCTGACATAACCTCCTCCACCGGCTCCGGTGGGGGCGTATCCGTGAGGATTTTGCGCACAATAAAAAAAGAGGTATGGAGAGATCTCACTGCGGTACACGTTCCGGTAACCTGTAGTATTTTTTATAATTCCTATAGTCATTCATGTCTTCAATAAAGTAGGTTATCCTATAGCCCCCTTATTAAACATCGCCCGACACATTACATCAGCCGTTATTATAACTATTTCTTTCGCAAACTGCGCACTATGGACCGAAAAGTGCGACAAAAGCGATATCACAAAACCCTTATTTCGGAGATAATCCTCTACAACCCCTCAACGGGGTGAAAATGCCTGAAATCTCGATACAAGTTTCAATACGCGACAACCAACCCTCACTGTTGTACTTCCTTAATCGCTACAAGTTTATATAGCAGCCGGGATGTGTGGTGTAAGTATAAGCGGTAGCGGGTGAGTCTGCTTTTGCATGGAAGAGGCCAGATGTGGAACTCGGTCAGGATAAGGCGGGAAATATCCTGAATTTGGTCCCAAGCAGAGGGCAATATAAAGAATGTTGTTCTAAGCGGTATGTCATGTAAAAATATGTTTCTAATATTTCGTTGTTTATACTTAGCAGGTGACCAATATACCACCTTGCTAATTATTAGGTATATTTCCCATTTACAAGCGCCATTATCACGGTGTTTATGTAATGTTGTAACAGCGTCTAAATATCGGTTGCTTAGCAAAAATAATAAACATGGTAAATATTACGGCGAGTTTTGCACTAGTAATGTGAATAACCATGTCAATCTCAAAAGAAAATCCTATTTATCTGTACCTACATTATTAATATTATCAAGCCTTTGAACTTTTTTTTTTTTTTTTTTTTTATATATATATAGGACACGTCAAATGGACTTCGCCTTACCTGATGGTAAGCTGAAGGCAAAGTCCCAGAAAAGAGGGTCACCATTACTTACACATACCGTGTGACAATGGTGACACTCAGCTTGACGGCCTTATCATATGCTTTTTCACGCCCCGCTTAAAGGACCCGGGACTGAAGGAAGAAGGAAACACGTGAGCTGGTAATGAATTCCAGGCCTTGATGGTGCGACAGAGGAAAGAGTCTCCGAACCGCTTGGTTCTTGATCGGATGTTTTGCACCGTGTGCGGATGACATCTAAGACCTGCACGTGTTGTCCTGTGTAGGAAAGGGGAGGGTGGGATTAATTGGAAGAGCTCATCAGAACACTCCCCATGGTACAGACGGTAAAATACAGCCATGGACGCAACATCTCTACGCAGCTGTAAAGGTTCTAGGGTGTTCGTGATCTCGGGATTCCCAATGATGCGGACCGCACGTCGCTGCAACCTGTCGAGAGCAGCTAGTAAGTACTTTGCTGAACCATCCCAGAGATGCGAGCAGTACTCCACACAGGAGCGAATTTGTGTCTTGTATAGAAGACACCGCTGCTCCGGCGTTCAATTTGAATTTGAATAGCAACAATTCGAAATTAACCAAAATTACTCCATAACCGTTGAAATAATTTTTGTTTACAATTCAAAATTGGTGTGACTTCATTTATTCTACCAATAAACTTAAATTGTTTTGTTACTGATAATCTTAAGTAGGTAGGTATATATAAACACAAAACTGTTTAAAATATAATAAAGATTTATTTTCATAACATCACTCAATAGAATCAACACTTACACGGTCTTCTAATCAGCAACAGATTCTAATTTATATTGTTGGCTATATTATGTTGTTATGTTTTACTAATAAATTACGTACGCTCCGACGCCGTGACGGCTTCCGAACGACTACGAAACGTTACGTAACCGTGGTAATTGAATTGTTCACACAAATTCATATAAACACGCGAGCTATACATAATACAGGAACAATTTTCTTCGCCTCATATGGCGTGTAATGTGTTTGGCAGATGAAAAGCTGTTTACCTATATTATCAAATAAATGAGGTAAATATTACCTGTACAGTCGGCGATGAAAGTTACTTAACAATGATTTTTCTTTTATACCACTTAGGCGGCAGAGAAGCATACGGCCCACCTGACGGAAAGTGGCTACCGTGGACTATGGACGTGTGCAAAACCAGGAGAGTCACACTCGCGCCGCTGACCCTCTAAGCACAGAGAGTAGAGAGAGCAGAGAGAAAAGTACCTCCGTCCTACAGAATACCGTGGTCATAATAACCTCGTGTTGTGTTCCCGGTGGTGAGTAGGGTAGCCAGAGCTCACTGGAGAGTTTTTGTGCTATCAGTGGGTAGACAAAAGGCTTGTCCTGCTTTGTCTTGGGTACTGACGGCACAAAAACTCTCCAGTGAGCTCTGGCTACCCTACTCACCACCGGGAACACAACACGAGGTTATTATGACCACGGTATTCTGTAGGACGGAGGTACTTCTCCAGACGTACTGCTCAATTGGACGGAAATACCGTCATGTCCTACCTCCTCGTACATATGCTTTAAAATTGGAAGATATGTATCAATAACATAACATAAACTCTCCCACATTTCGCCAGTTTATGTTTAGGTCCCAATGTAATAGGTGGCGACCCTATTGCCATTAACCGGGCACTTATAAACCTGCGATAAATACGCACATAACTTCGAAAAGCATCGAAAAGTCATTGTTGTCTGCCATGGTAAAACCTGGGATCGAACCCGAGACCTCGTCTCAGCAGCATACCACTAGGCTACCACGGCTAAATCAATAATAGATGTATAGTTTTAAAATCCCCAGAGAACAAAGTTAAGACATTTATTTTACCATAGGTACCTAAGGTTTTAATCAGAGCTAAGATGTTTAATAAAAATATGTATCTTTTGTTCCAAATTTCAAAAAGGCCCTTCTACGACTTCACTTCACGTGTTCTTCTGGATGTAAAGGGAAAGTGGTGGAGTTACGGTCATTTTTATCTGATAATGTAAAAAACATATATTTTAGCACTTGCACCACTATATAAGGGCGTGTGTCCACTAACGTGTAACGGCCCGCGGTTCCGGCGTACAATGTGCCCACTAAATAATTGATAGTTTTCCGTAATACCGTCCTACCTACACATTATGTTTCCAAATGTGTGTAAATGTATGGGAATGAAAGTAGAATAGATTGTGAATGAATGAAAGTATAATGTAGGGCGTGGAAGATTGTAAAGGCGTGGTACACGTGTGTATATATTTTTTAAGGACCTTATACTGAAGGTCTTACTTACCTGGTCTCATGAGTACACAGAAGCTTTTTGAAACATGTGTTGTGAAGTCTAAAGTAGTATGGCTTAACCTTTTGGATTGCATGTTGCATAAATTGTATGTAATACTGTTTATAGAATCAAAGAATCAAAGAATCAATTTCATTTATTCAGTTTAGGCACACAAAGAGCACATATGAACGTCAAAATTTTACAATAAGGTATGTCAAGAAATAATATAAAAATATTAAATAATGTAAAAATAAACCATTGGAAAATGATTCTTTCGCTGGTTCGGTAGATTAGTTCTACTGAGAAGATACCAGCAAGAAACTCAGAGAACTATATTAGAACTAGATTCTTTCTTTTTTAAATTTGCTTTAGTTTACAATTTATTTTGTGCGAGCAAGCAAGAGACTTGTGTTGACCACGCATTTACATCATCAAGTACATCAACTAAATCTTACCTACTGTTGTAATTACTGAATTGAAAAAAAAAAGTTATCTACAGGACAGGCGTAGCCAAGTGTAGAAAGCTTTTGGCAATATTGAAATTGTTCATATTTAATACTTTTATGTACGCACCCTGTAAAACTTGTGTGCAGTTTTGTAATGGCAAAATGTGGGTGCTAGCACCTCTGTCTACCCCTTCGGGGATATAAACGTGAGTTTATGTTATGTTTACTATATTTGACTATTTTTTACAGACCTATCTTATTCTCCGTGCGAATGTAGTTTGCTTGACCAGAAGAATGCAGTTGACTCGAGGCTAAAGCGTCTTCATGTTAAGATAGAAACAATTGAATCAGTTCAGGCGGGATATGACCTATATATAACTAAGACATATATATGAACGAAGCCATCATAATTTTCTTATACTTTAACTATATATTTTTCCTATATCCACGAAGGGGTAGGCAGAGGTGCTAGCACCCACATTTGCCATTATTGCCACACCACTATTGCCATTAACCGGGCACTTATGTATAAACCTGCGATAAATACACACATGCGGTTTCCTATATATATTTAATTTTCCTATATATATATAAATATATATATTATAATCGTCTTGCGCCAATAAGCAGCAATGATTAAAGTATAAAATCTTTTGCTTTTATTACATTACTGTCCATCCCAAGGTTGCCTGGAAGAAATCCCTTCCAGCGATAAGGAATGGGCCTTATCGCTGGAAGTGATTTCTTCCCGTGCATTATACTGTATACCTCTTCGGATGTGGAGACCACGGAGTCTTCAACTCGTCCCCGGATATGAGGAAGCACGCATGGCGCGCCTCTGCCAAGGTCTGCTTCTGCTAGAGTGATAGGCGGCTCCACCGGTCACCCCTAGGTTCGTGCTCATGGGTGACGGTTATGACGGAGGTCTTTCTGCGACCACCGACCCCCGAGCCACGCGGTTTGAGTCTCCTTCACTCCCGCTCCGCCTGCCGTCTCCTTCACGATCATTACTTGCTAACAGATGGAGACACCGGTAGCCCAAGCATCTCCGAAGTGTGCATCAAGAATTATCTATCTATCTTTCTAAAGATTTCTCACGTTATGTGAGGGTATAAAAAAAAAACAAATGTACCAATTTTATTCATATTTTGTCTCTGTTTGTCCTCAGAGAATGGGCTGCTGTCGTACGAGAACCCGAACTACCACATGGATCCATCCCGCCTGGAGTCCGCCATCTACAGCGACCTGTACGAGATGCACGACGAAAAGAGCACCCCCGACGAGTACGACGCATACCTTGACAACAGAAGGTAAGGGATCAAGCTTTTTTTCCACTCCACAGCGAGCAGCTAGAGAGCTAAGGTGGGAGACTAGGTTTCATCAGACGCGAAGACCTGCCGCCTGGGTTCCATCTCCAGTGGCCAACGTGGGAGTCTTTAAACCGCCTGCGGACCCAAGTTGACCGCTGCAGAGAAAACATGGCAAAATGGGGCTTTATCGACAGGTCGCAAGAGGCCCACTGTGACTGCGGGGCCCAATTCCAGTCCATGTCGCATTTGCTTTCCTGCTCGAAGTGCCCCTTCACTTGCACTCCCGACGACCTCTGTAGAGCAACGGAGAGCACTGTTGCTGTGGCCAAGTTTTGGGCCAGTAAAATTTAAATGAAAAAATGAAAATGAAAACCACATATGCCAGGCCTAGCCATTGAATCGAAGAAGAAGCTCTTTTTAGGGTACCGTACCACAAAAAGGAAAAAGAAATCGTTATAGGGCTTATAGGATCACTAAAATACATACATACAAATAATCACGCCTATATCCCCGAAGGGTTATGCAACGGTGAATTAACCCCCAACATTTCATCAATCATTTTCGGCCCCACGTGAGCCTATTACCGTCTTCCGGGCACTATTGTTGACTCTTGTATCCATGCCTGAGTCTGGGCTGTATATATCTGTCTGATGTTAAACATCCCTATCTCTTAGTCGCCTTGTACGTCTCCGAATGGGAAGAGATGGCGTGGTTCAAATTCTACTCTGCCGGGAATCACTATAATAAATAAATGAATATTCTACAACATTCTACTCAACGCTATCTAAACCCATACTAAGCGTAGCTTAACTAGCTTGTGTTATGGAATCTAGAATGCGGATAAACATACTTAGATACTTTTTTTGTAAATACATACATATCATACATAGAAAACACCCAAACCAATGCATATAGGCATATCATGCATTGGTTTCATGCAAATCTCATCTCATCTCATGCAAATGTTAATTATGCATACAAATATTTGCACTAAGTGGAAATCGAACTCGCGCCCTCTCCGTAGCAGTTGAATGATCTACCGCTACGCCACAGGGGCCTTCACTTCATCACTTCGTTGTTCGTTTATCATTCTGTCACGTCCGTTTTTTTCCTAAAGGTAGGGAAGTATCCTAAAGCACTAACTACCTGACTGATTGAGAAGTGTTATATATATAGTGTCAAGGAGTTTCTAGAGGATAAGAGAGACGATTTCTTGAGTACATGTAACATTTAAAGTGTGATTCCAATATATGTGATTATTATAGTAATACTAGCTGTCCCGGCAAACGTCGTTTTGTCATATAATGTTAAGGGTGGACAACCCTTAACATTTAGTTGGATGAAAAATAGATGTTGGCCGATTCTCAGACCTACTCAATATGCTCACAAAATTTAATGAGAATCGGTCAAGCCGTTTCGGAGGAGTTCAAGTTCGAACACCGTGACACGAGAATTTTATATATAAGATTGTTTGTGTGATTATTGATACTATTGATAGTATTGTGTTATTAAAATCTTCTTTTTGCATTCTTGACACTAAATATTGACATTGAAGGACATTTTATTTATAATAAAATCTAGTGAGCGAATTAGGGTGCAGGTTGAGGGACAAAACCGGTGACTCCCGCTCCGGCTCGTACCTGGGGCAACGGTTGGCCGTAGCTATTCAACAGGGCAATGCCGCCAGCGTCATGGGCACCTTTGCACCAGGTACGATGAGGGGCGGGTTAATAGATTAGACTTGATTGGGCTGTCATTTTGACTTTATAAAAATGTAGACAATGTTATAATTGTATCATATTTATTATATTTATTAAAATTTTAATCCTATTACAATACTTAATTGTTAATCGAATATGTAACATTTTAAATTGATAAATTTGCATGCCGAGAATCTGCAAAACATGTCGGAACTTATTTGTTTTTGTAACCCCATTGTAACCATAATTGTAACAAACATACATACATACATGTTTCGAGCAATAAATGATTTACTTACTTACTTACTAAAATATCGTTAATGAAGCTTAGCCTTAGAGCGTATTTCTTTTTATACCACTTAGTTGGCAGACAAGCACACGGCCCAAATGATGGAAAGTGGTTACCGTGGCCTATGGACGTTTGTAACACCAGAGGAGTCACAGTCGCGCTGCCAACCCTGTAAGTACAGAGTTTCTGTGCCGTCAGTAGAAGACAAAGCAGGACAAGCCTTTAGTCTTCCCACGTATGTTTTTTTTTATAGTATATAACTAAAAATCAACACACACGCTCCTGGTAATAGGGAATAGAATATAGACAAACAACTATTTTTGGTCTACGTAAGTACATTAAAAATAGTCCCATAATTTAATTTATTTGTTTAGATAATAATATGAACTGTAGGATAAAACCACTATAATTATCGTACTTCACTGCTTACCCAGAATAAGTGAAGGTCTGCCAGCAAATTGCTACAATTACCTGTTTACGCTCAATTGATTTTTATTTATTTTAAATTGCGATTTCAATATGATAAGTTTATAGTTAGAAATCTGCCTACCCTTGAATCAATCATAACAGTTAATGATTGTTCAAGGAAAGTCTCACTCTCTCTCTTTGACGCGAGGACAGAGGGCAGATGCTCCCATAAAAGCTATATAAACCAAGCCAAGAGGAGAAGAAGAAGGAATATGGAGATGCAAGACTCAGGTGCAACCATGAAAAAAATTAGGTTCATTGAAATAAAATCGGGATCATACAGCCCACAAGCCTATTCCTATCAACCATATGCCTTTTTCTAACTTTAAACTAATCGCGTGGTTCCCGCCGAGTAGAATTTGGGCCACCCCATCTCTTCCCATGCGATGCGAATGCGACTAAAGGATAGGGCTGTTTAACATCAGACAGATATATACAGCCCAGACTCAGTCTCAGATGCATGAATCGAGTCAACAATAGTGTCCGGAATACGGCAATAGGCTCACCCCCTATTACGTGGAACCGAATACAATGATTGGTGAAATGTGGGTGTTAATTCACGTCTGCCTATCCCTCCAGGAATTAAGGCGTGATTATATGTATGGACGATTGTTTGTACACCGAGAATTAATAATACTAAAATGACAGACAAATATTATGATTTTTTTTTCCTAATAATCACCTAATAATAAGCACTTTTACCTAATTCTAATTTGTTACATATTACATTTCTAAGCGGGGCGTGAAACAGCATCTGATGAGGCCGCCAAGCTGAGTGCCACCATTGTAACATTACTTAGTGTCTGTAATGGTGACCCTCTTTCCTGAGACTTTGCCTTTAGCTTAACATCAGGCGAGGTGAAGACAAGTTGGCGTGTCCTAGATAAAAAAAAACAAAGTTTACCTTGAAATCGAACCCAGTACCTTCGGTCTTCCACGGGACTGTCATTTACCGCCGTTTTTTATCATCTACAGATGTTATATGATCGTGACTTATAGCAATTACGCGATTTCAAAGTCAGTCGCGAACATTTCAATCGTAAAGCGACCCCAGTGCAACAAAATACGCGTTACGTCACAGGCCGGGTGCATCGACCCCACCACCGCGCATGCGCCGTGCATCGATCCAATGCATACAATACACACGGCACTAAATGTACTATTGGGGTTACTGTATATAGTTTGTTCCTTTTTATATTTGTAGGTCTTACTGTTAAGTTACGTAACGTTGGCACGAATGCCTCTGTGGTGTGGCAGGTGATGAATGCAGCCGCTACGCAGGAAGTGCGGGTGCGATCCCCGCTCAGTGCAAATATTTCTATGCATGAATATGGGTCTTTGTATAGGTCGGTTCCGATAACCATACGAACATCTATGGCAAGGAGGTAGGACGCAACGGTATTTCCGTCTAATTGAGCAGTCCGACTGGGGAAGTACCTCCACCCTACAGAATACCGCGGCCATAATAACCCCGTGTTGTGTTCCCGGTGGTGAGCAGGGTAGCCAGAGCTCACTGGAGAGTTTTGTGTTGTCAGTGGGAAGACCAAAAGCTTGTCCTGCTTTGTCTTTTACACTGACTGCACAGAAACTCTTGTGCTTACAGGGTTAGCAGTGTGATTATGGCTTCCTTGGCGTTGCACACGTCCATAGGCCACGGTAGCCACTTTCCATCAGGTGGGCTGTGTGCTTGTCTGCCAACCATGTGGTATGAATAATAAATAAATAAATAATGGCAGTTGTTACGGTAATTAGAGCCCTCTTAAGTCCGTCTGGTCTAAGTATAAAATTTCGATATTGCCTGTGGAGGTTAGATGCCAGTCGTTTCATAGAAAATATTGAAGTTCAACCGCATCTTAGTTAGACTAGGAAGTCCCCAAACTGAGTTGGGAAAAGTCATCCAGTTATAAAGAGATGTCACTGGATTGGTATATACTCTGTATTAAATATTTGCCTATCAATCGCGGTAGCCTAGTGGTATGGGTAATAGGTAATGGACTGCTGAGACGAGGTCTCGGGTTCGATCCTAGGTTTTACCATGGCACACACCAATGACTTTTCGAAGTTATGTGTGTATTTATCACTGGTTTATAAGTGCCCGGTTAATGGCAATAGGCTCGCCACCTATTAAATTGAGACCTAAACGTAAACTGGCGAAATGTCGGTGCTAGAACCTCTGCCTTCCGCTTCGGGGATATACCTAGGCGTGAGTTTATGTATATATGTAATGTGAAAAAAATACATACAATATGCGTCATGAAATTATTGTTATTACTTATTAATTATGTTTATCTTTATAAAGGTAACAAATCTGCAGAATTTAAATTGTCTATAAACATAAATGAGACTTGCGTAGTACATACAAGTAACTACGTCACAATGTACCACTTTGTAGTACATATTAACAACTAATATTTTCAAAGAGTTAAATTCCATACTCGATAGCATCATTAAACGCTCCCGCGCGTGACAATTCAATGCTCTAGAGGATTACGAACGAATCTAGAACGCGATTGCTCCACGTGTGTGCATTTTCCACTTAAGTCGATTGTCAATCCGATTTCCAAACGATCTCTACGGGAAACAAACGCCGATTGAGTTGATCTTTTGAGTCGAGCGACTCCGAGAAGAGGGAATGAATCTCAAGTCTCGCGGATATACCGGTCTATATTCGGTTTGAAGTGTCCCTCGCTTCGGTAGGAGTCGGCTGCAGGATTGAGAAGTCATTAGTTCATTAAACTACTGATGCAAACTTACATATATATAATCACGCCTTTATCAACTGAAGGTTAGGCTGAGGTGAATTAACACCCACATTTCATCAATCATTGAATTCGGTCCCACGTAATAGGGGGTGAGACTATTGTCGTCTGCCAGGCACTATTGTTGAGTCAAGCCATGCATCTGAGGCTGAGTCTGGGCTGTTTATATCTGTTTGCGGTTAAACAGCCCTATCGCTTAGTCGCCTTGTACAACACCACATGGGAAGAGATGGGGTGGTCCAAATTCTACTTTGCCGGGAACCACGCGGCTTATTCATAAAACTATTTATACTGTTGATTGATGAGACACATTGAAATAAATTGTACTTTTTCCACAGTATTTTTAATTATGACATCTAACCGGTTTCGCGTTACGGCATTCTCATGCCATTGTAAACATTTGAGGATGCCGTAAGGCGAAATTGGTCCGGTGTAAGAATAAAAAATACTGTGGAAAAAGTACAAGTATATTTCAATATGTCTTATTCATAATACCTGGTCAATTTGCGATCTGCAGCGCTCTCACTTCGGAAGGTTTGTGGTTATAGAATTGGCTTTAGAATCGTGAAGTGTGGTGATTCGATACCTGGATATTAAATTACCGACGTATCCCATTCTTAATACAAGTAGTTTAGCATAGCCTATAACCAGCGGACGACTAAGACGCTTCTAACGATACCTCATTTGTCCAGTTCTAATAAGCTATGAGGGAACAGATGAACCTATGTACATACATACATAGTCTATCAAAATCATAACCCTCCTTTTGCTTCGTCGTAGTCAGGTAGAAAACCATAATAAAACTTGGTTTCGGTTATTAAAACTAATGGCAAACCAGTTATTTTTATATTTAATAGTGCAACACTAAAAAGTTCAACACTGCGCTAAAAAGTTCAACGCTGCGCTAAAAAGCGTATCTAAACGGCGAAGTTTTTGTTTGAAGTTATTAATTAGAACCACTGTCGTTTTTATTATCTTTCACCAGCCATTGTACGATATTCGCCATAAATTTTATTGCATGGAGAAAATACTGCCATAAAAATTTAACAATATTCATTAAACAAAAATATTTTATGAGACAAAAAATGGCCTACAAAACATTGCTCTTTGTAAAATGATGGGTGCTGATTTTGATGTGGGTATATCGGCATCGGACTGTCAAAATGGAGAACGTACGACCAAAGTTGGGGGGGGGGGGTCTCATCAAAATGAAGCTACTCACAGAAATTAGTTTGATTGTAATCACTTGTAAAAAAGGACCAGGGCCTATGAACTATAAGTAGGATTGTCTAACAACTGTTATCTGAACATTGAAAATATCGTAGTTCTCCTTTTTCCGAGTGGAAACCTCCAGTACCACCTCGGTATTGCCTCCTGTCGTAGTTGAACTAACTAAAAATCACACTGTCTCCCACATCAGACCTATGTTTTGAAGAAACGGTTTGCCCGCGGAGAGAAATTTTCATTAAACCACTATTGTGCCACCATTGCTAACAAATCAGCTGAAATATTTACCTTAGCAAGACGACGGAAACTCCATATTTACATGTCATCTTATTTCCTCTGATCTGTAAACCAAAAAAACTGCATTTTGCCACTTTATTGGTATAAAATAAATATCTATTCCAAAATCCATGCTGCTCATAAACCCCTTCACATCCGGGTATGACGTATTTCTAATAAAAATCGGTTGAATTCCTCCAAACATCAATTCTTTAACAGAGGAATGAGAGCGGATTTGATATTCACACGTAAAAAGGCTGTAAAAGTTTCACAGAAAATAATCGCCTGCTTTATGGCCCACAAAACCAAGGCAGTGGATAAAACAACATCCGTTTTAAACTAGATAATAACGTTGCAGTATATGTGGTGCAAGTCACAGGCTGAGGCGATTATGTAGTAGGTTAAAAAAAGAAAGAATTATCGATGGAGTGAAAATGTAGGTTATTTCCAAAGTAAAACCTTTGGAGCCCGGGATCCGCTCTCCTATTGAGTACGGAAATAGATGAAAGAACGAAGAAAAATACATTTATTGCAAAACACAATGCACATTACATATTTATACACAATTTAGAATAAAAAAAAACAACAAACACAAAAACTCAAAAACCACACTTTGTTATCTGTGACTCTTCCTGGGGCAACTGCTATCTGACCTTCAACCCCGAAAGAAAAGCTTGCGCTAGAGCCTTGTTGACAGATCAGCAGGTATGCCAAATTGATGTCGTTTTGAGCCTCTGAAACACACCCAACTGTTCTGATAACCTTTACGAACTAAAAAAAGAGTATTATATTAAGCTGTAATTTATACTATAAATGCAGTAGAAAATTTCTAATCACTTACCGCTCAGTAGTTCAGCTCAGTTAGATTTTAGAACAGTATAAAACTAGTTATAGCCTTTGCGTTCAATATAACGTGCCTAGCGAGACAGCACGCGTCCCGGTTCGAGCGGAATGGGATTGATAGTGGCGTGCCAGTATGTGTGGTACAACTGACGAACTTTTGAGGAAATAATATCGATTTTTACAAGATTAAATTTAATTTGTAATGTTTATACGTTAGTTTGTGATTATCAAATCTGGCACACTGCTTTAGAACTATTTTATCTTATTCTATGGAGTTGAATATGTTTCTTATCGAAGATTCGCTTCAAATAAAAGAACTCTATAGCGGTTAATCACACAGAACTTAATAACTAGCAACCCTAAAATAATTAAAATTCGAAATCGACCTTTTTGTGCGAAGTATCTAAAATGCACGATTGCCTACGAAGCAAAATGCTTAGAGTCAATGTCTAAAACACAGAATACTATGAGTGACAGATTTTGAAGATTTAATAACCTCACGAAAACGTATGTAGGTTTTGTTTTATAGATCGTACGAAATATCAAACGTTTATTATTCAAATTTCACTTTTCAATCAAATTGAATTATCAATTGTATTGTATTTTTGGGTTTGAGGATTGGAATTGATAGTAGTATAAAAAAAACAGATATAGCTTCAAAACGCTATAAAATCGAATAAAATAACATTATCGTTGAAGCCACACACTAAACTAGAACTCAAATTACTCACCGTTAGTACAAACTGGGATAAAAACAGTGTATTTCAAAGTTTTTAATACAATTTAACCCGAGCGACGAACTCTGTCCGTTTGGTCGTAAAAATGCTCCAGGCGTTGCTTTAGAGTGTTGAAGTTTGACAACGGAAGATCAACGATATGTTGACGAAAAATACTTATTCTTGTATTTAGTACCTGAAATATAAAATTTAAAAGTCTGTGAGTGATGGTTATGTTTATTTTTTAAGATAATCTCTTCCCATGCGGTGTCATACAAGGCGACTAAGGGATAACGCTGTTTAACATCAGACAGATATATACAGCCCAGACTCAGCCTCAGATGCATGGCCTCAGTCAACAATAGTGCTTGGAAGACGACAATAGGTTCATCTCGAATTCAATGATTGGTGAAATACATACATACATATAATCACGCCTTTATCTCCGGAGGGTTAGGCCGGGTGAATTAACATCCACATTTCACCAATCATTAAATTCGGCCCCACGTTTAATTCGGCATTGGTGAAATGTGGGAGTTAATTCACCTCTGTCTAACCCTTCAGGGATAAAGGCGTGATTATGTGTAAGTATGTATGTATCAGATGGGGCAGCACACCACGGTGTTTGGTACCTACGTGGTATAAAAAATAAAACCCAGATTTATTACTATGGGCCTATATATCTTTCCGGGGACGAGTTGGGGACTCTGTAGGCCCCACACCCGAGGAGAGGGCCAGATCGTGTGAGGTGGCCCTAGGTCGGGCGGGGTGCGAGGGATATGTCTGTCAACGGTTCGTGTCCGACATAACCTCTTCCACCGGCTCCGGGGGGATTTTGCGCACGTAAAAAAAAGGGTTATATGTCTAATGTACCTACCTAATCTTTGTCTTCCCATCCTCTGAGGATATGATTATCCTACAGATCGAGTTATAACTCCCACCTATTTTGATTGTGGTCACGTCTCAGAGTATCTGAATGCATCTAAGAACATAGACTTCTCGCTTATTGCATTATAATAACCACGAAATATTCAACTCTAACTGGTAGCACAAAGGTTCAGTTTTGTTCGCATTACTAGTTAATAGGATTAGAATAATGGAATTGTTTTATCAGACGTGATACTTGATATAAAATACTGTAAATATGAATGGGTACGTAGATGTATTTACGCCACATTTCACCATAGTATGTTCTTCGGTACCATGCAATAAAGGACGATTTGGAGGCTATGCCTGTATGTTCCCATGGGAGTATTTCAATGAAAGATGGCGTACACTTATAACGTTTATTACCGATCACACAAATGTCTATCTATATGTAGGACTTAAAATCGAGTAATTGGAACCCTTGATATTAACTTAAAACACCTATAAGTGAGCGAGTTCATATGTGGCTGACTGTGGCAAGCCTTCCATATCATTTATTTATCATTTTTCTGACATATTTGACATTATATTTTACCATTATATGATTGCTTCGCGCGCGATATGTACTGATATGTAACGATATGAACTGGCTTCACAGAGCGCGGGCGCTCCGTCGCTGCCCGGCAAGGAATTCGATGACATATTATGCTTCATGCCATAAGCATATAGCTGTATGTTTCCTATTAAATGGATATGGGTTCGCCCCCTATTACGTGAGACCGAAAATCAGAGTTGATGAAATGTGGCTGTTAATACACCTCTGCCTACCCTTTCCGGGATTTACAGGTGTGAGAATATGTATGTAACCAATTTTAACACATTTAGAGAGCATGTCAAGCCTCGCTCCCAATAGGTCTTATTATTTTATGATTGGCGTATTGACTTTTATGAGAGCGACTACAATTTGACCTACCACCTAAGACCTTATTCCTCAAAGTTGGTTGAATCCTATACCCCTGAGCTATTTGATTATGTCTTTATACTATTATAGAGAGGCGAAGGGCGAAAATTTTCAAAATGGAAGCCGGTAGAAAAGAAATCTTTCCTCTTATAGAACGACCGTAGAAATGGATCGAATTCAGAGCGTTGCAATTAGGTTTAGATTTAAAATATAGTTTCTTTGCCACGGCTCCCCATTGCAAAGCTAGCCGGCAGTAATCTGGTAATAGGGAGGGACTTTTTTATACCACTTAGGTGGCAGACAAGCACACGGCCCACCTGATGGAAAGTAGTTACCGTAGCCTATGGACGTTTGTAACACCAGAGGAGTCACAGTCGCGCTGTCAACCCTGTAAGTACAGTGTTTCTGTGCCGTCAGTGTAGAAGACAAAGCAGGACAAGCCTTTAGTCTTCCCACTGACAGCACAAATTCTCCAGTGAGCTCTGGCTACCCTACTCACCGCTGGGAACACAACACGAAGTTATTATAGCCGCAGTATTCTGTAGAGCGAAGGTACAACCTGAGTCGGACTGCTGAATTGGGCGGAAATACCGCCGTGTCCTACCTCCTTGAAAATTCTCCTCGCCACTGCCATTAAAGTACCAACATATCAGTGAGCTAAATGAATATTTCTTTGATATGTAAGGAGAATAACAAAGTAATAACATACCTCGCTATGCTCCAACACGCGAGGGGCGGATGCAACTCAGCCTTGTGAAGGTAATACACCGCAAATGCACAGGTTTCTTATCAAATAAAACAAACCTCTTTGTCTCCGGCCCGCAGAGTTATGGCGCTCGTTCTTGCCAAGGCTTTTTGGGATATATCTTCATTGCAAGGGCGATGGGAAGGGCAGTGATTCACTTGTGCAATATCCATATAATTGATTTATGATTTGTACAATACATAAAAGGACTGCGGTAGCCTAGTGGTATGGGTAATGGACTGCTGAGACGAGGTCTCGGGTTCGATCCCAGATTTTACCATGGCACATACCAATGACTTTTCGATGCTTTTCGAAGTTATGTGTGTATTTATCGCAGGTTTATAAGTGCCCGGTTAATGGCAATAGGCTCGCCACCAATTACCTTGGGACCTAAACATAAATTGGCGAAATGTGGGTGCTAGCACCTCTGCCTACCCTATCGGGGATATAGGCGTGAGTTTATGTTATGTTATAAATAATAATACTTAAATGAAATTTAAAACTAAATACTATTATTAGGTAAAATACACAAAAAAAACTACATACATAATGCGTCATGAAATTCCTCCGCATCATCACTGACCGGTAACGTACCCAGAAGGCTGGCAGCATTGCCACGTTGTATGGCCGTGCTTATCCTTATCCATTCTAATTTTATAAATGCAGTAAATTTATCTGTCTGTAAATATAGAAAGTTGTAAGTATGTTACAATTTTACACCTAAAACTAAGCGGGGCGTGAAAAAGCATATGATAAGGCCGTCAAGCTGAGTGTCACCATTGTCACACGGTATGTGTATGTAATGGTGACCCTCTTTTCTGGGATTTTGCCTTCAGCTTACCATCAGGCAAGGCGAAGTCCAATTGACGTGTCCTATATATAAAAAAAAAAAAAAAAAAAAAAAAAACGCTGAACAGATTTTGATGAAATTCGGTATAGGGGTAGATTAGACGTTGAAAGGACATAGGCTATGTTTGGTCGCGATAACCCACAATCTGCAGTCAAACCCGCGGGCAACAGCCAATCTATACATCTATACATATAAATCAAATTGGAGTGTCTGTTTGTTGCATTGAAATAACCGCTTTTTACTATATTTTTACATTTTTTTCCGTCTATCTGTCTGTTTGTTCCGGCTAATCTCTGGAATGGCTGGACGGATTTTAACGGGACTTTCACTAGGGGATAGCTGATGTAACAAGGTCTAACGAATTATTTTCCCGCGAGAATCGGGAAGTTAAAACATTATCACGCAAGCGAAGCCGCAGGTGTCCGCTGGTAAGAAATATAATTGCGTTTGTAGTGACTACCGAGCAAAATTTTTTTTTTTCATATCAGCGCTGTGGTATTCGGACGAATCCAAAGCTTGCACCTTCATATCCGAGGACTTAGATTTTGCGGAAGTGACTATCGCCTGAAATAGCTCTAGTAGAAAAGAAATTTAAATCAGTACTAGCCGTGTATTACCTAACGTATCCAGCATTTTCGTATATCTATTTTATGTAGTCTGGAAGGGCACGTAAATATGACATCACCTCGCCTCATGGTGAGCTAAAGTGAAATCTTAAGAAATTATACATATAATATAGTCACGCCCTTATCCCCAGGGGGGTTATGCAGAGGTGAATTAACACCCACATTTCACTAATAATTGTATTCGGTCCCACGTAATAGGGGGTGAGCCTATTGCCGTCTTCTGGGCACTATTGTTGACTCGAGCCGTGCATCTGAGCCTGAGTCTGGGCTGTATATATCTGTCTAATGTTAAACAGCTCTATCCCTTAGTCGCCTTGTACGAAACCGCATGGGAAGAGATGGGGTGGTCTGCAGGGAACCACGCGGCTGCCTATAACTTAAAATAAAAAAAATATGGATTGCAATACTTGCCATTCAAAAATACTATTTTTCTAGACGTTTACATAATAATACTAATAGAAATAAAAACAAGGTTTTACACTAACTGATAAACATAAACATCTTCCTTCTAAATTAAAACGACGACGCAAATAAAAACAATTCCTATTTTCGAGAATATTCAGCACAACGAGCATGCTTCCAAAAGCCTTTGTGTCTGATCTCGTTGAGATTGAACTCGTGAGCGCTACGAGGATGCGAGTCTTTTGTCTTCAGCTCTTGGCTCTGTCTTCAATATTTCAAATCGAAATAGGAGCGAATTCTCACGTAGGTATTCAGTGCGCACTGTGACAGAACTAAGTCAAAAGTTGCTCGCTCATTGCAAATTGTTTGGGTGTTCGTTTGTAGGTATTTACGTGATGGTGAAAAAAATTTTAATGAAAAAAGGTTACTATAAAGTAGATGAGTATCTTGATGATGTAAATGCGTGGTCAATATAAGTCTCTTGCTTGCTCGCACAACATAAATTGTAGACTAAAGCAAATAAAAAAAGATAATCTAGTTCTAATATAGTTCTTTTTTTACGTTATACATGAATGTATTTATTTATTTATCTATTTACACTTAATGTATTTTAAATCTATGCTAATATTGACATTAATAAAAAATAATAATTAAATAAAACAAAAGTTAAAATGCGTCGAGGAATTCCTCCGCATGTCTTGCTGGTATCTTCTCAGTAGAACTAACCTACTGAACCAAAGAAAGAATCATTTACCAATGGTTTATTTATACAATATTCAATATTTTTATACTATTTATTGACATAATTTTAAAATTTTGACGTTCATGTGCTCTTTGTGTGCCAAGGCTGAATAAATGAAGTTGATTCTTTGATTTATAGTTCTCGGTAGGGTACTTCCACTATTACCATCAATGATCTTATCTAAAGCATTATTAAAAAGAGGAAAAAAATTGAGACGTTTCAGACGTTGTAGGGGTAATCTCAGGATCTACTGCACTGATTTTGAAAATGCTTTTACCAATAGAAAATCACGTTAATTGTGAGTGCCATAAGCTATATATAATCTCGCTATCGAGGAGGGTCAGCAGGGTGAAGCTGCCGGTAAAAAGAGGTAGAATTATTATAAGAATTTATACCCAGACGAAGTCGCTGGCACGGCAGTTTATAAATTTCTGGGATTTGACAAGGTACTTACGTGCCGTCGTTTAGACCCTAACATACAAAGCCACCATTAGAAGACTAAGATAAATCACTTTTAAATTAAATTCTACCCTAATATATGTTCTAAATGATCAACAAACCTGATGAATGTAAGAACAATATTATTATCTGTGGCAACGTTAAGTGATCTATTGTCTCGAGGCTCAAGGGCGCAGGCGCAGTAACAATAGAAACAGATAATTTGTAACTTAGAACAGAATGCAGCAGATCCAATTAAGACCTTTGTATGTAGATACAGTCAGCTACAAAAATAGTTTCAATGGGGTTGTGTCCTATTTTTTATTATTATCTATCGTAAACTGTACATTTGACAATATGTAATAAAGTGAACTGTACAAGTGAAACTTTCTTATGACAAACAGTTTTAAAGATATTAGATTTTAAAAATTAAATTTCTCGAGCCGCCTGAAAACGCTCCATACAAAATCGTGGCACGTGGTGACGTCACAGCGCACTGGCGCGTAGTGAAGATGTATGGAGTACAAGAGAATATCGCATTTATCTCAGTCTATGTTTCATTTACACGTATACAGTGTACAATAAGATTGATTTGAAATTCTAATCTAAAAAGTAATCTAAAAATCTAAAAAGTTGTAATTTTTTCTTTATTTCGATTGTTTATATTTTGACTTATTTTGGGAATTAAAAATAATGAAAAGTCAAAGTTTCAGTTTAGTTAGGCCATATCTTAGTTTACTATGCATTGATGCATGCATACTATGCATGATATGGCCGACGTAAGTTTCCTATGTCATCAATTTTTAACAATACTACTTAATGTCGTAATATTTAATCTAAAAATATGCAATTTTTTAAGGAGGTAGGACACGGCGGCATTTCCGCCCAAATGAGCAGTCCGACTGGGGAAGTACCTCCGCCCCACAGAATACCGCGGCTATAATAACTTCGTGTGGTGTTCTCAGCGGTGAGTAGGGTAGCCAGAGCTCACTGGAGAATTTGTGGTGTCAGTGGGAAGACTAAAGGCTTGTCCTGCTTTGTGTTCTACACTGACGGCACAGAAACTCTGTATTTACAGGGTTGGCAGCGCGACTGTGACTCCTCTGGTGTTACAAACGTCCATAAGCCACGGTAACCACTTTCCAACAGGTGGACCGTGTGCTTGTCTGCCAACTAAGTGGTATAAAAATATAAAAAAAAAACTATTCTACTTTTTATCTCAAATAATAACAATTACAACTATTTCTTTATTTATCAATGTATCTCAGTCAACATTAACAATATTTTTAAAGTTACTATTCAAACATTTCGGTCGCTGACTGTACATAAACTGAAGAACAAAGTTATTATATTATTTACCGCGGATGTTTCGATGATATAATTACTGGTTTATAAATATCTATAATTATGATTCGGAACAAAGATGTGTTAAAAATAACTCATTTCCTGTTTTTAAAAGGTTTAATCACAGTGGGAGGTTCTCTGCATGAATGAATTAGCTCGATCGGGGAATTACCGCTTTTTACTGAATATAGTCTAGGTATAAATTAGATTGACTTTGGGATGTATGGGATTTTGTCGAGACACCTGTCGCTCGATTCTACTAAAGCAAAATCACTGTTATTTCTATCCGCATAAAGACCAAAATTAAATGAAGAGTTTAATTACACTTAATTAATTAATTAATTATTATAGTATAACCACAATTTTTACCAGGAGGTACGACGGTATTCCCGTCCCATTTGAGCAGTCCGACTGGGGAAGTTCCTCCACCCTACAGAATAACACGACTATAATAACCTCGTGTTGTGTTCCAGGCGGTGAGTAGGGTAGCCAGAGCTCACTTGAAAGTTTTTGTGCTGTCAATGGGAATACCAAAGGCTGGTCCTGATTGTTTCTTCTACACTGACACAGAAACTCTCTGATCTTACTGGGTACCGACCCTGGGCACGGGTGTAACTCCCGTGCTGTTGCACACGTTTATAGGTCACGGTAACCACTTTCCATCAGGTGGGCCGTGTGCTTGTCTGCCACCTCGGTTGTATAAAAAAAAAGAACACTTTTTCATTCAATCTGCAAAAAGTATTTTTTTTTATTTTGGACTGTAACTACGTTGCTTTAAAGTTTGAAATTAAATATATTTTTTAGCTGTGTCCGTGGCATAACACAACAGTGGTTTTTCTTTAGCAGAATCAAAGCAAACCAGTACATCTACTGATTAACTAATGAGGCTCTGGCATTAGTTTTCCTCTTGGGGTTTTCTCTCCAGCTCAGCTAAATTACTTGTTTTAGAAGTGAATGCGCATCAATAGGTACCACATCAATAGGGTAGCAATTCAGGATTCCTAGGGACTTCTCGATTGTAAAACCAACTCATTAGCAATTAAGTTACCGACTCGACATAATCAAATTGTTTTATACCATATATCCAGTCTCACAGTACGCCTAAAAGCCCAAAAAGTCATTAAGTACTAAATCTCATATTGATAACTCACTTGTTAGTTTATCATTTATGTATGTTTTTCAATATGTGTTACAACAAATTCCACCAAGTGCCATCAATCAACAGTATAAATAGTATAAATAAATCTGTTGCTAAAAATCTCAAAGAAAACAAATCACTCGGCACTCCATTTCAAATTCAATGTAAAAAAATTCCAATAATAACCTCTGCAAGCACCTTAACTTATATTTGAGCACTCTTGGTTTTTCAAAGTTCAACCATATTCCAACTTCGCGAAGTTCTCTCAACTTGGCTGTTAGCACTCAATCCTCTTTTTCTTTTTCTAAATTAGGCGAGTATCTGTATAATAGCCTTTTCGACACTCTAATGGGACCAAGTTTGGTGAGAAACCTTTATTAGGTATTTTAGCAAAATTTTGTCATGACTTTGGGTAAGTTTCATATTAGGTAGGTGCTGTTGAGGTCTAGATGGCAAATGTAAGAAGATAAGTAAACGATCTGTGAATAATTAAGCAGTTTAATGTTAAACTAACTTTTAAACTGTTCAAACAACATAAAATTCTCCCCTTACCATGCTTGTATCTGTTTGAGATTTGCATTTTTGTTAAGAAACTAAATCCTACATTATTTAAAAAGTTTGATGATGACGGCGGGCGTGCACCACTGAGCCAGTCAGCCTGTGACCACGCCCGGTGTACTCTGACCAGAACGTCCGCCAAATCAAAAGTATGCATGTACCTATACGAGCATCGTGTTAATTCCCGTAAACAGTTTAATGTTCTTAAGAAGTGTTAGTTAGGTTAGGTTAGGTCTTTAATTTAAAAATAGCATGATATGACGTCATATCTTGTTAGTTGATATCCTGCATCAGGTGCTAGAGGCTAATGGGGTTTGGGGTTAGGATGTCACGGCAGTCACTCTCGGAAAAGCCAAGACAAACTTAGAATATAAGAGTAGTAGAGTTGTCCCCGAACCTATAAGAATCAGTTGTAACTGGGATTGGCTAAAACATAGAATAAGCATTGCCATTCAACGTGGCAATGCTTCCAACCTTCTGAAAACGTTATCGGTCGGTGACGATGCGAAGGAATTTCATGACGCATTGTGTATATAAATATTTTATTTATTTTATTAATAACAGTTTCGATTTTTAAGTTTCATTTAGTAAAATTTGTGTTTTACTGTACATAATCGAATTGAAAGTTATACCCCTTCGTGAAGCTGCTGGTGTATACCTTGTAAGCTGCTCTTAATAAATAAATAAATAAATAAAAAGTCAGTTTGGAATACAATTATATCTAACTTTAGTAATTATTCATAAGATTTCATGTTCTATTAACAAGTAGGACAGTAGGTAGTGCTTTCTCTTCGAATTTATAAAATAGAGAGTGTTCTGGAGTTGTTAATTAAGAATTAAATCTATTTTTCTTTTGTTCACAGAGTTGAAGACGAGGCGTCGTCACCCGTAAACAAAACAAGGTAATTAATGCTTTGTTTTTAATTACTTATAATACAATACAACACATATGGTAATGGCGTGGTTCCCGGCAGAGTAGAATTTGGACCACCCCATCTCTTCCCATGCGGCGTCGTACAAGGCGACTAAGGGATATGGCTGTTTAACATATATACAGCCCAGACTCAGCCTCAGATGCATGGCTCGAGTCAACAATAGTGCTCGGAATACGGCAATAGGCTCACCACCTATTACGTGGGGCTGAATAAAATGATTGGTGAAACGTGGGTTTTAATTCACCTCTGCCTAACCCTCCGGGGATAAAGGCGTGATTGGTGAAACGTGGGTTTTAATTCACCTCTGCCTAACCCTCCGGGGATAAAGGCGTGATTATACGTATGTATGTATATGGTAATTCACATAATATATTTCAAATTAGTACATACGTACTTAGTATTAATTTTCCAAATAAATGTATCTTATTCGGAATTTGTTTCACCACTTTGTGTCAACATTGTAACATTAAAGCAGCGTGGTGCCCGGCATAGTAGAATTTGGACCACCCCATCTCTTCCCATGCGGTGTCGTACAAGGCGAGTAAGGGATAGGGCTGTTTAACATCAGAGAGATACATACAGCCCAGACTCAGCCTCAGATGCATGGCTCAAGTCAACGATAGTGGCCGGAAGGGACCGAATACAATTACTAGTGAAATGTTCGTGTTAATTCACCTCTGCCTAACTTTTCGGGGATAAAGGCGTGATTATATGTATGTATGTATTTAATGCAATTAACAAGTATAGAGTATAGGAAAGGCCTGTTTTAAGTGTAAATTATTTTGGTATGTATCTATTGTACACATTAAAAAATAAATTGCACATTTATGATGATGCTTTGTATCACACAAAGCATATAATATATATCATACTGACTGTACCTATAGTTACAAATTAAGTATCGGATACATCTTTAGAATTTTTCTATGCGTAACGAAAAAGTACTATTTCATTGCGGGAGATTTATAAATAAGTATTTAAAAAGTAAATACATTGACATAATATTCATATATGATAAACATAAATATAATATTAACATGGTGAAGTAAATATTCAAGAAATCATTGAAACTTTCACAATTATTTAAATAAAAAGAAAAGTAGCAACTACATGTGTGAAGCAACATTAGGGCTGGCTTCTTATAAAATAATTTTCGTTCATAACTTTCTACGTTGATGAGTAATTTGCAAAAATGTCAGCATTGTTTACTTTCTAAAATAAATAACATTTCTCTAAACATTGTGTAGCAATACACACAATGAACGAGCAGTAGTAAGGTACAATATGATCTTTCTTAATGGCGTTATGCAGAAGACCGTAAACTCACAGAAATACATCTGAAAAAATACTGATAGGTTATCAACTTTGCGTCGTTGTTCTAGAGTTCTAGACGCTTACTGAAGCTTTTTCTCGTGCATAATAAATTAACAAGAGTCTTGGCCCCTACTATCGTTTCGTATCGAAATCAAATCAGACTAAATGCCTTCAGTGCAACGTGAAGAGGTCGTATCGCTGAAACCTGCTGTAACCGCACAAGGTTATATATTTATACACTCCGTTTAAGCGTATTCGCGGGTGGATGACCGGATGCTGCCGTAAATTTTTGTTTTATACCACTTAGGTGGTAGACAAGCACATGGCCCACCTGACAGAAAGTGGTTACCGTGGCCTATGGACGTATGCAAAACCAGGGGCGTTGCACTCGGGGTAACGACCCTAAATACATAAGTAAGGACCCTGGGAGTGGCGGACGCGGATGGTTTCCACGAATATCCATCCACAGCAGATTCCGTAGGTATACCTAAAGGTGAAATTCCATCAGTGTGCTGAACTGTGCATGCGGTGCTGCACAGCATGGTGTGCGACACAAATGTTTCTTCTGGTCGCTCATTCAAACAAATAATAACAAATTGTGCGCGATCATTCTAGAAATGTTCACTTTGTACGCGCACACGTACAGGCAGTAGATTCGCGTCGGCGCGTTCAAACTGAATATGTTTGTGCACAAGTTTGCTGCAATGTGCGCTTACTAAAATTACGCACAGCATTACCAGTGGAGACGGAAGCGAAATGCACTACCAGCTTAGTGCGTGCACTGCAGGTGTGTTGCAAAAAATGTTTGTAAGCAAATGTGCTGCACAGTATTTTGGTGGAATTTTAACTTGAGTCACCCGCCTCTCATTGCGTGACATGTACCTACACTTGTAAAACTTGTTAAAGTTTTCTACCCTACAAAAAACCTACTTTGTTCTTATTTGTCCACTTGGTTTGTTGAAGCTATTAGGAAAGTTTCGTTCATGTGGTCACCTCTGATGTTGCCAGTGTAATGTACCTAATATGCATTGGAACTCGCTTACCATTACGCAAGCAAAGTTGTACATTGCGCTCATATCCCAAATTACCTAGGCATTAGAAGAACCTGTTTTACCAGTTTTTAGCATCTAAGAATATAATTAAAATCAGAACGAAAAGAAAACAAACAGAATCTTGAAGGATAATGGACAATTAGGTACGTTTTTTTCAATGTTTGCAACACTAATGACTTCGTAATAACCGAAACTAGATTCAAATTACACGTTATTACCCGATTTGTTACTCAGATCATGGTAATTACTTTTTTACTCGCTTCTGATGGAGATTGATAAAAAATCTTGTTCTTTGTTTCAAATATCATAAGATGAGTAAGTAGTTATTGCGTTGTTAATTCCTTCATCATCGACATTTGGTACAAGGAGAGACTTTTTTTTATACAACTTATGTGGCAGACAAGCACACGGCCCATCTGTGTGTGTTAAACAGCCTGTACAATGTGTAATGGTGCACACACGGTGTGCGTTCAGAAGAATCAGAAAATTCAGAGGGCACGACATTATTTCCGTCCAATTGAGCAGTCCGACTGAGGAAGTACCCCCGCCCTATAGAATAGCATGGCTATAATAACCTCGTGTTGTGTTCCCGGCGGTGAGTAGGGTAGCCAGAGCTAACTGGAGAGTTTTTGTGCTGTCAGTGGGAAGACCGAAGGCTCGTCCTGCAATGTCTTCTACACTGACGGCACAGATACTTTGTGCTTACAGGGTTGGCAGCGCGAGTGTGACTCACTTGGTGTTGCACACGTCCATAGGCCACGCTAACCACTTTCCATCAGGTGGGCCGTGTGCTTGTCTGCCACCTGAGTGGTTTTTAAAAAACATGTTGTCCGCGGCTACATTCTATCATCGCACCGCTCGCCACAGGCAGGTAATTCATTGTCATACATTGCGACTTGAGACGGTGCGCACAGTGAGGTATAAAAGAAACTTCATTTACGCTTAACTAAGCTGTGGAGTGAACTCCTTGCTGCGGTCTTCCCAAGCGACTAAATATAATATCGGGTTTTTCAAGAAGGGCATCAGAAGGTTCTTACGATGTTGGCAGCATGAGTGTGCCCCTGGTGTTGCACACGTAGGCCATGGTAACTGCCTCCCAATAGATGGGCCATGTGCTTGTCTGATGTCTGCCACCTAAGTGGTGTCAAAAAGGAAATTTCTCACTGTGTGTCTTATCTTTTTTTTATATAAAACACGCCAATTAGACTTCGCCTTGCCTGATGGTAAGCTGAAGGCAAAGTCTCAGAAAAGAGGGTCACCATTACTTATACATACCATGTGATAATGGTGACACTCAGCTTGATGGCCTCATGATATGCTTTTTCGCGTCTCGCTTAAAGGACCCGGGACTGTAGGAAGAAGGAAACACGTGAGCTGGTAATGAATTCCAGGCCTTAATGGTGCGACAGAGGAAAGAGTCACCAAACCGCTTGGTTCTTGATCGGATAAAAGAACTATTAAATACTTCTTTTGTATTTAGAAGTTACTTATATGAGGAACAAAATGGCTATAATTATTGTGTTGTACAGTCCAGAACAAAAGTAATTTAACTTGAACTGGGGCGAGTCGGTTCGAACTCGATCGAGTAATTCTTTATGCTCGCGATTCGAGAACGACCTTGCGTTAAGGTCAGGATGCAGTGTTGGCGAGAGCGGGTTTAATTACCCTTTACTTTTCACGATAAAAAGAAATATTAAAAGTGTCTAAAAATTCACGCAAACAGATATTTAGAGTGAAGCTAGTACAGTGTGGTATGAAAGGAACTTCATCCCACGCACGCTCAAGCTGTAGAATGAACTCCTTGCTGTGGTTTTCCCAAACGATTTTAATATGAGTTTTTTCAAAAAGGACATTAGACTAGGTTTATTCAGGGTTGACAGCACGATTGTAACGTCCGTAGTGTTGCATACGTCCATAGGCCACAGTAACCACTTCCCATTAAGTGGGCCATGTGCTTGTCTGTCACCTAAGTAGTATAAAAAATAATAAACGTATGAAATTACTTAAGGCGTGATTTTTACAGGTAAAATCAATAGTCATGTCGATTATTCTTGCTTTCATTAATATGCTTACCATACCATACCTTGCTTTGCTTTATCTGTATAAGTAATTCATGCGTAATACTGCCGCTAGTATTTTAAGTTAATGAAGTCAATGATGGAATTAACGCCTTTAAGTCAAACTGGCTTATTCGTGCTGGGGAAAATATCCCATAGAACCTTAGCTTAGGTACAGGGGTTAAAGGAAGTTGTTAATAATTTCGGTTACTACAGTATCGTTTAAAAATACTCCACATTAGCAAAACACGCTAATCTCGTCACTAAAACCGCTGCCTAAATCATGATTCATATAAAGTGAGTGACGCACTCGGCCAGTCACGTAAACTCATTGTTTATTTTTATTTTATAGCTCATAAAGTCTGAGGCACAATCACTGCTTCGTGAAGAATACCTCTCGAATAAAAGCGTCGTCTGTGGCTTGGTGGTTCAGATGTCAGCCTTACGATCGAAAAGTCCTGGGTGAATCCTGGCCATTACACTACCGACGTGAACCCACTCCTAACACAAGCAATTTAGCTTAGCTGGAGGGGTTAGAGGGAATATTAGTAATTTCGGTTCTTTTCTTTTATACAACTTAGGTGGCAGACAAGCACACGGCCCACCTGATGGAAAGTGGTTACCGTGACCTATAAACGTGTGTAACACCAGTGGATCACATCCGTGCTGCCGACCCTGTAAGAACAGAGATTTTATGTGCCCTCAGTGCAGAACACAAAATAAGGACAAGCCTTTGGTCTTCCCACTGACAGCACATAAACTCTCCAATGAGCTCTGGCCACCCCACTCATCACCGGGAACACAACACAAGGTTATTATAGACGTGGTATTTTGTAGGGTAGAGGTACTTCCCCAGTCGGACTGCTCAATTCGGACGGGAGTACCGTCGTGTCCTACCTCCTCGAAAATTATTCTCTAATATCTTTTAGGTTCTAATTATCTTTTTAAAAAACAAATAAAAAACATTGTAGTTTTTAAACTTTATTAGTACTACTAATACACAGGTTACACCTTAGTACCATCACTAACACCAAATGCCTATTTTTAATAGGGTTCCATATACAAAGGGTAAAAACATAAAAAAGTGACAAAAATGTTCTAAAAACAAAAAAATAATGTAATAATACGGAACCTTTCGTACGCGAGGCCAACTCGCAATGGGCCGGCATTTTTTAAACAAGCTTATTTTTCATTGGGTAGAGTCAACGCCAGAAAATAAGTCCCGCGAACAAACTAGGAAATAAAAATGACATCGCCGCCATATTCAGCCATACTGTGTATTGAAAGGTTTAGGCCATGGCAGTACGGTTTAGAGTTGCCAGCATATTTTTTATGATGTACCTACCAGTGGGAATTATAGTTCCTGGCATATATATTGATTCCAATCTCATCACGACAAGTACTCTATAATTTGAAGAGTACGCGTTTTTTTGGAAGATAGCATGAGGTGCTTGAGCAGCTCAAACCCACATTAAAATGTGTATTGCTGGGAGGTTTCACAACACGCACCAAGAAAGTCTCTTGATACACTTTGGCAGAAGATTTCACTCGTTTAACTTCTTAAATTCAGCAGTTCAACTATTACATTCGTATCTGAACAATGCCGGATCTGGTGCAATAAAAAGACGATACTGGCAACATTACATGTTACGACTGCCACACCGCGACTAAAAGACTTATTTCGTGGCGCGTACTCTAGAGTTACAGATAATTTAATACTAAAAGAGATCAGAAAATCTGAAAAGGTCACTTTATTGGAATCGTATTAGGATAATATTTTATCTTGCGGCGATATTTACATGAAATTAGAAACTGCTTAGTAACTGAATTGTTTTAATTCTGCTCATATGAGTGACCATTTAATTAATTTTAAAGGAAATTATTGAAATCTACTGTACATTCATGAAGATGCTAGTTTTCAGTAGAATCGCTCAATGCGACCTTTTTCCCGCAGATATTTCCACTTGCTACGGTACTCTTTTTTGTTATATACCACTTAGATGGCAGACAAGCACACGGCCCACTTGATGGAAAGTGGTTACCGTGGCCTATGGACGTGTGCAAAACCAAGGGAGTTACACTCGCGCTGCCAACCCTGTAAGCACAGAGAGTTTCTGTGCCGTCAGTGTAAAAGACGAAGCTGGGCAAGCTTTTGGTGTTCCCACTGACAGCACAAAAACTCTCCAGTGAGCTCTGGCCACCCTACTCGCCGCCGGGAACACAACACGAGGTTATTATAGCCGCGGTATTGTATAGGGCGGAGAGGTACTTTCCCAGTCGGACTGCTCAATTGGACGGGAATACCGTCGTGTCCTACCTCCTCCTAAAAATCCTCTATTCAGCTGAATAAAATTATATTAAGCTACCGGCGACAACGTAGATGAAGATGACAAAATAATGTAATCATGTAAATTCTTTTATCTTTTATTTATATATTTTACTTGTAAATATCAGATTATTATTAAATGTATAATATATTTTTAATACGGAAGAGTTCGTTGCAGATTCTTCCGTATTACTAGTTTATTTAAAGTTCAAACTATTAATTTGCGAAATAAGAGTACCCAATGGCTGAAGTTAGACAATGATTGTTATTGATCTGAAGAAAACTTTAACTCACCAACTGGTGAAAATTGATTACAATTTTCTTTTAATAAATAATCTCGTTTAATATAATCGCCTTTATCCCCTGAGGGTTCGGCAGAGGTGAATTAACACCCACATTTCACCAATAATTGTATTCGGTCCCACGTAATGGGGGTGAGCCTATTGCCGATTGCCGTATTCCGGACACTATTGTTGACTCAAGCCATGCATCTGAGGCTGAGTCAGGTCTGTATTTATCTGTCCGATATTAAAGAGCCCTATGCCTTAGTCGCCTTGTACGACACCTTATGGGACTCTTCCCATGAGGTGTCTCATCTCTGATAGGGTGACCCAAATTCTTCTCTGCCGGGAACCACGCGGCCAATTAATAGGTAATATTAATAAACATTAGAGAACAGTCTACACGACACTATTTAATCCAAAAGTAAGCGTAGCTCAACTAGCTTGTGTTATGTGTTCCAAAATGCGGATATAGGTACAATACATTCATACTTAAATATATTTTGTTTTGTAAATATATAAATAAGTATTATACCTACATAGAAAAAATATAAGTACCTATAGAAATATTCAATAGGGTTATAGCCAGGGTTCGAACACGGGACCTCGCAATCGTAAGCCGGCCTCCACCACTAAGTTACCGACGGCCATTTTTTTTCCAGTGACAAATCCGGCCTGATCACACCACGTCAGGGTGGAGAGGAGTCACCTCCCCCGGAGAAGGAGCGAGCAGACCGCGAGGACTCAGAGAAGAGTCACTCCGCATCGGTGCCACACTCCGCCGAGGGGCCCAACGATGACCTGTACGCGATACCTGTCAAACTCCGACCGAAGAAGGAGCCACAACTCCCGCCAGGGTGGGAGAAACATGAAGGTATGGATATAAACTGAACGAAATTTAAACTCACCTGCAAGTCGGCACAGCTACTGATTCACGCACGAGGCTGTGGCGTAGGATGTCCGCTGGGGTGGCGTTGGGCATGGCCGCAGTTGTCTCCGAAAGAACTAATCAATTAGCCCATCGTAGATGTGTGCCACACTTGATTGGCCGACGAGGCTCTGGTGCATACTTTCTCTCAGGGTTTGGGAGCTAAATTAAACCAAATTATGGAAGTGAGGAGATCGTACCCTGAGCTCCGAAGCACAAGCTTTTTTTTAAGTTTTTGGAAGTGACCGGTATTACCCGTATTTCACACTCGGATGTTATAATCTTCTAAATCGCTAAACTTAAATAGTGTAGCAATATTCATCTGCTCCATAAAGTGGAAGTTGCAGTCCACTTAGGGGCAAGTATGCAAATAATACCACTTAAAGTGCATTTTTAGTCATATCTGCTTCTATTGCGCCGTGATAATACCAACTAAATTAGTGGAACAGATTAATTAAATATCGTAACACTTACTCAACTTCCTTTTTTACCTAACCGCGTCGAAGTCAATAATGTTTTTGACCTGTATTGCATTCGTTCCCTCATATTCAATACTAAACTGTTGTACCCCTAGCACGAAAATCTATCGTAAACTTATCGAGAGAAAGGAGCATTGCGATTGGCCAGCTCCACACACAAATAGGTTCACAGTAGGTAGGCGCCCAATCGCAATGCTGCGTTCTCTCGATTCGTTTACGGTACAATTAAGATAGTTTTTCGTGCTAGAGGTACTGAAGTGATGAGTAGCTCGACTGTACCTACCTATAAGTTCCATTGAATACATCATTTATTTATACACTTACTATTTTTCAGATCACGACGGTCCGTACTACTGGCACATAAAAAGTGGGACCATACAAAGAGAGATCCCCAAAATGCCGCCTGTCGAAGCGAAGGAGTCGCGCATTTCAATGGTCCGCGACTGTTCCAACCTCTCTGAGGTGTCCAAGTATGAAGGGAACGTGATGACCAGCTCGGTCACCAGGACTACCACTAGTGGGGCCTTGGACCACGTAGATCAGGATGCCGAGAGGAAACGGAAAGAGGAGATGTCATATAAGTGAGTTTTTTCTTGTTTTTTGGTGTATAACTATGTATATACCTAAGTCTCTTGATCAGCAGTTGGAGTCTCTAAGAAGCTGGGCAAATATTTTATGTAAAATACAATATAGCTCGTTCATTCGCTTTTTATCCTGTACAATACAGACTCCAATGTCGATACCTAATGGTTATACTAAGATATATTATTATTTGTTTTTCTTAGAATCAGTTTTCGATAAGTGGCTCTATTGGAAACTTTTTATATCAATTATTAGTATAGCAGATATCAGGCGGTTCACTTGTTTGATCTTCACTCGGGTAAATGCTTAATTTTTCTTTCAATCTATGTTCACACGGCGTAAGCTGATATAAGACAGAATTCAAAATTCATTTTTCATTTCTTTCAATATGTCGTCGAAGGAGGTCGTGGAATTACATAGTTTAAACGTGTTGCGTAGAAATAAATCAAAGTGACATATGCCAGCCTCAGATGTATGGCACGAGTCAACAATAGTGCCCGGAATACGGCAATAGGACCGAATACATGATTGGTGAAATTTGGATGTTAATTCACCTCCACCTAACCCTCAGATGAAAAAGGCGTGATTAAATGTATGTATGTCATCCGACGTCTGCATGACTCGAGACAAAATGACAAACACGAAAATGTTCAATCAGTGTTCAAACCTTTGATTTCAGTTCAATAGGAGCAAGAGTGAAATACACTAGATGCTAAAAATGAACCGATCAAACACTGTTGAATCTTTTCATTATATACTGGAATCAATCGGCATCAATGGATTCGTTTTATGTGCAGATGTGTCACTTTGAGTGATACATGTAAAATGAAGGTGGAAATAGAACAAAAAGTGATCTATCTGATATTTACTTTACATAATGCTATAGGCATGAGAGACTTCCTTTCTTTAATTTATCATCACTCAGAACACAATAGGTCTCAGAAGTTGTCACCTGTAGAGGACAGGTGACAACTTCTGAGACCTGTTGTGTTCACAGGTTACATTAACCACAGCCACCACAGGCGCTCGCATAGGTAGGTTTTAGTTTTAGAGAAAAACTGAAGAAAACAAAACCATAAAATAATTTCATTATATTATTATGATTATTATTCATGTGAAAGATATTATTTTGTACATACCTTGGGGGTCTACCATGAACGCAGGTGCTTAAATTTTGCGTTACCTACCATAATTTATAAAATATTGTATTAACAATTACTACACTTGCACAAAGAACATACCTATGTAGTTCCTTCGTTTCACAATTCTCAAGTAAGACGCATGGCATGCCGACATAAAACGATGTCTCAAATATAATATGATTGCGGTCCCGGATGTTAGCGCGAGCAGATTTATCTTTACGAGCGCCGGCTGATGTAACCGGCAAAAATGCGTAAATACAGTGCATTAATAATGGGAGTTAATGTCTTTTGGAGACGGAGGTGCGGCGATCTGTAGCTTTTCATACGCATTATAAGTTGGGGTACTTATCGCAAAATGTGTGTGGAATTCGATGAAGAATTTGAAGTCGAATATTTAGAGATATTTTGTAGACTGATTTATTTCTTTTGGTAGCGAATTTCGGGCTAGATATTTTAACAAATGATGTGCAATGTCAATTGCTTCCATCTTAATCAATTTAAAAATCCAGGTAATTAAAGCCGCGTGGTTTCCGGCAGAGTAGAATTAGGACCATCCCATCTCTTTCCTCTATGCGTTGTCGTACAAGGCGACTAAGGGGTAGGGCTGTTAACATCAGACAGATATATACGGCCCAGAATCAGCCTCAGATGAATAAGAGTCGTTAAAATCGCGCTGCGGACCCTAAAACTAATTTTCTGTTATACTTTCAACTCTTTAAAATATAACATTTTACTGGGGTAACTCAGAGTGGGATAAATCATAAGTTAGGGTATTTGCAAAAAGGGTTCTTTCAAATAAGTAATACTGCGAGTAGATACGATTACGGCAGTCTGTTCTGTTGATATAGTTACCTTAATCCCAAATTGCGTCTCTCAAAATAAGTGCCTACTATATACCTACATATGCGTAGATCTCAAGATATTAAATGATCTTAAAAATCACAGATTAGATGAGCAGTTACTCTAAAAACCACGGTTGACCGCTCAACTTGAAATCCTTTGTAGATAACGCACGAGATTTTTTGTTTGTTTATTAGTTTATTACAATTCATATGTAAAATTAACACAAATTAAGATTCACCTAATCTTAATGCACGACGTTATTGTTGTTAAGATGAATTATTTATCTCAGATATTATGATTTATGTTAATTGATTAACACAGACTGCTGAAAAATTGTTTTTGTTGTTTATCTGGGTGTATCTTTTGTTGTAGATGCAGTCACAGACAAAAATAGATTAATAAATTCTAATTTATTCAAAGCAAATCAAACTTTGTTTACATATAAATAAAATTGAAGAGTCTGTTTGTAATATTCAAATAACTGCTTTTTACTACATGCATATGAATATATATACGGTACACACACCAAAATAACATTTTCTTTCAATCGGTCTGTTTGTTCTGGCTAATCTCAGGAATGGCTGGATCTATTTTTCTTCTCATATTAAGAGCGGTAAAAGTTGCGTCTGTTCTTATTTTATTGTTTTTATTTATTTTTAATCACCCACACTACCTTTAATAGTAAATTATTTGACTACCTTTAATAGTAATATATTATGTCGTCACAAAAAAATATTTCATACAAGTTGCATTATAACTTACCGTTTTGACGTTTAATAAAAAGTAACAAATTTGAGAAGTCAGTCAAATATCCAATTAGTTTACAATAGAATTAAATGAATGGCTGTTGGTACAGACGGCGCAGCTTCCCCGCGCGCCAGGAGCCGGACGGCGGGCGCGCCGTGCGGTTCTTCGTGCGCTCGCTGGGCTGGGTGGAGATCTCGGAGGCCGACCTCACGCCCGAGCGCTCCAGCCGCGCCGTCAACAAGTGCATCGTGGACCTCAGCCTGGGCCGCCACGACCTGCTGGACCAGGTCGGCCGCTGGGGGGATGTTAGTACCATTTTTACTTATTTCTGGTAATGCTCGAAGAGTTGGGAC